>MBPM02000077.1:0-364656 GCA_001695595.3 Plasmopara viticola
AAAGAGGACGCGTTTGTCAAATAATTTAATATTGCAATAGCTGAAATCAAGACGACGCTGTCACGGTCGATCATGCTCGAGCAATAATAAGGCTGTCGTGTATCAAGCGAGCTCAAAATGAGCCTTTGTACACGCCATTGGGCAGATATACGAGTTATATGTCGTGAGCCATTGCATAGACCATTCTGTCAGTGTCGTCTAGTGGTTAGACGCGAGCTTCACACGCTCGAGATCGAGGGTTCGATCCCCTCCTCTGATATCATATTATTTTTTTGACCAAAATGTTCTCTTGCTCCACTTTTCTTTGGTGCGCTGTCTTCTTTAAGTTGATGCAATCACTTCAGCTTGTGTTTCCATTATATATTAGAAGCGAACGCTAGCAACGACAGATGACACTGCCGCAGTGGCCCAAGCTTGGCAATTATGTGGTACTAAGCCGGCTTTGATCTGCTCGATATAAAAGCCAGCGTACAAGAGACTGATTACGATTAAGAGTATGTGTTCCAAGCCATACTATACAAGAACCTGTCAGTGTCGTCTAGTGGTTAGGACGCGAGTTTTACACGCTCGAGATCGAGGGTTCGATCCCCTCCACTGATAACAATTTATTTTTCTCGACAATATCGTACTCTTGTTTCACATTTCTTGCTCCTCAGATTCCTTTAATTTTTTACGGATGAAAAGAGGACGCGTTTTGTTAATTAAATATTGCAATAGCTGAAATCAAGACGACGCTGTCACGGTCGATCATGCTCGAGCAATAATAAGGCTGTCGGTGTTATCAAGCGAGCTCAAAATGTAGCCTTGTACACGCCATTGGCAGATATACGAGTTATATGTCGTGAGGCCATTGCATAAACCATTCTGTCAGTGTCGTCTAGTGGTTAGGACGCGAGTTTTACACGCTCGAGATCGAGGGTTCGATCCCCTCACTAATAACAATTTATTTTTCTCGACAATATCGTACTCTTGTTTCACATTTCTTGCTCCTCAGATTCCTTTAATTTATTACGGATGAGTATAGACGCGTTGTGTAAATTAATTGATATTGCAATAGCTGACAATCAAGACGACGCTGTCACGGTCGATCAGCTCGAGCAATAATAAGGCTGTCGGTGTTATCAAGCGAGCTCAAAAGAGCCTTTGACACGCCATTGGGCAATATACGAGTTATATGTCGTGAGGCCATTGCATAAACCATTCTGTCAGTGTCGTCTAGTGGTTAGGACGCGAGCTTCACACGCTCGAGATCGAGGGTTCGATCCCCTCCACTAATAACAATTGATTTTAATCGACAATATCGTACTCTTGTTTCACATTTCTTGCTCCTCAGATTCCTTCAATTTATTACGGATGAGTAGAGAACGCGTTCGTCTAAATTAATTTGATATTGCAATAGCTGACAATCAAGACGACGCTGTCACGGTCGATCATGCTCGAGCAATAATAAGGCTGTCGGTGTTATCAAGCGAGCTCAAAATGTAGCCTTTGTACACGCCATTGGGCAGATATACGAGTTATATGTCGTGAGGCCATTGCATAAACCATTCTGTCAGTGTCGTCTAGTGGTTAGGACGCGAGCTTCACACGCTCGAGATCGAGGGTTCGATCCCTCCTCTTGATATCATATTATTTCTTATTGACCAAAATGTTCTCTTGCTCCACTTTTCTTTGGTGCGCTGTCTTCTTTAAGTTGATGTTAATCACTTCAGCTTGTGTTTCCATTTATATATTAGAGCGAACGCTAGCACGACAGATGACACTGCCGCAGTGGCCCAAGCTTGAGCAATATGGTGGTACTAAGCCGGCTTTGATCTGCTCGATAAAAAGCCAGCGTACAAGAGACTGATTACGATTAAGAGTTATGTGTTGCCAAGCCATACTACACAAGAACCTGTCAGTGTCGTCTAGTGGTTAGGACGCGAGTTTTACACGCTCGAGATCGAGGGTTCGATCCCCTCCACTGATAACAATTTATTTTTCTCGACAATATCGTACTCTTGTTTCACATTTCTTGCTCCTTAGATTCCTTTAATTTATTACGGATGAGTAGAGGACGCGTTTGTGTAAATTAATTTGATATTGCAATAGCTGACAATCAAGACGACGCTGTCACGGTCGATCATGCTCGAGCAATAATAAGGCTGTCGGTGTTATCAAGCGAGCTCAAAATGTAGCCTTTGTACACGCCATTGGGCAGATATACGAGTTATATGTCGTGAGCCATTGCATAACCATTCTGTCGTCGTCTAGTGGTTAGGACGCGAGTTTACACGCTCGAGATCGAGGTTCGATCCCCTCCACTGATAACAATTTATTTTCTCGCAATATCGTACTCTTGTTTCACATTTCTTGCTCCTCAGATTCCTTTAATTTATTACGGATGATATGGACGCGTTTGTGTAAATTAATTTGATATTGCAATAGCTGACAATCAAGACGACGCCTGTCACGGCGATCATGCTCGAGCAATAATAAGGCTGTCGCGTGTTATCAAGCGAGCTCAAAATGAGCCTTGAGCCTTTGTACACGTCATTGGGCAGATATACGAGTTATATGTCGTGAGGCCATTGCATAAACCATTCTGTCATGTGTCGTCTAGTGGTTAGGACGCGAGCTTCACACGCTCGAGATCGAGGGTTCGAATCCCCTCCACTAATAACAATTGATTTTAATCGACAATATCGTACTCTTGTTTCACATTTCTTGCTCCTCAGATTCCTTCAATTTATTACGGATGAGTAGAGAACGCGTTTCGTCTAAATTAATTTGATATTGCAATAGCTGACAATCAAGACGACGCTGTCACGGTCGATCATGCTCGAGCAATAATAAGCTGTCGGTCGGTGTTATCAAGCGAGCTCAAAATGTTAGCCTTTGTACACGCCATTGGCAGATATACGAGTTATATGTCGTGAGGCCATTGCATAAACCATTCTGTCAGTCAGTGTCGTCTAGTGGTTAGGACGCGAGCTTCACACGCTCGAGATCGAGGGTTCGATCCCCTCCTCTGATATCACATATTTCTTATTGACCAAAATGTTCTCTTGCTCCACTTTTCTTTGGTGCGCTGTCTTCTTTAAGTTGATGTTAATCACTTCAGCTTGTGTTTCCATTTATATATTAGAGCGAACGCTAGCACGACAGATGACACTGCCGCAGTGGCCCAAGCTTGAGCAATATGGTGGTACTAAGCCGGCTTTGATCTGCTCGATATAAAAGCCAGCGTACAAGAGACTGATTACGATTAAGAGTTATGTGTTGCCAAGCCATACTACACAAGAACCTGTCAGTGTCGTCTAGTGGTTAGGACGCGAGCTTCACACGCTCGAGATCGAGGGTTCGATCCCCTCCACTGATAACAATTTATTTTTTTATCGACAATATCGTACTCTTGTTTCACATTTCTTGCTCCTCAGATTCCTTTAATTTATTACGGATGAAAAGAGGACGCGTTTGTCCAAATTAATTTAATATTGCAATAGCTGAAATCAAGACGACGCTGTCACGGTCGATCATGCTCGAGCAATAATAAGGCTGTCGGTGTTATCAAGCGAGCTCAAAATGAGCCTTTGTACACGCCATTGGGCAGATATACGAGTTATATGTCGTGAGGCCATTGCATAAACCATTCTGTCAGTGTCGTCTAGTGGTTAGGACGCGAGCTTCACACGCTCGAGATCGAGGGTTCGATCCCCTCCACTAATAACAATTTATTTTAATCGACAATATCGTACTCTTGTTTCACATTTCTTGCTCCTCAGATTCCTTCAATTTATTACGGATGAGTAGAGAACGCGTTCGTCTAAATTAATTTGATATTGCAATAGCTGACAATCAAGACGACGCTGTCACGGTCGATCATGCTCGAGCAATAATAAGACTGTCGGTGTTATCAAGCGAGCTCAAAATGTAGCCTTTGTACACGCCATTGGGCAGATATACGAGTTATATGTCGTGAGGCCATTGCATAAATCATTCTGTCAGTGTCGTCTAGTGGTTAGGACGCGAGCTTCACACGCTCGAGATCGAGGGTTCGATCCCCTCCTCTGATATCATATTATTTCTTTTTGACCAAAATGTTCTCTTGCTCCACTTTTCTTTGGTGCGCTGTCTTCTTTAAGTTGATGTTAATCACTTCAGCTTGTGTTTCCATTTATATATTAGAGCGAACGCTAGCACGACAGATGACACTGCCGCAGTGGCCCAAGCTTGAGCAATATGGTGGTACTAAGCCGGCTTTGATCTGCTCGATATAAAAGCCAGCGTACAAGAGACTGATTACGATTAAGAGTTATGTGTTGCCAAGCCATACTACACAAGAACCTGTCAGTGTCGTCTAGTGGTTAGGACGCGAGTTTTACACGCTCGAGATCGAGGGTTCGATCCCCTCCACTGATAACAATTTATTTTTATCGACAATATCGTACTCTTGTTTCACATATCTTGCTCCTTAGATTCCTTTAATTTATTACGGATGAGTAGAGGACGCGTTTGTGTAAATTAATTTGATATTGCAATAGCTGACAATCAAGACGACGCTGTCACGGTCGATCATGCTCGACAATAATAAGGCTGTCGGTGTTATCAAGCGAGCTCAAAATGTAGCCTTTGTACACGCCATTGGGCAGATATACGAGTTATATGTCGTGAGGCCATTGCATAAACCATTCTGTCAGTGTCGTCTAGTGGTTAGGACGCGAGTTTTACACGCTCGAGATCGAGGGTTCGATCCCCTCCACTGATAACAATTTATTTTTATCGACAATATCGTACTCTTGTTTCACATTTCTTGCTCCTCAGATTCCTTTAATTTATTACGGATGAAAAGAGGACGCGTTTGTCTAAATTAATTTAATATTGCAATAGCTGAAATCAAGACGACGCTGTCACGGTCGATCATGCTCGAGCAATAATAAGGCTGTCGGTGTTATCAAGCGAGCTCAAAATGAGCCTTTGTACACGCCATTGGGCAGATATACGAGTTATATGTCGTGAGGCCATTGCATAAACCATTCTGTCAGTGTCGTCTAGTGGTTAGGACGCGAGCTTCACACGCTCGAGATCGAGGGTTCGATCCCCTCCTCTGATATCATATTATTTCTTTTTGACCAAAATGTTCTCTTGCTCCACTTTTCTTTGGTGCGCTGTCTTCTTTAAGTTGATGCTAATCACTTCAGCTTGTATTTCCATTTATATATTAGAGCGAACGCTAGCACGACAGATGACACTGCCGCAGTGGCCCAAGCTTGAGCAATATGGTGGTACTAAGCCGGCTTTGATCTGCTCGATATAAAAGCCAGCGTACAAGAGACTGATTACGATTAAGAGTTATGTGTTGCCAAGCCATACTACACAAGAACCTGTCAGTGTCGTCTAGTGGTTAGGACGCGAGCTTCACACGCTCGAGATCGAGGGTTCGATCCCCTCCACTGATAACAATTTATTTTTATCGACAATATCGTACTCTTGTTTCACATTTCTTGCTCCTCAGATTCCTTTAATTTATTACGGATGAGTATAGGACGCGTTTGTCCAAATTAATTTAATATTGCAATAGCTGAAATCAAGACGACGCTGTCACGGTCGATCATGCTCGAGCAATAATAGGCTGTCGGTGTTATCAAGCGAGCTCAAAATGAGCCTTTGTACACGCCATTGGGCAGATATACGAGTTATATGTCGTGAGGCCATTGCATAAACCATTCTGTCAGTGTCGTCTAGTGGTTAGGACGCGAGCTTCACACGCTCGAGATCGAGGGTTCGATCCCCTCCACTAATAACAATTGATTTTAATCGACAATATCGTACTCTTGTTTCACATTTCTTGCTCCTCAGATTCCTTCAATTTATTACGGATGAGTAGAGAACGCGTTCGTCTAAATTAATTTGATATTGCAATAGCTGACAATCAAGACGACGCTGTCACGGTCGATCATGCTCGAGCAATAATAAGGCTGTCGGTGTTATCAAGCGAGCTCAAAATGTAGCCTTTGTACACGCCATTGGGCAGATATACGAGTTATATGTCGTGAGGCCATTGCATAAACCATTCTGTCAGTGTCGTCTAGTGGTTAGGACGCGAGCTTCACACGCTCGAGATCGAGGGTTCGATCCCCTCCTCTGATATCATATTATTTCTTTTTGACCAAAATGTTCTCTTGCTCCACTTTTCTTTGGTGCGCTGTCTTCTTTAAGTTGATGTTAATCACTTCAGCTTTGTTTCCATTTATATATTAGAGCGAACGCTAGCACGACAGATGACACTGCCGCAGTGGCCCAAGCTTGAGCAATATGGTGTACTAAGCCGGCTTTGATCTGCTCGATATAAAAGCCAGCGTACAAGAGACTGATTACGATTAAGAGTTATGTGTTGCCAAGCCATATACACAAGAACCTGTCAGTGTCGTCTAGTGGTTAGGACGCGAGTTTTACACGCTCGAGATCGAGGGTTCGATCCCCTCCACTGATAACAATTTATTTTATCGACAATATCGTACTCTTGTTTCACATTTCTTGCTCCTAGATTCCTTTAATTTATTACGGATGAGTAGAGGACGCGTTTGTGTAAATTAATTTGATATTGCAATAGCTGACAATCAAGACGACGCTGTCACGGTCGATCATGCTCGAGCAATAATAAGGCTGTCGGTGTTATCAAGCGAGCTCAAAATGTAGCCTTTGTACACGCCATTGGGCAGATATACGAGTTATATGTCGTGAGGCCATTGCATAAACCATTCTGTCAGTGTCGTCTAGTGGTTAGGACGCGAGTTTTACACGCTCGAGATCGAGGGTTCGATCCCCTCCACTGATAACAATTTATTTTATCGACAATATCGTACTCTTGTTTCACATTTCTTGCTCCTCAGATTCCTTTAATTTATTACGATGAAGAGGAACGCGTTTGTCTAAATTAATTTAATATTGCAATAGCTGAAATCAAGACGACGCTGTCACGGTCGATCATGCTCGAGCAATAATAAGGCTGTCGGTGTTATCAAGCGAGCTCAAAATGAGCCTTTGTACACGCCATTGGGCAGATATACGAGTTATATGTCGTGAGGCCATTGCAAACCATTCTGTCAGTGTCGTCTAGTGGTTAGGACGCGAGCTTCACACGCTCGAGATCGAGGGTTCGATCCCCTCCTCTGATATCATATTATTTCTTTTTGACCAAAATGTTCTCTTGCTCCACTTTTCTTTGGTTCGCTGTCTTCTTTAAGTTGATGCTAATCACTTCAGCTTGCATTTCCATTTATATAAGAGCGAACGCTAGCACGACAGATGACACTGCCGCAGTGGCCCAAGCTTGAGCAATATGGTGGTACTAAGCCGGCTTTGATCTGCTCGATATAAAAGCCAGCGTACAAGAGACTGATTACGATTAAGAGTATGTGTTGCCAAGCCATACTATACAAGAACCTGTCAGTGTCGTCTAGTGGTTAGGACGCGAGTTTTACACGCTCGAGATCGAGGGTTCGATCCCCTCCACTGATAACAATTTATTTTTATCGACAATATCGTACTCTTGTTTCACATTTCTTGCTCCTCAGATTCCTTTAATTTATTACGGATGAAAAGAGGACGCGTTTGTCCAAATTAATTTAATATTGCAATAGCTGAAATCAAGACGACGCTGTCACGGTCGATCATGCTCGAGCAATAATAAGGCTGTCGGTGTTATCAAGCGAGCTCAAAATGTAGCCTTTGTACACGCCATTGGGCAGATATACGAGTTATATGTCGTGAGGCCATTGCATAAACCATTCTGTCAGTGTCGTCTAGTGGTTAGGACGCGAGTCACACGCTCGAGATCGAGGGTTCGATCCCCACTAATAACAATTTATTTTTTCGACAATATCGTCTCTGTTTCACATTTCTTGCTCCTCAGATTCCTTTAATTTATTACGGATGAGTTAGGACGCGTTTGTGTAAATTAATTTGATATTGCAATAGCTGACAATCAAGACGACGCTGTCACGTCGATCATGCTCGAGCAATAAGCTGGTCGTGCTATCAAGCGAGCTCAAAATGAGCCTTTGTACACGCCATTGGGCAGATATACGAGTTATATGTCGTGAGGCCATTGCATAAACATTCTGTCAGTGTCGTCTAGTGGTTAGGACGCGAGCTTCACACGCTCGAGATCGAGGGTTCGATCCCCTCCACTATAACAATTATTTTTAATCGACAATATCGACTCTTGTTTCACATTTCTTGCTCCTCAGATTCCTTCAATTTATTACGGATGAGTTAGAAACGCGTTGTCTAAATTAATTTATTGCAATAGCTGACAATCAAGACGACCTGTCACGGTCGATCATGCTCGAGCAATAATAAGACTGTCGGTGTTATCAAGCGAGCTCAAAATAGCCTTTGTACACGCCATTGGGCAGATATACGAGTTATATGTCGTGAGCCATTGCATAAACCATTCTGTCAGTGTCGTCTAGTGGTTAGGACGCGAGCTTCACACGCTCGAGATCGAGGGTTCGATCCCCTCCTCTGATATCATATTATTTCTTATGACCAAATGTTCTCTTGCTCACTTTTCTTTGGTGCGCTGTCTTTTAAGTGATGTTAATCACTTCAGCTTGTGTTTCCATTATATATTAGAGCGAAGCTAGCACGACAGATGACCTGCCGCAGTGCCCAAGCTTGAGCAATATGGTGGTACTAAGCGGCTTTGATCTGCTCGATATAAAAGCCAGCGTACAGAGACTGATTACGATTAAAGTTATGTGTTGCCAAGCCATACTACACAAGAACCTGTCAGTGTCGTCTAGTGGTTAGGACGCGAGCTTCACACGCTCGAGATCGAGGGTTCGATCCCCTCCACTGATAACAATTTATTTTTATCGACAATATCGTACTCTTGTTTCACATTTCTTGCTCCTCAGATTCTTTAATTTATTACGGATGAGAGGACGCGTTTGTCCAAATTAATTTAATATTGCAATAGCTGAAATCAAGACGACGCTGTCACGGTCGATCATGCTCGAGCAATAATAAGGCTGTCGGTGTTATCAAGCGAGCTCAAAATAGCCTTTGTACACGCCATTGGGCAGATATACGAGTTATATGTCGTGAGGCCATTGCATAAACCATTCTGTCAGTGTCGTCTAGTGGTTAGGACGCGAGCTTCACACGCTCGAGATCGAGGGTTCGATCCCCTCCACTAATAACAATTTATTTTAATCGACAATATCGTACTCTTGTTTCACATTTCTTGCTCCTCAGAATCCTTTAATTTATTACGGATGAGTAGAGAACGCGTTCGTCTAAATTAATTTGATATTGCAATAGCTGACAATCAAGACGACGCTGTCACGGTCGATCATGCTCGAGCAATAATAAGCTGTCGGTGTTATCAAGCGAGCTCAAAATGTAGCCTTTGTACACGCCATTGGGCAGATATACGAGTTATATGTCGTGAGGCCATTGCATAAATCATTCTGTCAGTGTCGTCTAGTGGTTAGGACGCGAGCTTCACACGCTCGAGATCGAGGGTTCGATCCCCTCCTCTGATATCATATTATTTCTTTTTGACCAAAATGTTCTCTTGCTCCACTTTTCTTTGGTGCGCTGTCTTCTTTAAGTTGATGTTAATCACTTCAGCTTGTGTTTCCATTTATATATTAGAGCGAACGCTAGCACGACAGATGACACTGCCGCAGTGGCCCAAGCTTGAGCAATATGGTGGTACTAAGCCGGCTTTGATCTGCTCGATATAAAAGCCAGCGTACAAGAGACTGATTACGATTAAGAGTTATGTGTTGCCAAGCCATACTACACAAGAACCTGTCAGTGTCGTCTAGTGGTTAGGACGCGAGCTTCACACGCTCGAGATCGAGGGTTCGATCCCCTCCACTGATAACAATTTATTTTTATCGACAATATCGTACTCTTGTTTCACATTTCTTGCTCCTCAGATTCCTTTAATTTATTACGGATGATAGAGGACGCGTTTGTCTAAATTAATTTAATATTGCAATAGCTGACAATCAAGACGACGCTGTCACGGTCGATCATGCTCGAGCAATAATAAGGCTGTCGGTGTTATCAAGCGAGCTCAAAATGAGCCTTTGTACACGCCATTGGGCAGATATACGAGTTATATGTCGTGAGGCCATTGCATAAACATTCTGTCAGTGTCGTCTAGTGGTTAGGACGCGAGCTTACACGCTCGAGATCGAGGGTTCGATCCCCTCCACTGATAACAATTTATTTTATCGACAATATCGTACTCTTGTTTCACATTTCTTGCTCCTCAGATTCCTTTAATTTATTACGGATGAGTAAGGACGCGTTCGTCTAAATTAATTTGATATTGCAATAGCTGACAATCAAGACGACGCTGTCACGGTCGATCATGCTCGAGCAATAATAAGGCTGTCGGTGTTATCAAGCGAGCTCAAAATGTAGCCTTTGTACACGCCATTGGGCAGATATACGAGTTATATGTCGTGAGGCCATTGCATAAACCATTCTGTCAGTGTCGTCTAGTGGTTAGGACGCGAGCTTCACACGCTCGAGATCGAGGGTTCGATCCCCTCCTCTGATATCATATTATTTCTTATTGACCAAAATGTTCTCTTGCTCCACTTTTCTTTGGTGCGCTGTCTTCTTTAAGTTGATGTTAATCACTTCAGCTTGTGTTTCCATTTATATATTAGAGCGAACGCTAGCACGACAGATGACACTGCCGCAGTGGCCCAAGCTTGAGCAATATGGTGGTACTAAGCCGGCTTTGATCTGCTCGATATAAAAGCCAGCGTACAAGAGACTGATTACGATTAAGAGTTATGTGTTGCCAAGCCATACTACACAAGAACCTGTCAGTGTCGTCTAGTGGTTAGGACGCGAGTTTTACACGCTCGAGATCGAGGTTCGATCCCCTCCACTGATAACAATTTATTTTTATCGACAATATCGTACTCTTGTTTCACATTTCTTGCTCCTCAGATTCCTTTAATTTATTACGGATGAGAGGACGCGTTTGTCTAAATTAATTTAATATTGCAATAGCTGAAATCAAGACGACGCTGTCACGGTCGATCATGCTCGAGCAATAATAAGGCTGTCGGTGTTATCAAGCGAGCTCAAAATGTAGCCTTTGTACACGCCATTGGGCAGATATACGAGTTATATGTCGTGAGGCCATTGCATAAACCATTCTGTCAGTGTCGTCTAGTGGTTAGGACGCGAGCTTCACACGCTCGAGATCGAGGGTTCGATCCCCTCCTCTGATATCATATTATTTCTTTTTGACCAAAATGTTCTCTTGCTCCACTTTTCTTTGGTGCGCTGTCTTCTTTAAGTTGATGTTAATCACTTCAGCTTGTGTTTCCATTTATATATTAGAGCGAACGCTAGCACGACAGATGACACTGCCGCAGTGGCCCAAGCTTGAGCAATATGGTGGTACTAAGCCGGCTTTGATCTGCTCGATATAAAAGCCAGCGTACAAGAGACTGATTACGATTAAGAGTTATGTGTTGCCAAGCCATACTATACAAGAACCTGTCAGTGTCGTCTAGTGGTTAGGACGCGAGTTTTACACGCTCGAGATCGAGGGTTCGATCCCCTCCACTGATAACAATTTTTTTTATCGACAATATCGTACTCTTGTTTCACATTTCTTGCTCCTCAGATTCCTTTAATTTATTACGGATGAGAGGACGCGTTTGTCTAAATTAATTTAATATTGCAATAGCTGAAATCAAGACGACGCTGTCACGGTCGATCATGCTCGAGCAATAATAAGGCTGTCGGTGTTATCAAGCGAGCTCAAAATGTAGCCTTTGTACACGCCATTGGCAGATATACGAGTTATATGTCGTGAGGCCATTGCATAAACCATTCTGTCAGTGTCGTCTAGTGGTTAGGACGCGAGCTTCACACGCTCGAGATCGAGGGTTCGATCCCCTCCACTGATAACAATTTATTTTTTCGACAATATCGTACTCTTGTTTCACATTTCTTGCTCCTCAGATTCCTTAATTTATTACGGATGAGTATAGACGCGTTTGTGTAAATTAATTTGATATTGCAATAGCTGACAATCAAGACGACGCTGTCACGTCGATCATGCTCGAGCAATAATAAGGCTGTCGGTTATCAAGCGAGCTCAAAATGAGCCTTTGTACACGCCATTGGGCAGATATACGAGTTATATGTCGTGAGGCCATTGCATAAACCATTCTGTCAGTGTCGTCTAGTGGTTAGGACGCGAGCTTCACACGCTCGAGATCGAGGGTTCGATCCCCTCCACTGATAACAATTATTTTAATCGACAATATCGTACTCTTGTTTCACATATCTTGCTCCTCAGATTCCTTCAATTTATTACGGATGAGTAGAGAAGCGTTCGTCTAAATTAATTTGATATTGCAATAGCTGACAATCAAGACGACGCTGTCACGGTCGATCATGCTCGAGCAATAATAAGGCTGTCGGTGTTATCAAGCGAGCTCAAAATGTAGCCTTTGTACACGCCATTGGGCAGATATACGAGTTATATGTCGTGAGGCCATTGCATAAACCATTCTGTCAGTGTCGTCTAGTGGTTAGGACGCGAGCTTCACACGCTCGAGATCGAGGGTTCGATCCCCTCCTCTGATATCATATTATTTCTTATTGACCAAATGTTCTCTTGCTCCACTTTTCTTTGGTGCGCTGTCTTCTTTAAGTTGATGTTAATCACTTCAGCTTGTGTTTCCATTTATATATTAGAGCGAACGCTAGCACGACAGATGACACTGCCGCAGTGGCCCAAGCTTGAGCAATATGGTGGTACTAAGCCGGCTTTGATCTGCTCGATATAAAAGCCAGCGTACAAGAGACTGATTACGATTAAGAGTTATGTGTTGCCAAGCCATACTACACAAGAACCTGTCAGTGTCGTCTAGTGGTTAGGACGCGAGCTTTACACGCTCGAGATCGAGGGTTCGATCCCCTCCACTGATAACAATTTATTTTTATCGACAATATCGTACTCTTGTTTCACATTTCTTGCTCCTCAGATTCCTTTAATTTATTACGGATGAGAGACGCGTTTGTCCAAATTAATTTAATATTGCAATAGCTGAAATCAAGACGACGCTGTCACGGTCGATCATGCTCGAGCAATAATAAGGCTGTCGGTGTTATCAAGCGAGCTCAAAATGAGCCTTTGTACACGCCATTGGGCAGATATACGAGTTATATGTCGTGAGGCCATTGCATAAACCATTCTGTCAGTGTCGTCTAGTGGTTAGGACGCGAGCTTCACACGCTCGAGATCGAGGGTTCGATCCCCTCCACTGATAACAATTATTTTTATCGACAAAATCGTACTCTTGTTTCACATTTCTTGCTCCTCAGATTCCTTCAATTTATTACGGATGAGTAGAGAACGCGTTGTCTAAATTAATTTGATATTGCAATAGCTGACAATCAAGACGACGCTGTCACGGTCGATCATGCTCGAGCAATAATAAGGCTGTCGGTGTTATCAAGCGAGCTCAAAATGTAGCCTTTGTACACGCCATTGGGCAGATATACGAGTTATATGTCGTGAGGCCATTGCATAAATCATTCTGTCAGTGTCGTCTAGTGGTTAGGACGCGAGCTTCACACGCTCGAGATCGAGGGTTCGATCCCCTCCTCTGATATCATATTATTTCTTATTGACCAAAATGTTCTCTTGCTCCACTTTTCTTTGGTGCGCTGTCTTCTTTAAGTTGATGTTAATCACTTCAGCTTGTGTTTCCATTTATATATTAGAGCGAACGCTAGCACGACAGATGACACTGCCGCAGTGGCCCAAGCTTGAGCAATATGGTGGTACTAAGCCGGCTTTGATCTGCTCGATATAAAAGCCAGCGTACAAGAGACTGATTACGATTAAGAGTTATGTGTTGCCAAGCCATACTACACAAGAACCTGTCAGTGTCGTCTAGTGGTTAGGACGCGAGCTTCACACGCTCGAGATCGAGGGTTCGATCCCCTCCACTGATAACAATTTATTTTTATCGACAATATCGTACTCTTGTTTCACATTTCTTGCTCCTCAGATTCCTTTAATTTATTACGGATGAAAAGAGGACGCGTTTGTCTAAATTAATTTAATATTGCAATAGCTGACAATCAAGACGACGCTGTCACGGTCGATCATGCTCGAGCAATAATAAGGCTGTCGGTGTTATCAAGCGAGCTCAAAATGAGCCTTTGTACACGCCATTGGGCAGATATACGAGTTATATGTCGTGAGGCCATTGCATAAACCATTCTGTCAGTGTCGTCTAGTGGTTAGGACGCGAGCTTCACACGCTCGAGATCGAGGGTTCGATCCCCTCCACTGATAACAATTGATTTTAATCGACAATATCGTACTCTTGTTTCACATTTCTTGCTCCTCAGATTCCTTCAATTTATTACGGATGAGTAGAGAACGCGTTCGTCTAAATTAATTTGATATTAGCTGACAATCAAGACGACGCTGTCACGGTCGATCATGCTCGAGCAATAATAAGGCTGTCGGTGTTATCAAGCGAGCTCAAAATGTAGCCTTTGTACACGCCATTGGGCAGATATACGAGTTATATGTCGTGAGGCCATTGCATAAATCATTCTGTCAGTGTCGTCTAGTGGTTAGGACGCGAGCTTCACACGCTCGAGATCGAGGGTTCGATCCCCTCCTCTGATATCATATTATTTCTTATTGACCAAAATGTTCTCTTGCTCCACTTTTCTTTGGTGCGCTGTCTTCTTTAAGTTGATGTTAATCACTTCAGCTTGCATTTCCATTTATATATTAGAGCGAACGCTAGCACGACAGATGACACTGCCGCAGTGGCCCAAGCTTGAGCAATATGGTGGTACTAAGCCGGCTTTGATCTGCTCGATTAAAAGCCAGCGTACAAGAGACTGATTACGATTAAGAGTTATGTGTTGCCAAGCCATACTACAAGAACCTGTCAGTGTCGTCTAGTGGTTAGGACGCGAGTTTTACACGCTCGAGATCGAGGGTTCGATCCCCTCCACTGATAACAATTTATTTTTATCGACAATATCGTACTCTTGTTTCACATTTCTTGCTCCTCAGATTCCTTTAATTTATTACGGATGAGTAGAGGACGCGTTTGTGTAAATTAATTTGATATTGCAATAGCTGACAATCAAGACGACGCTGTCACGGTCGATCATGCTCGAGCAATAATAAGGCTGTCGGTGTTATCAAGCGAGCTCAAAATGTAGCCTTTGTACACGCCATTGGGCAGATATACGAGTTATATGTCGTGAGGCCATTGCATAAATCATTCTGTCAGTGTCGTCTAGTGGTTAGGACGCGAGCTTCACACGCTCGAGATCGAGGGTTCGATCCCCTCCTCTGATATCATATTATTTCTTTTGACCAAAATGTTCTCTTGCTCCACTTTTCTTTGGTGCGCTGTCTTCTTTAAGTTGATGTAATCACTTCAGCTTGTGTTTCCATTTATATATTAGAGCGAACGCTAGCACGACAGATGACACTGCCGCAGTGGCCCAAGCTTGAGCAATATGGTGGTACTAAGCCGGCTTTGATCTGCTCGATATAAAAGCCAGCGTACAAGAGACTGATTACGATTAAGAGTTATGTGTTGCCAAGCCATACTACACAAGAACCTGTCAGTGTCGTCTAGTGGTTAGGACGCGAGCTTCACACGCTCGAGATCGAGGGTTCGATCCCCTCCACTGATAACAATTTATTTTTATCGACAATATCGTACTCTTGTTTCACATTTCTTGCTCCTCAGATTCCTTTAATTTTTACGGATGAGAGGACGCGTTTGTCTAAATTAATTTAATATTGCAATAGCTGAAATCAAGACGACGCTGTCACGGTCGATCATGCTCGAGCAATAATAAGGCTGTCGGTGTTATCAAGCGAGCTCAAAATGAGCCTTTGTACACGCCATTGGGCAGATATACGAGTTATATGTCGTGAGGCCATTGCATAAACCATTCTGTCAGTGTCGTCTAGTGGTTAGGACGCGAGCTTCACACGCTCGAGATCGAGGGTTCGATCCCCTCCACTGATAACAATTTATTTTATCGACAATATCGTACTCTTGTTTCACATTTCTTGCTCCTCAGATTCCTTAATTTATTACGGATGAGTAGAGACGCGTTTGTCTAAATTAATTTGATATTGCAATAGCTGACAATCAAGACGACGCTGTCACGGTCGATCATGCTCGAGCAATAATAAGGCTGTCGGTGTTATCAAGCGAGCTCAAAATGTAGCCTTTGTACACGCCATTGGGCAGATATACGAGTTATATGTCGTGAGGCCATTGCATAAATCATTCTGTCAGTGTCGTCTAGTGGTTAGGACGCGAGCTTCACACGCTCGAGATCGAGGGTTCGATCCCCTCCTCTGATATCATATTATTTCTTATTGACCAAAATGTTCTCTTGCTCCACTTTTCTTTGGTGCGCTGTCTTCTTTAAGTTGATGTTAATCACTTCAGCTTGTGTTTCCATTTATATATTAGAGCGAACGCTAGCACGACAGATGACACTGCCGCAGTGGCCCAAGCTTGAGCAATATGGTGGTACTAAGCCGGCTTTGATCTGCTCGATATAAAAGCCAGCGTACAAGAGACTGATTACGATTAAGAGTTATGTGTTGCCAAGCCATACTACACAAGAACCTGTCAGTGTCGTCTAGTGGTTAGGACGCGAGTTTTACACGCTCGAGATCGAGGGTTCGATCCCCTCCACTGATAACAATTTATTTTTATCGACAATATCGTACTCTTGTTTCACATTTCTTGCTCCTCAGATTCCTTTAATTTATTACGGATGAAAAGAGGACGCGTTTGTCTAAATTAATTTAATATTGCAATAGCTGAAATCAAGACGACGCTGTCACGGTCGATCATGCTCGAGCAATAATAAGGCTGTCGGTGTTATCAAGCGAGCTCAAAATGAGCCTTTGTACACGCCATTGGGCAGATATACGAGTTATATGTCGTGAGGCCATTGCATAAACCATTCTGTCAGTGTCGTCTAGTGGTTAGGACGCGAGCTTCACACGCTCGAGATCGAGGGTTCGATCCCCTCCACTAATAACAATTATTTTATCGACAATATCGTACTCTTGTTTCACATTTCTTGCTCCTCAGATTCCTTCAATTTATTACGGATGAGTAGAGAACGCGTTTGTGTAAATTAATTTGATATTGCAATAGCTGACAATCAAGACGACGCTGTCACGGTCGATCATGCTCGAGCAATAATAAGGCTGTCGGTGTTATCAAGCGAGCTCAAAATGTAGCCTTTGTACACGCCATTGGGCAGATATACGAGTTATATGTCGTGAGGCCATTGCATAAATCATTCTGTCAGTGTCGTCTAGTGGTTAGGACGCGAGCTTCACACGCTCGAGATCGAGGGTTCGATCCCCTCCTCTGATATCATATTATTTCTTATTGACCAAAATGTTCTCTTGCTCCACTTTTCTTTGGTGCGCTGTCTTCTTTAAGTTGATGTTAATCACTTCAGCTTGTGTTTCCATTTATATATTAGAGCGAACGCTAGCACGACAGATGACACTGCCGCAGTGGCCCAAGCTTGAGCAATATGGTGGTACTAAGCCGGCTTTGATCTGCTCGATATAAAAGCCAGCGTACAAGAGACTGATTACGATTAAGAGTTATGTGTTGCCAAGCCATACATACAAGAACCTGTCAGTGTCGTCTAGTGGTTAGGACGCGAGTTTTACACGCTCGAGATCGAGGGTTCGATCCCCTCCACTGATAACAATTTATTTTTATCGACAATATCGTACTCTTGTTTCACATTTCTTGCTCCTCAGATTCCTTTAATTTATTACGGATGAGTATAGGACGCGTTTGTGTAAATTAATTTGATATTGCAATAGCTGACAATCAAGACGACGCTGTCACGGTCGATCATGCTCGAGCAATAATAAGGCTGTCGGTGTTATCAAGCGAGCTCAAAATGTAGCCTTTGTACACGCCATTGGGCAGATATACGAGTTATATGTCGTGAGGCCATTGCATAAATCATTCTGTCAGTGTCGTCTAGTGGTTAGGACGCGAGCTTCACACGCTCGAGATCGAGGGTTCGATCCCCTCCTCTGATATCATATTATTTCTTATTGACCAAAATGTTCTCTTGCTCCACTTTTCTTTGGTGCGCTGTCATCTCTTTCTTGATGCTTATCACTTCAGCTTGTGTTTCCATTTATATATTAGAGCGAACGCTAGCACGACAGATGACACTGCCGCAGTGGCCCAAGCTTGAGCAATATGGTGGTACTAAGCCGGCTTTGATCTGCTCGATATAAAAGCCAGCGTACAAGAGACTGATTACGATTAAGAGTTATGTGTTGCCAAGCCATACTACACAAGAACCTGTCAGTGTCGTCTAGTGGTTAGGACGCGAGTTTTACACGCTCGAGATCGAGGGTTCGATCCCCTCCTCTGATATCATATTATTTCTTATTGACCAAAATGTTCTCTTGCTCCACTTTTCTTTGGTGCGCTGTCTTCTTTAAGTTGATGTTAATCACTTCAGCTTGTGTTTCCATTTATATATTAGAGCGAACGCTAGCACGACAGATGACACTGCCGCAGTGGCCCAAGCTTGAGCAATATGGTGGTACTAAGCCGGCTTTGATCTGCTCGATATAAAAGCCAGCGTACAAGAGACTGATTACGATTAAGAGTTATGTGTTGCCAAGCCATACTACACAAGAACCTGTCAGTGTCGTCTAGTGGTTAGGACGCGAGTTTTACACGCTCGAGATCGAGGGTTCGATCCCCTCCACTGATAACAATTTATTTTTATCGACAATATCGTACTCTTGTTTCACATTTCTTGCTCCTCAGATTCCTTTAATTTATTACGGATGAGTAGAGGCGCGTTTGTGTAAATTAATTTAATATTGCAATAGCTGACAATCAAGACGACGCTGTCACGGTCGATCATGCTCGAGCAATAATAAGGCTGTCGGTGTTATCAAGCGAGCTCAAAATGTAGCCTTTGTACACGCCATTGGGCAGATATACGAGTTATATGTCGTGAGGCCATTGCATAAATCATTCTGTCAGTGTCGTCTAGTGGTTAGGACGCGAGCTTCACACGCTCGAGATCGAGGGTTCGATCCCCTCCTCTGATATCATATTATTTCTTATTGACCAAAATGTTCTCTTGCTCCACTTTTCTTTGGTGCGCTGTCTTCTTTAAGTTGATGTTAATCACTTCAGCTTGTGTTTCCATTTATATATTAGAGCGAACGCTAGCACGACAGATGACACTGCCGCAGTGGCCCAAGCTTGAGCAATATGGTGGTACTAAGCCGGCTTTGATCTGCTCGATATAAAAGCCAGCGTACAAGAGACTGATTACGATTAAGAGTTATGTGTTGCCAAGCCATACTATACAAGAACCTGTCAGTGTCGTCTAGTGGTTAGGACGCGAGTTTTACACGCTCGAGATCGAGGGTTCGATCCCCTCCACTGATAACAATTTATTTTTATCGACAATATCGTACTCTTGTTTCACATTTCTTGCTCCTCAGATTCCTTTAATTTATTACGGATGAGTAGAGGACGCGTTTGTGTAAATTAATTTGATATTGCAATAGCTGACAATCAAGACGACGCTGTCACGGTCGATCATGCTCGAGCAATAATAAGGCTGTCGGCGTTATCAAGCGAGCTCAAAATGTAGCCTTTGTACACGCATTGGGCAGATATACGAGTTATATGTCGTGAGGCCATTGCATAAATCATTCTGTCAGTGTCGTCTAGTGGTTAGGACGCGAGCTTCACACGCTCGAGATCGAGGGTTCGATCCCCTCCTCTGATATCATATTATTTCTTATTGACCAAAATGTTCTCTTGCTCCACTTTTCTTTGGTGCGCTGTCTTCTTTAAGTTGATGCTTATCACTTCAGCTTGTGTTTCCATTTATATATTAGAGCGAACGCTAGCACGACAGATGACACTGCCGCAGTGGCCCAAGCTTGAGCAATATGGTGGTACTAAGCCGGCTTTGATCTGCTCGATATAAAAGCCAGCGTACAAGAGACTGATTACGATTAAGAGTTATGTGTTGCCAAGCCATACTATACAAGAACCTGTCAGTGTCGTCTAGTGGTTAAGACGCGAGTTTTACACGCTCGAGATCGAGGGTTCGATCCCCTCCACTGATAACAATTTATTTTTATCGACAATATCGTACTCTTGTTTCACATTTCTTGCTCCTCAGATTCCTTTAATTTATTACGGATGAGTAGAGGACGCGTTTGTGTAAATTAATTTGATATTGCAATTGCTGACAATCAAGACGACGCTGTCACGGTCGATCATGCTCGAGCAATAATAAGGCTGTCGGTGTTATCAAGCGAGCTCAAAATGTAGCCTTTGTACACGCCATTGGGCAGATATACGAGTTATATGTCGTGAGGCCATTGCATAAATCATTCTGTCAGTGTCGTCTAGTGGTTAGGACGCGAGCTTCACACGCTCGAGATCGAGGGTTCGATCCCCTCCTCTGATATCATATTATTTCTTATTGACCAAAATGTTCTCTTGCTCCACTTTTCTTTGGTGCGCTGTCTTCTTTAAGTTGATGCTTATCACTTCAGCTTGTGTTTTCATTTATATATTAGAGCGAACGCTAGCACGACAGATGACACTGCCGCAGTGGCCCAAGCTTGAGCAATATGGTGGTACTAAGCCGGCTTTGATCTGCTCGATGTAAAAGCCAGCGTACAAGAGACTGATACGATTAAGAGTCATGTGTTGCCAGGCCATACTATACAATAATCTGTCAGTGTCGTCTAGTTTAGGACTCGAGCTTCACATGGTCGAGATCGAGGGTTCGATCTTCTCCTCTGATATCGTAATATTTCTAATCGACCAAAATGTTCTCTTGCTCCACTTTTCTTTGGTGCGCTGTCTTCTGTGTTTTGATGCTTATCACTTCAGCTTGTATTTCCACTTTTATATTACAGCGAACGCTAGCACGACAAATGACACTACCGCAGTGGCCCAAGCTCGAGCAATACGATGGAACTAAGTCGTCTTTGTTCTGCTCGATATAAAAGCCAACGTATAAGAGACTAAATACGATTCAGCGTTATGTGTTGTGAGGCTATTGTACAAAACAATTTGACAGTGTCGTCTAGTGGTCAGGACGCGAGTATTACACGCTCGAGATCGATAGTTATATCATCTCCACTGATACCAATCAGTTTTGGTCGACAATATCGTACTCTAGTTTCACATTTCTTTGCTCCTCAGATCCCTTAAATTTTTAATGGATCAGTGGAGGACGCGTTTGTTTGAATAACTTATATAGCAAAAGCTGACAAGCAAGACGACGCTGTTACGGTCGATCAAGCTCGAGCAATAATAAGGCTGTCGGTCTTATCAAGCCTGCTCAAAATGTAGCCTTCATACAAGATATTGATAAGATATACGAATTTTGTGTCGTGAGGCCATTGCGTAAATTATCCTGTCAGTGTCGTCTAGTAATTAGGGTGTAGTTCACACCCTCCTCTGATATCATATTGTTTTTTCGTATTGACCAAAATATTTCCTTGCTCCACTTCTCTTTGGTGCGCTGTCATCTCTATTTTGATGCTAGTCACTTCAGCTTGTAATTACACTTTTTTATATGAGCGAAGGCTTTTACGACAGATGACACTGCTGCAGTAGCCCAAGCTGGAGCAATACGGTGGTACTAAGCAGGCTTTGATGTGCTCGGTATAAAAGCCAACGTACAAGACACTGATTACGATTAAGAGTTTTTTTTTGTGAGGTCATGCTATAAATTAATCTGCCAGTGTCGTCTAGCGTTTAGGACGCGAGCTTCACACGCTCGAGATCGAGGGCTCGATCCCCTCCTCTATTACCATATTGATTCTTTGATCAAAATGTACTTTTGTTACTTTTCTATGGTGTGCTGTCATTTCTATTTTGATACTAATCACTCCAGCTTGTATTTATATTTATATATTGAAGCGAACGCTGGCAGGACAGATGACACTGCTGCAGTGGCCCTAGTTTGAGCAATACAGTGGTACTAAGTCGGCTTGCATGTGCTCGATATAAAAGCCAGCGTACAAGAGACTGATTACGATTAATAGATATGTGTTGCCGGGCGATACTATACAAGAATCTGTCAGTGTCGTCTAGTGTTAGGACGCGAGCTTCACACGCTCGAGATCGAGGGTTCGATCCCCTCCTCTGAAATCATATCATTTCTTATTGACCAAAATGTTCTCTTGCTCCACTTTTCTTTGGTGCGCTGTCATCTCTGTTTTGATGCTAATCACCTTAGCTTGTATTTCCATTTATATATTAGAGCGAACGCTAGCACGCCAGATGGCACTGCCGCAGTGGCCCAAGCTCGAGCAATACAGTGGAACTAAGCCGGCTTTTGTCTGCTCGATATAAAAGCCAACGTATAAGACACTGTATAATACTTATGTTTTGTTAGGTCATTGTTCTAAACAAATATTCAGTGTTGTCTAGTGCATTGGACGCTAACTTTATTACAGTTTCGCCAAGGCGTCGGGTAGAGCTGGCCACGATAAAGAAGATTACTCACGATTTGACCGTGATAAAAGGCCATCTCCTAGAATTTAAACGTTAAATAATGCACTTACAAACAAAAATTCGACTCTTAAAAGTGAAAGAATGAGGTCAAGGACTACAAGGATAGTGCTACTAGTAATTAACGCAGAGATAAACAGTCACCCCCGGTTAACACCTCGCAATAAGCCACCTGTATTTTCCAAGGTATATAGGAAATTTGTGGTTTAACCGATCAAGTTGACTGCTTTTTACATTTAAATATATGTATCTAAAGGGCAAAATGTCGCATAACTTTTATGATTGCAGTACACAGATGCCCAAACATTTCCAATCTCGGCAGAACTAAGGTGTTAAGTCCTACTTACGAAGGATATTTATGCATGTTTTAAGGTTGGTAATGCTAGCAGGTCACCTGTCGAATACATCCAACTGGTGACACTATAGAGTTGTAGCGGGGAGAAGCTAATAAACGACAGCTGTCGGAGTTTGAGTCGATATCAACTTGCTTGCTAATGCTAGACAGCTTATAGCCTATCCTTGGAAATACTGTATTCAAGCTTTTTTGATTATTAAATTGGATTATCAAGCCTAGTCACAAACGCAAAAAGAATGTTATTCCGGTCTACTTTGAATTTGCTACTGTGAAGCTTGTGAATGCTTTTGAGACACGTAACGAAGCATTACCGGCTATAGAAAAGCGCGTGCGCCACAAGCAATTGGTCATCTAAGACCAAACTCGTCTTGTGGTTGTCTTGCTTTTTTCATCTTTGTACTGATTCCTCTATTGTAAAGATGTAAACCTCAAGTCTCATCGGGCTCAAAGCATTGCGTCTATGTCTGAGCCATGTAGTAGAAATTCTGCTGGTAAAGCTCGAACGCCGCAACGCGTTCTGACTTCTTAGCAGCTGTAAAGGCCACGAATTTTTGAGAGCCGTATTGGCATTTAATTCACCTACCAAAACAAGGAACAATGAGAGTCGCTTTGAGCGTTTTTCGGCACGTCACCGTTCGTATAGGTGATGTATAACCCCGGCAAAACTGGGAACACTTGCAGTCATTTCATGCCCACGGGAGTAGATTGCTCAGATGCATTTTCTTTTAGAAGGCTCTGGGATGACTACACGTAGTATGCGCAATCGCCAGGCAAGTTGTGGACTAAAAATTATCCATGACTTTCTCCCTACCTTTAGTTATTGATAATCGACTGTCGTGATTATTGCATGAGCTTTCGAGTTTATTTATTTATTATAAGCCAGTTACTTAGATAGATATCTAACCTTAGATTATCTATGCACTTTGCTTGTATTCCCTTGTTACGTATTCAAAATAGGCTCGCACAGGGCTAAAATAAAAAAAGTTTAGCCTTTGGAGCGAACACTAAAACTTTTTATTTAAGTGTTCGACTTTTCAGATAAACGATGCGGAGCACCTTTAATAAACCCAATTTGTCAGCGCTCGTGATGTGCTCTGATGTGCTTTTTAAAAGTCCAGCTCGCAGTACGCGAACATCCAGTGATAAATTATGTACTGGTGTCGTTAATTCTAAGTATGACTTAAGCCACCCGCTTGTTGGGCAAGGCTCATCACATTTTGTCATACATAGTTTATGCGAAGCTCAATCCGCTTGTCTAGTTCACAAACTTACAAAGATCATTGGTTTGTTTAGTATTTAAACAGCATGGGTTTAAATAAGTCGCAAAATGAGGCCGGTGAGAGCAAAAGAAAATTCGATCTCGTAATCATTCTAGTGAATCAGTCAACATGGGTTAATAATGATTGTATCGCTAGGAAAGGATGGAGCTCGAATTCTTTGTGACCTTGACGTTGATAAAAAATGCATTACTCCTTTCAGATGCATTAAAAATTGAAATTTGAGATTTGTTTATATCATTTGAGGTCCTCACGACAGCCGCAGTCATAATGTACGCGTCCGCTTACGTAACTGACGAGGACGCGACTAGTGACACCAAAAAATCGCACTATTCAACCATCACTGAGGCGGATTTTAACGGATATTTTGGGTCGATTTTGCGCGCAACACAGTTGAAATGATTTAATTTATTAAGAATCTGAGTTTGGCTGTCTGCAATCACGGCTTTCTTGAAACGGCTGTGCAGCGGCCTGGCGCTTTTGGATTATATTTTGACTTTACCATCTGTTCGATTTGTCATGAATTTGACTACGATTTAATAGTAACGATGCCAGCAAGCTGATGATACCCATCACATTTTTTACTTATAGCTAGATTTATGCTTACCTGAAAATAAATTTGACATGTGTAAGGTCGTTTTCGGAAAAGGTTGGGGTGACGCCCTCCTTCCAAGCGCGGGGGCTTAATGCTCGCGCGCTTCGGGCAGGTGCTCTCGGGCATCTGCAGGTCTCTAACGAGTCTCACCCTCGACGCGACGGTCTCCAGCACCAGGCCAAACCCCCTTCCACGCCCTTAATCGCGCCAACCGCATCCGGATTGGCTCCTTTAATGTGAATTCTCTAGGTTCGAAGCGCAAGAAGCACGTAACAATCCCCGAAGATCTCCGGCGCTACCGCGTCGATATCCTTGACCTCCGCGAAACCAAGATCTACGATAGAGGTGAGCACCGCATTGATGACTTCCTTCTAACCCTGAAAAAAAAAAAATCGAAGCCAAGACCGAAGTCACCGAAATCCGCCGCCACTGCAACCCGTCGGGCGCCACTCGACACGCCCGATCCCGAGAAGAAACCTGGCACCACACTAAGAAGCTCGGAACACTCCTCGGCGATATTAAAGATCTATCCCGACGCAAGTCCCTGGCCACCCTCGCGCTCCACCGCCTCTGGTCCGTCTGGCTCCGCCCCACGTTCATCTCACCCAAGACACGCATTCGATTGTACAACACCTACGTTCTACCGATTCTGCTGTACAACTGGGCTCTTACCAAGTCAGAGCTCCACGGCCTCGAGAGTTTCCATCGCCGCCAGCTTCGCTACGCTCTTGGCTATCGCTACCCCGACCCATTTCGAATGCAAGACTCTACGACCTCTGTGATGAGCGGCCGCTGAGACTACGACTGACACAAGCTCGCTGGCGCCTGTTTGGCCATGTACTTCGCCGCTATCCCGACATTCCAGCTGACCTCCAGATGCGTGCCTACTTCTTCTCATCCGCAGCAAAATGGCGCGGACGTCCCCGCACCACGCTCCCCTCGACACTCGACCACAATCTTGTTTCCCGTGGCTCCGGCTTTCGACTCCGGATAGCACAAGACCTCGAAGTGGTACGTACCCTTGCACAAGACCGAAAGAAATGGAAGACCCATTTGACCTCGGTGCTGGATGCACTGCCCGCCGAACGAGACTCGACGTATGCGGACACCACTCTATGCCGTGGACTAGCCAGACTGAGCCTAGCACGTGCATACCTTGGCAACGCGATAACGTAATACATTACATTACATGTGTAAGGTCGGCGATATGTGGTTAGGCTTAACTGACAGAAGATAATTTATCAGATCGGTAATACTACTATCTCGGAAGTAGAACTTTCGTATATGACTATCGGGGGTATAGGCCTCACCCTTAAATTACTAAAGAGATATAACTGGGTAACAAGATATGCATGCACCCACCGAAAGATATGTTACTGGTCATTTTGAGCTATTAATAGTTTAATATTAATCTTTTGACCAGACTTTTTACTATCGACCATTACATATCAGCAGTCTCTTTACGCTCCCCCCGCCGTTTCGTGAATGCTGTGGCTCTGAAGATGTGCAGGCTTGTGGACAGCCTTATCAGCCCTTCAATGACATAACTCAGAGCGTTTCATGTAGATTGTATTCATTGTGCATCAAACTGACCGAGTAGAGTGCATTTATAAACCGGCACAAGTCGTGGCTCTTGAACGTGCAGGCCTGTGGATAGCCTTACCAGTCTTTTTACAACTTAACTCAGAGCGTTTCACTTATGTTGTGTTTGTTCGTTGCGCATCAAACAAATGTAGTAGAGCGCATCGATGAGTTGGCCAACCGCTTCGCTGCCCAAGACTCCATTCGCCAAATTCATCTTCGGCGACATCAACGTCGGCATCCATATCGAGCTTATACTATAGTGTTGTAGCGGGGAAAACCTAGTAAAATGACAGCTTATCGGAGTATGAGTTGACATCAACTTGCTTGCTAGCTTTTGATAATACTGAATCTAAGCTTTTCTGATGATTGAAATGGATTATCAAGCCTAGTCACAAACGCAAAAAGAATGTTATTCTGTTCTGCTCTGAGTTTGCTTTCAAGGAGCTTGTGAATGCTTTTAAGACACGCAACGAAGCATTATTGGCTTTAGAAAAGCGCGTGTGCCACAAGCAATTGGTCATCCAAGACCAGACTCGTCTCGTGGTTGTCTTGCTATTTTCATCCTTGTGTTGATTCCTCTATTGTAAATATGTAAACCTCAAGTCTCATCGGGCTTAGAGCCCCACTTAATGCTGCCCTTAAAGTATTGCGTCTATGTCTGAGCTATGGAGTAGAAACTCTGCTGGTAAAGCTCGAACGCCGCAACGCGTTCTGACTTCTTAGCAGCTGAAAAGGCCACGAGTTTTTGAGAGCCGTATTGCCTGGCGGTTGCGCATACTACGTGTAGTCATCCCAGAGCCTTTTAAAAGAAAATGCATCTGAGCAATCTGCTCCCGTGGGCATGAAATGACTGCAAGTGTTTCCAGTTTTGCCGGGGTTATACATCACCTATACGAACGGTGGCGTGCCGGAAAACGCTCAAAGCGACTCTCATTGTTCCTAGCTTTGGTAGGTGAATAAAATGCAAGTTATGGACAAAGTAACATCCTTGACTTTCTCCCTACCTTTAATTATTGATAGTTGACTGTCGTGATTATTGCATGAGCTTTTGATTTTATCCATACATTATAAGCCAGTTACTTGAGATAGATATCTAACCTTAGATTATCTATACACTCTGCTTGTATTTCCCTTGTTACGTATTCAAAAAATAGGCTTACAGAGGGCTAAAATAAAAGAAGTTTAGCCTTTAGAGCGAACACTGGGACTTTTTATTTAAGTGTTCGACTTTTCAGAGAAACGACGCGGAGCACTTTTAATAAACCCAATTTGTCAGTGCTCGTGATGTGCTCTGATATGCTTTTGAAAAGTTCAGCTCGCAGTACGCGAACTTCCAGTGATAAATTATGTACTGGTGTCGTTAATTCTAAGTATGACTTAGCCACCCGCTTGTTGGGCAAGGCTCATCACATTTTGTCATACATAATTAATGCGAAGCTCAATCCGCTCATGTCAAATTTATTTTCAGGTAAGCATAAATCTAGCTGTAACTAAAAAATGTGACGGGTATCATCAGCTTGCTGGCATCGTTATTATTAAATCGTAATCAAATTCGTGACAAATCGAACAAATAGTAAAGTCAAGATATAATCCAAAAGCGCCAGGCCGCCGCACAGCCGTTTCAAGAAAGCCGTGATTGCAGACAGCCAAACTCAGGTTCTTAATCACATAAATTGAAGCGTTTCGCGCAAAATTGACCCAAAATATCCATCAAAATCCACCTCAGAGTGATGGTTGAATAGTGTAATTTTTGGTGTCACTAGTCGCGTCCTCGTCAGTTACGTAAGCGGACGCGTACTTTCATGACTGCGGCTGTCGTAAGGACCTCAGATGATAAAAGCAAATCTCAATTTTCACATTTTAATGCATCTGAAAGGAGTGATGCAATTTTTTATCAGACGCCAAGATCACAAAGAATTCGAGCTCCATCCTTTCCTAGCGATACAATAATTATTAATCGATGTTGACTGATCTACTAGAATGATTACGAGATCGAATTTTCTTTTGCTCTCACCAGCCAATGATCTTTGTAAGTTCGTGAATTAGACATAAAAGGTCGAAGATATGGGTAAGGCTTACCTGACAGAAGAATAATAGCACCTGGTAATTGGATAAATGAATCAGTGATCACTATCTCGGAAGCAGAATTTTTGGATATGACTATCTGGGGTATAGGCCTCACCCCTAAATTACTATGGGGATATAATTGGGTAACAAGATATACATGCACCCACCGAAAAGATATGTAACTGGTCATTTTGACCAGTTATTAGTTTAACATTATCTTTTGACCAGACGTTTTACTATCGACCATTACATATCAGCAGTCTCTTTACGCTTTCCCCGCCGTTTCGTGAATGTCGCGGCTCTGAAGATGTGCAGGCTTGTGGACAGCCTTATCAGCCCTTCAATGACATAACTCAGAGCGTTTCATGTAGGTTGTATTCATTGTGCATCAAACTGACCGAGTAGAGTGCATTTATGAACCGGCACAAGTCGTGGCTCTTGAACGTGCAGGCCTGTGGACAGCCTTACCAGTCTTTTTACGGCATAACTCAGAGCGTTCCACCCATGTTGTGTTTGTTCGTTGCGCATCAAACAAATGTAGTAGAGCGCATTGATGAGTTGGCCAACCGCTTCGCTGCCCAAGAATCCATTCGCCAAATTCATCTTTGGTGACATCAACGTCGGCATCCATATCGAGCTTATACTATAGTGTTGTAGCGGGGAGAACCTAGTGAAATGACAGCTTATCGGAGTATGAGTTGACATCAACTTGCTTGCTAGCTTTTGATAATACTAAATCTAAGCTTTTCTGATGATTGAAATGGGTTAATAAGCCTAGTCACAAACGCAAAAAGAATGTTATTCTGTTCTGCTCTGAGTTTGCTTTCAAGGAGCTTGTGAATGCTTTTAAGACACGCAACGAAGCATTACCGGCTTTAGAAAAGCGCGTGCGCCACAAGCAATTGGTCATCCAAGACCAGACTCGTCTCGTGGTTGTCTTGCTATTTTCATCCTTGTGTTGATTCCTCTATTGTAAATATGTAAACCTCAAGTCTCATCGGGCTTAGAGCCCCACTTAATGCTGCCCTTAAAGTGTTGCGTCTATGTCTGAGCCATGTAGTAGAAACTCTGCTGGTAAAGCTCGAACGCCGCAACGCGTTCTGACTTCTTAGCAGCTGAAAAGGCCACGAGTTTTTGAGAGCCGTATTGCCTGGCGATTGCGCATACTACGTGTAGTCATCCCAGAGCCTTTTAAAAGAAAATGCATCTGAGCAATCTGCTCCCGTGGGCATGAAATGACTGCAAGTGTTTCCAGTTTTGCCGGGGTTATACATCACCTATACGAACGGTGACGTGCCGAAAAACGCTCAAAGCGACTCTCATTGTTCCTAGCTTTGGTAGGTGAATAAAATGCAAGTTATGGACAAAGTAACATCCTTGACTTTCTCCCTACCTTTAATTATTGATAATCGGCTGTCGTGATTATTGCATGAGCTTTTAATTTTATCCATACATTATGAGCCAGTTACTCAGATAGGTATCTATAAAACCAAGATTATCTATACACTTTGCTTGTATTTCCCTTGTTACGTATTCAAAAATAGGCTTACAGAGGGCTAAAATAAAAGAAGTTTAGCCTTCGGAGCGAACACTGGGACTTTTTATTTAAGTGTTTGACTTTTCAGAGAAACGACGCGGAGCACTTTTAATAAACCCAATTTGTCAGTGCTCGTGATGTGCTCTGATGTGCTTTTGAAAAGTTCAGCTCGCAGTACGCGAACATCCAGTGAATAACTATGTACTGGTGTCGTTAATTCTAAGTATGACTTAGCCACCCGCTTGTTGGGCAAGGCTCATCACATTTTGTCATACATAATTAATGCGAAGCTCAATCCGCTCATGTCAAATTTATTTTCAGGTAAGCATAAAATCTAGCTATAACTAAAAAATGTGACGGGTATCATCAGCTTGCTGGCATCGTTATTATTAGATCGTAGTCAGATATATGACAAATCGAGCAGTTAGTAAAGTCAAGATATAATCCAAAAGCGCCAAGCCGCCGCACAGCCGTTTCAAGAAAGCCGTGATTGCAGACAGCCAAACTCAGGTTCTTAATTACATAAATTGAAGCGTTTCGCGCAAAATTGACCCAAAATATCCATCAAATTCCACCTCAGAGTGATGGTTGAATAGTGTAATTTTTGGTGTCACTAGTCGCGTCCTCGTCAGTTACGTAAGCGGACGCGTACTTTCATGACTGCGGCTGTTGTGAGGACCTCAGATGATAAAAGCAAATCTCAATTTTCACATTTTAATGCTTCGAAAGGAGTAATGCCTTTTTTATCAACGTCGAGATCACAAAGAATTCGAGCTCCATCCTTTCCTAGCGATACAATAATTATTAACCGATGTTGACTGATCTACTAGAATGATTACGAGATCGAATTTTCTTTTGCTCTCACCAGCCAATGATCTTTGTAAGTTCGTGAATTAGACATAAAAGGTCGAAGATATGTGGTTAGGTTTACCTGACAGAAGAATAATAGCACCTGGTAATTGAATAAATAAAACGGTGATCACTATCTCGGAAGCAGAATTTTTGGATATGACTATCTGGGGTATAGGCCTCACCCCTAAATTACTAAATGGATATAATTGGGTAACAAGATATGCATGCACCCACCGAAAAGATATGTTACTGGTCATTTTGGCCTATTAATAGTTAATATTAATCTTTTGACCAGACGTTTTACTATAGACCATTACATATCAGCAGTCTCTTTACGCTCCCCCCGCCGTTTCGTGAATGTCGCGGCTCTGAAGATGTGCAGGCTTGTGGACAGCCTTATCAGCCCTTCAATGACATAACTCAGAGCGTTTCATGTAGGTTGTATTCATTGTGCATCAAACTGACCGAGTAGAGTGCATTTATGAACCGGCACAAGTCGTGGCTCTTGAACGTGCAGGCCTGTGGACAGCCTTACCAGTCTTTTTACGGCATAACTCAGAGCGTTTCACCCATGTTGTGTTTGTTCGTTGCGCATCAAACAAATGTAGTAGAGCGCATCGATGAATTGGTCATCCGCTTCGCTGCTCAAGGCTTCATTCTCCAATTTCCTCTTTGGCGACATCAACGTCGGCATCCATATCGAGCTTATACTATAGTGTTGTAGCGGGGAGAACCTAGTGAAATGACAGCTTATCGGAGTATGAGTTGACATCAACTTGCTTGCTAGCTTTTGATAATACTAAATCTAAGCTTTTCTGATGATTGAAATGGGTTAATAAGCCTAGTCACAAACGCAAAAAGAATGTTATTCTGTTCTGCTCTGAGTTTGCTTTCAAGGAGCTTGTGAATGCTTTCAAGACACGCAACGAAGCATTACCGGCTTTAGAAAAGCGCGTGCGCCACAAGCAATTGGTCATCCAAGACCAGACTCGTCTCGTGGTTGTCTTGCTATTTTCATCCTTGTGTTGATTTCTCTATTGTAAATATGTAAACCTCAAGTCTCATCGGGCTTAGAGCCCCACTTAATGCTGCCCTTAAAGTGTTGCGTCTATGTCTGAGCCATGTAGTAGAAACTCTGCTGGTAAAGCTCGAACGCCGCAACGCGTTCTGACTTCTTAGCAGCTGAAAAGGCCACGAGTTTTTGAGAGCCGTATTGCCTGGCGATTGCGCATACTACGTGTAGTCATCCCAGAGCCTTTTAAAAGAAAATGCATCTGAGCAATCTGCTCCCGTGGGCATGAAATGACTGCAAGTGTTTCCAGTTTTGCCGGGTTATACATCACCTATACGAACGGTGACGTGCCGAAAAACGCTCAAAGCGACTCTCATTGTTCCTAGCTTTGGTTGGTGAATAAAATGCAAGTTATGGACAAAGTAACATCCTTGACTTTCTCCCTACCTTTAATTATTGATAATCGGCTGTCGTGATTATTGCATGAGCTTTTAATTTTATCCATACATTATGAGCCAGTTACTTAGATAGGTATCTATAAAACCAAGATTATCTATACACTTTGCTTGTATTTCCCTTGTTACGTATTCAAAAATAGGCTTACAGAGGGCTAAAATAAAAGAAGTTTAGCCTTCGGAGCGAACACTGGGACTTTTTATTTAAGTGTTTGACTTTTCAGAGAAACGACGCGGAGCACTTTTAATAAACCCAATTTGTCAGTGCTCGTGATGTGCTCTGATGTGCTTTTGAAAAGTTCAGCTCGCAGTACGCGAACATCCAGTGATAAACTATGTACTGGTGTCGTTAATTCTAAGTATGACTTAGCCACCCGCTTGTTGGGCAAGGCTCATCACATTTTGTCATACATAATTAATGCGAAGCTCAATCCGCTCATGTCAAATTTATTTTCAGGTAAGCATAAAATCTAGCTATAACTAAAAAATGTGACGGGTATCATCAGCTTGCTGGCATCGTTATTATTAAATCGTAGTCAGATTCATGACAAATCGAGCAGTTAGTAAAGTCAAGATATAATCCAAAAGCGCCAAGCCGCCGCACAGCCGTTTCAAGAAAGCCGTGATTGCAGACAGCCAAACTCAGGTTCTTAATTACATAAATTGAAGCGTTTCGCGCAAAATTGACCCAAAATATCCATCAAATTCCACCTCAGAGTGATGGTTGAATAGTGTAATTTTTGGTGTCACTAGTCGCGTCCTCGTCAGTTACGTAAGCGGACGCGTACTTTCATGACTGCGGCTGTTGTGAGGACCTCAGATGATAAAAGCAAATCTCAATTTTCACATTTTAATGCTTCGAAAGGAGTAATGCCTTTTTTATCAACGTCGAGATCACAAAGAATTCGAGCTCCATCCTTTCCTAGCGATACAATAATTATTAACCGATGTTGACTGATCTACTAGAATGATTACGAGATCGAATTTTCTTTTGCTCTCACCAGCCAATGATCTTTGTAAGTTCGTGAATTAGACATAAAAGGTCGAAGATATGTGGTTAGGTTTACCTGACAGAAGAATAATAGCACCTGGTAATTGAATAAATAAAACGGTGATCACTATCTCGGAAGCAGAATTTTTGGATATGACTATCTGGGTATAGGCCTCACCCCTAAATTACTAAATGGATATAATTGGGTAACAAGATATGCATGCACCCACCGAAAAGATATGTTACTGGTCATTTTGGCCTATTAATAGTTAATATTAATCTTTTGACCAGACGTTTTACTATAGACCATTACATATCAGCAGTCTCTTTACGCTCCCCCCGCCGTTTCGTGAATGTCGCGGCTCTGAAGATGTGCAGGCTTGTGGACAGCCTTATCAGCCCTTCAATGACATAACTCAGAGCGTTTCATGTAGGTTGTATTCATTGTGCATCAAACTGACCGAGTAGAGTGCATTTATGAACCGGCACAAGTCGTGGCTCTTGAACGTGCAGGCCTGTGGACAGCCTTACCAGTCTTTTTACGGCATAACTCAGAGCGTTTCACCCATGTTGTGTTTGTTCGTTGCGCATCAAACAAATGTAGTAGAGCGCATCGATGAATTGGCCAACCGCTTCGCTGCTCAAGGCTTCATTCTCCAATTTTCTCTTTGGCGACATCAACATCGGCCTCAATATCGAGCCGAACCATGGCTTCAAGAGAGCTTTCAACGGCTGCAATCCTTGCCGGTGTTCTCGCCGCCCATCTCGTGTCTGCAAATGTCCATATCTCCGTCCAGCACGACGCCACTTATGCGCTGCAGGAATCTCGCGGCTTGCCCTGCTCTGGTGACGGAGCGGAGCCGATTGGCATCGCCTGTCCCAAGGCTGGTGACGTCGCCGTCGCCGACTGTCATTCGCATCTACTGTCTTACAGCAATGCCATGTGCGTTGCTCCAGTGGATGCCCAGTGCGTTCTGATCCACGACAGCGTCTGGGGCTGTGCCTTTCCAAATACCGAGCACACTTCTGTTAGCGAAGCTGAGGCCAGTGCAGCGTACGATAAGAAAACTGTGGGCTGGGATTCCAGCTACGAGGAAGACGATCGTGTCGTAGAAAAATCGGGCAAAGCCTCAGCTAGTGATCGCTATGGCCTGAAATTGGATACACTACTGAATGCCAATCGTAATGCCAAGACAGAGACGACGACGCACCAAACGAACAGTACGATGGCGGGTAAAAGTTATTATGGTGCATCAGGCACTACGATCGTCGATCATCAAAAGTCTACCGGGATGAGCACTGGTGATGCAAACACCTCTGATGTCTATGGCTCAACGACGCCAGGCACTTCTGAACGTAGTATGACCAAAAGTGGCTTCGACATCCTTACTAGTCCGACAAAAGAGAGGTACGCCACTCAAAATCCCGAGACCGAGACCAGTATGGGCGCCACCAAGATTGCGATGGACCATAGCACGATCAACGGCGCTGACTCGACGGTGAAGGACAAGGTTGAAGAACCATCCGAGACTATTAAAAGTTTCATGACTAACGTGGTGAGTGGGGAGAGCAGTGACAGATACATCCCAAGCAAACACATTAATAGCCTTGCTGCCGGAACACTCTCAACAACTAGTACTATGCTCAGTGGCTACTCTGCTGGCGCCGATTTCATGACTCCCGGAACGGCCTCGAAAGGTTCTATTGAACACACGCCTGGCATTAAGCATGACTCGACAGAAACAAGTACAAAAAATAGTATACGGACTGACAATTATCTCACCGGTACTGCCCGCAAATCGAGTATGAAGGCAGGTACGGACTTTGACGAAAATACTATTGGCACTGATCGTAATACCTTCAAAACGCCGACAAATGATAGTCAACAAAATATTTTCTTCAGAGAGAGCCCGGCAAATTACACGACGTATGCATCAAAGGCTAATGCAAGGGGCATTCAGCAGACCGGTGATTACTCGACCCAAGACACATTTGGTGCTGAAACATCTGAACCTTACGTTGAGACAAAATTGGACGCAGGGAAAAATTCGAATGAGTCGACAAAGCAGACCCTTATCGATCCGAAAGGGAACACTTTCGATGCCGTTGTAGAGAAACCTTGTGATACGGAGACACCTGAAGACACACCTGCAGGAGAAATAGACGAAGTCACGACCAAGCCAATTACTGAGGATGGGGCGACGAGCCCAACGATCACGCTACCACCTGTGACATTGCCTGCGCCGCAACCAGATCTACCAGGTGACCTACCATCGCTACCAACTGACACGTTACCGTTGTACCTTCAACAGGTTAAGCTACCGTCGCTACCGCCACCAACATTGTCTAAGCCGCTGCCAGAACTATCGACTATGCGACCATCACTTTCGCCTGCCGAGATGCCTGAGCTGCTGCCACCACCACCGTTTGAAATGCCTACGCTACCACCTGTTGAGTTACCGGGACTGCCGCCACTAAAACCATCTGGGCGGCCTTCACTACAACCAACGACGTCACCTGAGCCACTACCAGTAACACCAGGTGAGCTGCCATCACTACCACCTGTGGAGCAACCTGGGATGGCTTCACTACCACCCGTGAAGCAACCTGGGATGGCTTCACTACCACCTGTGGAGCAACCTGGGATAGCTTCACTACCACCCGTGGAGCAACCTGGGATGGCTTCACTACCACCTGTGGAGCAACCTGGGATGGCTTCACTACCACCTCTGGAGCAACCTGGGATGGCTTCACTACCACCGGTTGAGCTGCCTTCAAGTTCACCAGAAACTCTGCCTGAGCAACCGCCAAAACCACCAATTGAGCCGCCATCGCTACCGCCGTTTGGGCTGCCTTCACAGTCACCTGAAACAGTGCCTTCGCCATTGCCACCTATTGAGTTACCGGGACCGCCGCCACTAAACCCGGTTGGGCTGCCTTCACTTCCACCAACGACGTCGCCTGAGCCACTACCAGTAACACCAGGTGAGCTGCCATCACTACCACCTGTGGAACAACCTGGGATGGCTTCACTACCACCCGTGGAGAAACCTGGGATGGCTTCACTACCACCTGTGGAGCAACCTGGTATGGCTTCACTACCACCTCTGGAGCAACCTGGGATGGCTTCACTACCACCGGTTGAGCTGCCTTCAAGTTCACCAGAAACTCTGCCTGAGCAACTGCCAAAACCACCAATTGAGCCGCCATCGCTACCGCCGTTTGGGCTGCCTTCACAGTCACCTGAAACATTGCCTTCGCCATTGCCACCTATTAAGTTACCGGGACCGCCGCCACTAAACCCGGTTGGGCTGCCTTCACTTCCACCAACGACGTCGCCCGAGCCACTACCAGTAACACCAGGTGAGCTGCCATCACTACCACCTGTGGAACAACCTGGGATGACTTCACTACCACCCGTGGAGAAACCTGGGATGGCTTCACTACCACCTGTGGAGCAACCTGGGATAGCTTCACTACCACCCGTGGAGCAACCTGGGATGGCTTCACTACCACCTGTGGAGCAACCTGGGATGGCTTCACTACCACCTCTGGAGCAACCTGGGATGGCTTCACTACCACCGGTTGAGCTGCCTTCAAGTTCACCAGAAACTCCGCCTGAGCAACTGTCAAAACCACCAATTGAGCTGCCATCGCTACCGCCGTTTGGGCTGCCTTCACAGTCACCTGAAACATTGCCTTCGTCATTGCCACCTATTGAGTTACCGGGACCGCCGCCACTAAACCCGGTTGGGCTGCCTTCACTTCCACCAACGACGTCGCCTGAGCCACTACCAGTAACACCAGGTGAGCTGCCATCACTACCACCTGTGGAACAACCTGGGATGGCTTCACTACCACCCGTGGAGAAACCTGGGATGGCTTCACTACCACCTGTGGAGCAACCTGGTATGGCTTCACTACCACCGGTTGAGCTGCCTTCAAATTCACCAGATACTCTGCCTGAGCAACTGCCAAAACCACCAATTGAGCTGCCATCGCTACCGCCGTTTGGGCTGCCTTCACAGTCACCTGAAACAGTGCCTTCGCCATTGCCACCTATTGAGGTTCCGGGACCGCCGCCACTAAACCCGGCTGGGCTGCCTTCACTACCACCAACGACGTCACCTGAGCCACTACCAGTAACACCAGGTGAGCCGCCATCACTACCACCTGTAGAGCAACCTGGGATGGCATCACTACCACCGGTTGAGCTGCCTTCAAAATCACCAGAAACTCTGCCTGAGCAACTGCCAGAAACACCGATTGAACTGCCTTCGCTACCACCGTTTGGGCTGCCTTCACAGTCACCTGAAACGCTGCCTTCGCCATTACCACTACCACCGGTTGAACTGCCTTCGCTACCACCGTTTGGGCTGCCTTCACTTTCACCTGAATTTTTTCCTTTGCCGTTTCCAACACCAGCGATTGAACTGCCTTCACTGCCACCAGTAGAACCGTCTTTGCCATTGCCTGGACAACCAGTGACACCTGCTGTGCTTCCTCCAACAACGTTGCCATTGCCAGAATCACCGGTCACGCTGCCTTTACCTTCGCTTCCGCTGCCACTACCAGTGCCAGGAAGACAGCCAGTGACCCCTGCTTCGCTTCCAACGACGACGTTGCCCCAGTCATCGCCAGTAACACCGGTTTCGTCGCCCACACCATCGCTTTCGCTGCCACTCCCAGTGCCTGTTAGCCAGCCAGTGACCCCTGCTTCGCTTCCAACGACGACGTTGCCCCAGTCATCGCCAGTAACACCGGTTTCGTTGCCCACACCATCGCTTTCGCTGCCACTACCAGTGCCTGAAAGCCAGCTAGTGACCCCTGGTTCGCTTCCACCGACGACGTTGCCCCAGTCATCGCCAGTAACACCGGTTTCGTCGCCCACACCATCGCTTTCGCTGCCGCTCCCAGTGCCTGTTAGCCAGCCAGTGACCCCTGCTTCTCTTCCAACGACGACGTTGCCCCAGTCATCGCCAGTAACACCGGTTTCGTTGCCCACACCATCGCTTTCGCTGCCACTACCAGTGCCTGTTAGCCAGCCAGTGACCCCTGCTTCGCTTCCAACGACGACGTTGCCCCAGTCATCGCCAGTAACACCGGTTTCGTTGCCCACACCATCGCTTTCGCTGCCACTACCAGTGCCTGTTAGCCAGCCAGTGACCCCTGGTTCGCTTCCAACGACGACGTTGCCCCAGTCATCGCCAGTAACACCGGTTTCGTCGACCACACCATCGCTTCCGCTGCCACTACCAGTGCCTGAAAGCCTGCCAGTGACCCCTGGTTCGCTTCCAACGACGACGTTGCCCCAATCATCGCCAGTAACACCGGTTTCGTCGACCACACCATCGCTTTCGCTGCCGCTCCCAGTGCCTGTTAGCCAGCCAGTGACCCCTGGTTCGCTTCCAACGACGACGTTGCCCCAGTCATCGCCAGTAACACCGGTTTCGTTGCCCACACCATCGCTTTCGCTGCCACTACCAGTGCCTGAAAGCCTGCCAGTGACCCCTGGTTCGCTTCCAACGACGACGTTGCCCCAGTCATCGCCAGTAACACCGGTTTCGTTGCCCACACCATCGCTTCCGCTGCCACTACCAGTGCCTGAAAGCCTGCCAGTGACCCCTGGTTCGCTTCCACCGACGACGTTGCCCCAATCATCGCCAGTAACACCGGTTTCGTCGACCACACCATCGCTTTCGCTGCCGCTCCCAGTGCCTGTTAGCCAGCCAGTGACCCCTGCTTCGCTTCCAACGACGACGTTGCCCCAGTCATCGCCAGTAACACCGGTTTCGTTGCCCACACCATCGCTTTCGCTGCCACTACCAGTGCCTGTTAGCCAGCCAGTGACCCCTGGTTCGCTTCCAACGACGACGTTGCCCCAGTCATCGCCAGTAACACCGGTTTCGTTGCCCACACCATCGCTTTCGCTGCCACTACCAGTGCCTGAAAGCCAGCTAGTGACCCCTGGTTCGCTTCCACCGACGACGTTGCCCCAGTCATCGCCAGTAACACCGGTTTCGTCGCCCACACCATCGCTTTCGCTGCCGCTCCCAGTGCCTGTTAGCCAGCCAGTGACCCCTGCTTCTCTTCCAACGACGACGTTGCCCCAGTCATCGCCAGTAACACCGGTTTCGTTGCCCACACCATCGCTTTCGCTGCCACTACCAGTGCCTGTTAGCCAGCCAGTGACCCCTGCTTCGCTTCCAACGACGACGTTGCCCCAGTCATCGCCAGTAACACCGGTTTCGTTGCCCACACCATCGCTTTCGCTGCCACTACCAGTGCCTGTTAGCCAGCCAGTGACCCCTGCTTCGCTTCCAACGACGACGTTGCCCCAGTCATCGCCAGTAACACCGGTTTCGTTGCCCACACCATCGCTTTCGCTGCCACTACCAGTGCCTGAAAGCCAGCCAGTGACCCCTGGTTCGCTTCCAACGACGACGTTGCCCCAGTCATCGCCAGTAACACCGGTTTCGTCGCCCACACCATCGCTTTCGCTGCCGCTCCAGTGCCTGTTAGCCAGCCAGTGACCCCTGCTTCGCTTCCAACGACGACGTTGCCCCAGTCATCGCCAGTAACACCGGTTTCGTTGCCCACACCATCGCTTTCGCTGCCACTACCAGTGCCTGTTAGCCAGCCAGTGACCCCTGGTTCGCTTCCAACGACGACGTTGCCCCAGTCATCGCCAGTAACACCGGTTTCGTCGACCACACCATCGCTTCGCTGCCGCTACCAGTGCCTGTTAGCCAGCCAGTGACCCCTGCTTCGCTTCCAACGACGACGTTGCCCCAGTCATCGCCAGTAACACCGGTTTCGTCCCACACCATCGCTTTCGCTGCCGCTCCCAGTGCCTGTTAGCCAGCCAGTGACCCCTGTTCGCTTCCAACGACGACGTTGCCCCAGTCATCGCCAGTAACACCGGTTTCGTTGCCCACACCATCGCTTTCGCTGCCACTACCAGTGCCTGTTAGCCAGCCAGTGACCCCTGGTTCGCTTCCAACGACGACGTTGCCCCAGTCATCGCCAGTAACACCGGTTTCGTTGCCCACACCATCGCTTTCGCTGCCACTACCAGTGCCTGAAGCCAGCCAGTGACCCCTGGTTCGCTTCCAACGACGACGTTGCCCCAGTCATCGCCAGTAACACCGGTTTCGTCGCCCACACCATCGCTTTCGCTGCCGCTCCAGTGCCTGTTAGCCAGCCAGTGACCCCTGCTTCGCTTCCAACGACGACGTTGCCCCAGTCATCGCCAGTAACACCGGTTTCGTTGCCCACACCATCGCTTTCGCTGCCACTACCAGTGCCTGAAAGCCAGCCAGTGACCCCTGGTTCGCTTCCAACGACGACGTTGCCCCAGTCATCGCCAGTAACACCGGTTTCGTTGCCCACACCATCGCTTTCGCTGCCACTACCAGTGCCTGAAAGCCAGCCAGTGACCCCTGCTTCGCTTCCAACGACGACGTTGCCCCAGTCATCGCCAGTAACACCGGTTTCGTCGCCCACACCATCGCTTTCGCTGCCACTACCAGTGCCTGTAGCCAGCCAGTGACCCCTGCTTCGCTTCCAACGACGACGTTGCCCCAGTCATCGCCAGTAACACCGGTTTCGTCGCCCACACCATCGCTTTCGCTGCCGCTCCAGTGCCTGTTAGCCAGCCAGTGACCCCTGCTTCGCTTCCAACGACGACGTTGCCCCAGTCATCGCCAGTAACACCGGTTTCGTTGCCCACACCATCGCTTTCGCTGCCACTCCAGTGCCTGAGCCAGCCAGTGACCCCTGCTTCGCTTCCAACGACGACGTTGCCCCAGTCATCGCCAGTAACACCGGTTTCGTTGCCCACACCATCGCTTTCGCTGCCGCTCCCAGTGCCTGTTAGCCAGCCAGTGACCCCTGCTTCGCTTCCAACGACGACGTTGCCCCAGTCATCGCCAGTAACACCGGTTTCGTTGCCCACACCATCGCTTTCGCTGCCACTACCAGTGCCTGTTAGCCAGCCAGTGACCCCTGCTTCGCTTCCAACGACGACGTTGCCCCAGTCATCGCCAGTAACACCGGTTTCGTTGCCCACACCATCGCTTTCGCTGCCACTACCAGTGCCTGAAGCCAGCCAGTGACCCCTGCTTCGCTTCCAACGACGACGTTGCCCCAGTCATCGCCAGTAACACCGGTTTCGTCGCCCACACCATCGCTTTCGCTGCCGCTCCCAGTGCCTGTTAGCCAGCCAGTGACCCCTGCTTCTCTTCCAACGACGACGTTGCCCCAGTCATCGCCAGTAACACCGGTTTCGTTGCCCACACCATCGCTTTCGCTGCCACTACCAGTGCCTGTTAGCCAGCCAGTGACCCCTGCTTCGCTTCCAACGACGACGTTGCCCCAGTCATCGCCAGTAACACCGGTTTCGTTGCCCACACCATCGCTTTCGCTGCCACTACCAGTGCCTGTTAGCCAGCCAGTGACCCCTGCTTCGCTTCCAACGACGACGTTGCCCCAGTCATCGCCAGTAACACCGGTTTCGTCGCCCACACCATCGCTTTCGCTGCCACTCCCAGTGCCTGAGCCAGCCAGTGACCCCTGCTTCGCTTCCAACGACGACGTTGCCCCAGTCATCGCCAGTAACACCGGTTTCGTTGCCCACACCATCGCTTTCGCTGCCGCTCCAGTGCCTGTTAGCCAGCCAGTGACCCCTGCTTCGCTTCCAACGACGACGTTGCCCCAGTCATCGCCAGTAACACCGGTTTCGTTGCCCACACCATCGCTTTCGCTGCCACTACCAGTGCCTGTTAGCCAGCCAGTGACCCCTGGTTCGCTTCCAACGACGACGTTGCCCCAGTCATCGCCAGTAACACCGGTTTCGTTGCCCACACCATCGCTTTCGCTGCCACTACCAGTGCCTGAAGCCAGCCAGTGACCCCTGCTTCGCTTCCAACGACGACGTTGCCCCAGTCATCGCCAGTAACACCGGTTTCGTTGCCCACACCATCGCTTTCGCTGCCGCTCCCAGTGCCTGTTAGCCAGCCAGTGACCCCTGCTTCGCTTCCAACGACGACGTTGCCCCAGTCATCGCCAGTAACACCGGTTTCGTTGCCCACACCATCGCTTTCGCTGCCACTCCAGTGCCTGTTAGCCAGCCAGTGACCCCTGCTTCGCTTCCAACGACGACGTTGCCCCAGTCATCGCCAGTAACACCGGTTTCGTTGCCCACACCATCGCTTTCGCTGCCACTACCAGTGCCTGTAGCCAGCCAGTGACCCCTGCTTCGCTTCCAACGACGACGTTGCCCCAGTCATCGCCAGTAACACCGGTTTCGTTGCCCACACCATCGCTTTCGCTGCCGCTCCAGTGCCTGTTAGCCAGCCAGTGACCCCTGCTTCGCTTCCAACGACGACGTTGCCCCAGTCATCGCCAGTAACACCGGTTTCGTTGCCCACACCATCGCTTTCGCTGCCGCTCCAGTGCCTGTTAGCCAGCCAGTGACCCCTGCTTCGCTTCCAACGACGACGTTGCCCCAGTCATCGCCAGTAACACCGGTTTCGTTGCCCACACCATCGCTTTCGCTGCCACTCCAGTGCCTGTTAGCCAGCCAGTGACCCCTGCTTCGCTTCCAACGACGACGTTGCCCCAGTCATCGCCAGTAACACCGGTTTCGTTGCCCACACCATCGCTTTCGCTGCCGCTCCCAGTGCCTGTTAGCCAGCCAGTGACCCCTGCTTCGCTTCCAACGACGACGTTGCCCCAGTCATCGCCAGTAACACCGGTTTCGTTGCCCACACCATCGCTTTCGCTGCCGCTCCAGTGCCTGTTAGCCAGCCAGTGACCCCTGCTTCGCTTCCAACGACGACGTTGCCCCAGTCATCGCCAGTAACACCGGTTTCGTTGCCCACACCATCGCTTTCGCTGCCGCTCCAGTGCCTGTAGCCAGCCAGTGACCCCTGCTTCGCTTCCAACGACGACGTTGCCCCAGTCATCGCCAGTAACACCGGTTTCGTTGCCCACACCATCGCTTTCGCTGCCGCTCCAGTGCCTGTTAGCCAGCCAGTGACCCCTGCTTCGCTTCCAACGACGACGTTGCCCCAGTCATCGCCAGTAACACCGGTTTCGTTGCCCACACCATCGCTTTCGCTGCCGCTCCAGTGCCTGTTAGCCAGCCAGTGACCCCTGCTTCGCTTCCAACGACGACGTTGCCCCAGTCATCGCCAGTAACACCGGTTTCGTTGCCCACACCATCGCTTTCGCTGCCGCTCCAGTGCCTGTTAGCCAGCCAGTGACCCCTGCTTCGCTTCCAACGACGACGTTGCCCCAGTCATCGCCAGTAACACCGGTTTCGTTGCCCACACCATCGCTTTCGCTGCCGCTCCAGTGCCTGTAGCCAGCCAGTGACCCCTGCTTCGCTTCCAACGACGACGTTGCCCCAGTCATCGCCAGTAACACCGGTTTCGTTGCCCACACCATCGCTTTCGCTGCCGCTCCAGTGCCTGTTAGCCAGCCAGTGACCCCTGCTTCGCTTCCAACGACGACGTTGCCCCAGTCATCGCCAGTAACACCGGTTTCGTTGCCCACACCATCGCTTTCGCTGCCGCTCCAGTGCCTGTTAGCCAGCCAGTGACCCCTGCTTCGCTTCCAACGACGACGTTGCCCCAGTCATCGCCAGTAACACCGGTTTCGTTGCCCACACCATCGCTTTCGCTGCCGCTCCAGTGCCTGTTAGCCAGCCAGTGACCCCTGCTTCGCTTCCAACGACGACGTTGCCCCAGTCATCGCCAGTAACACCGGTTTCGTTGCCCACACCATCGCTTTCGCTGCCGCTCCAGTGCCTGTAGCCAGCCAGTGACCCCTGCTTCGCTTCCAACGACGACGTTGCCCCAGTCATCGCCAGTAACACCGGTTTCGTTGCCCACACCATCGCTTTCGCTGCCGCTCCAGTGCCTGTTAGCCAGCCAGTGACCCCTGCTTCGCTTCCAACGACGACGTTGCCCCAGTCATCGCCAGTAACACCGGTTTCGTTGCCCACACCATCGCTTTCGCTGCCGCTCCAGTGCCTGTAGCCAGCCAGTGACCCCTGCTTCGCTTCCAACGACGACGTTGCCCCAATCATCGCCAGTAACACCGGTTTCGTTGCCCACACCATCGCTTTCGCTGCCGCTCCAGTGCCTGAGCCAGCCAGTGACCCCTGCTTCGCTTCCAACGACGACGTTGCCCCAATCATCGCCAGTAACACCGGTTTCGTTGCCCACACCATCGCTTTCGCTGCCGCTCCAGTGCCTGTTAGCCAGCCAGTGACCCCTGCTTCGCTTCCAACGACGACGTTGCCCCAGTCATCGCCAGTAACACCGGTTTCGTTGCCCACACCATCGCTTTCGCTGCCGCTCCAGTGCCTGTTAGCCAGCCAGTGACCCCTGCTTCGCTTCCAACGACGACGTTGCCCCAGTCATCGCCAGTAACACCGGTTTCGTTGCCCACACCATCGCTTTCGCTGCCGCTCCAGTGCCTGTTAGCCAGCCAGTGACCCCTGCTTCGCTTCCAACGACGACGTTGCCCCAGTCATCGCCAGTAACACCGGTTTCGTTGCCCACACCATCGCTTTCGCTGCCGCTCCAGTGCCTGTAGCCAGCCAGTGACCCCTGCTTCGCTTCCAACGACGACGTTGCCCCAGTCATCGCCAGTAACACCGGTTTCGTTGCCCACACCATCGCTTTCGCTGCCGCTCCAGTGCCTGTAGCCAGCCAGTGACCCCTGCTTCGCTTCCAACGACGACGTTGCCCCAGTCATCGCCAGTAACACCGGTTTCGTTGCCCACACCATCGCTTTCGCTGCCGCTCCAGTGCCTGTTAGCCAGCCAGTGACCCCTGCTTCGCTTCCAACGACGACGTTGCCCCAGTCATCGCCAGTAACACCGGTTTCGTTGCCCACACCATCGCTTTCGCTGCCGCTCCAGTGCCTGTAGCCAGCCAGTGACCCCTGCTTCGCTTCCAACGACGACGTTGCCCCAGTCATCGCCAGTAACACCGGTTTCGTTGCCCACACCATCGCTTTCGCTGCCGCTCCAGTGCCTGTTAGCCAGCCAGTGACCCCTGCTTCGCTTCCAACGACGACGTTGCCCCAGTCATCGCCAGTAACACCGGTTTCGTTGCCCACACCATCGCTTTCGCTGCCGCTCCAGTGCCTGTAGCCAGCCAGTGACCCCTGCTTCGCTTCCAACGACGACGTTGCCCCAGTCATCGCCAGTAACACCGGTTTCGTTGCCCACACCATCGCTTTCGCTGCCGCTCCAGTGCCTGTAGCCAGCCAGTGACCCCTGCTTCGCTTCCAACGACGACGTTGCCCCAGTCATCGCCAGTAACACCGGTTTCGTTGCCCACACCATCGCTTTCGCTGCCGCTCCAGTGCCTGTTAGCCAGCCAGTGACCCCTGCTTCGCTTCCAACGACGACGTTGCCCCAGTCATCGCCAGTAACACCGGTTTCGTTGCCCACACCATCGCTTTCGCTGCCGCTCCAGTGCCTGTTAGCCAGCCAGTGACCCCTGCTTCGCTTCCAACGACGACGTTGCCCCAGTCATCGCCAGTAACACCGGTTTCGTTGCCCACACCATCGCTTTCGCTGCCGCTCCAGTGCCTGTTAGCCAGCCAGTGACCCCTGCTTCGCTTCCAACGACGACGTTGCCCCAGTCATCGCCAGTAACACCGGTTTCGTTGCCCACACCATCGCTTTCGCTGCCGCTCCAGTGCCTGTTAGCCAGCCAGTGACCCCTGCTTCGCTTCCAACGACGACGTTGCCCCAGTCATCGCCAGTAACACCGGTTTCGTTGCCCACACCATCGCTTTCGCTGCCGCTCCAGTGCCTGTTAGCCAGCCAGTGACCCCTGCTTCGCTTCCAACGACGACGTTGCCCCAGTCATCGCCAGTAACACCGGTTTCGTTGCCCACACCATCGCTTTCGCTGCCGCTCCAGTGCCTGTAGCCAGCCAGTGACCCCTGCTTCGCTTCCAACGACGACGTTGCCCCAGTCATCGCCAGTAACACCGGTTTCGTTGCCCACACCATCGCTTTCGCTGCCGCTCCAGTGCCTGTTAGCCAGCCAGTGACCCCTGCTTCGCTTCCAACGACGACGTTGCCCCAGTCATCGCCAGTAACACCGGTTTCGTTGCCCACACCATCGCTTTCGCTGCCGCTCCAGTGCCTGTTAGCCAGCCAGTGACCCCTGCTTCGCTTCCAACGACGACGTTGCCCCAGTCATCGCCAGTAACACCGGTTTCGTTGCCCACACCATCGCTTTCGCTGCCGCTCCAGTGCCTGTAGCCAGCCAGTGACCCCTGCTTCGCTTCCAACGACGACGTTGCCCCAGTCATCGCCAGTAACACCGGTTTCGTTGCCCACACCATCGCTTTCGCTGCCGCTCCAGTGCCTGTTAGCCAGCCAGTGACCCCTGCTTCGCTTCCAACGACGACGTTGCCCCAGTCATCGCCAGTAACACCGGTTTCGTTGCCCACACCATCGCTTTCGCTGCCGCTCCAGTGCCTGTTAGCCAGCCAGTGACCCCTGCTTCGCTTCCAACGACGACGTTGCCCCAGTCATCGCCAGTAACACCGGTTTCGTTGCCCACACCATCGCTTTCGCTGCCGCTCCAGTGCCTGTTAGCCAGCCAGTGACCCCTGCTTCGCTTCCAACGACGACGTTGCCCCAGTCATCGCCAGTAACACCGGTTTCGTTGCCCACACCATCGCTTTCGCTGCCGCTCCAGTGCCTGTTAGCCAGCCAGTGACCCCTGCTTCGCTTCCAACGACGACGTTGCCCCAGTCATCGCCAGTAACACCGGTTTCGTTGCCCACACCATCGCTTTCGCTGCCGCTCCAGTGCCTGTTAGCCAGCCAGTGACCCCTGCTTCGCTTCCAACGACGACGTTGCCCCAGTCATCGCCAGTAACACCGGTTTCGTTGCCCACACCATCGCTTTCGCTGCCGCTCCAGTGCCTGTTAGCCAGCCAGTGACCCCTGCTTCGCTTCCAACGACGACGTTGCCCCAGTCATCGCCAGTAACACCGGTTTCGTTGCCCACACCATCGCTTTCGCTGCCGCTCCAGTGCCTGTTAGCCAGCCAGTGACCCCTGCTTCGCTTCCAACGACGACGTTGCCCCAGTCATCGCCAGTAACACCGGTTTCGTTGCCCACACCATCGCTTTCGCTGCCGCTCCAGTGCCTGTTAGCCAGCCAGTGACCCCTGGTTCGCTTCCAACGACGACGTTGCCCCAGTCATCGCCAGTAACACCGGTTTCGTTGCCCACACCATCGCTTTCGCTGCCGCTCCAGTGCCTGTAGCCAGCCAGTGACCCCTGCTTCGCTTCCAACGACGACGTTGCCCCAGTCATCGCCAGTAACACCGGTTTCGTTGCCCACACCATCGCTTTCGCTGCCGCTCCAGTGCCTGTTAGCCAGCCAGTGACCCCTGCTTCGCTTCCAACGACGACGTTGCCCCAGTCATCGCCAGTAACACCGGTTTCGTTGCCCACACCATCGCTTTCGCTGCCGCTCCAGTGCCTGTAGCCAGCCAGTGACCCCTGCTTCGCTTCCAACGACGACGTTGCCCCAGTCATCGCCAGTAACACCGGTTTCGTTGCCCACACCATCGCTTTCGCTGCCGCTCCAGTGCCTGTTAGCCAGCCAGTGACCCCTGCTTCGCTTCCAACGACGACGTTGCCCCAGTCATCGCCAGTAACACCGGTTTCGTTGCCCACACCATCGCTTTCGCTGCCGCTCCAGTGCCTGTTAGCCAGCCAGTGACCCCTGCTTCGCTTCCAACGACGACGTTGCCCCAGTCATCGCCAGTAACACCGGTTTCGTTGCCCACACCATCGCTTTCGCTGCCGCTCCAGTGCCTGTAGCCAGCCAGTGACCCCTGCTTCGCTTCCAACGACGACGTTGCCCCAGTCATCGCCAGTAACACCGGTTTCGTTGCCCACACCATCGCTTTCGCTGCCGCTCCAGTGCCTGTAGCCAGCCAGTGACCCCTGCTTCGCTTCCAACGACGACGTTGCCCCAGTCATCGCCAGTAACACCGGTTTCGTTGCCCACACCATCGCTTTCGCTGCCGCTCCAGTGCCTGTTAGCCAGCCAGTGACCCCTGCTTCGCTTCCAACGACGACGTTGCCCCAGTCATCGCCAGTAACACCGGTTTCGTTGCCCACACCATCGCTTTCGCTGCCGCTCCAGTGCCTGTTAGCCAGCCAGTGACCCCTGCTTCGCTTCCAACGACGACGTTGCCCCAGTCATCGCCAGTAACACCGGTTTCGTTGCCCACACCATCGCTTTCGCTGCCGCTCCAGTGCCTGTTAGCCAGCCAGTGACCCCTGCTTCGCTTCCAACGACGACGTTGCCCCAGTCATCGCCAGTAACACCGGTTTCGTTGCCCACACCATCGCTTTCGCTGCCGCTCCAGTGCCTGTAGCCAGCCAGTGACCCCTGCTTCGCTTCCAACGACGACGTTGCCCCAGTCATCGCCAGTAACACCGGTTTCGTTGCCCACACCATCGCTTTCGCTGCCGCTCCAGTGCCTGTAGCCAGCCAGTGACCCCTGCTTCGCTTCCAACGACGACGTTGCCCCAGTCATCGCCAGTAACACCGGTTTCGTTGCCCACACCATCGCTTTCGCTGCCGCTCCAGTGCCTGTAGCCAGCCAGTGACCCCTGCTTCGCTTCCAACGACGACGTTGCCCCAGTCATCGCCAGTAACACCGGTTTCGTTGCCCACACCATCGCTTTCGCTGCCGCTCCAGTGCCTGTTAGCCAGCCAGTGACCCCTGCTTCGCTTCCAACGACGACGTTGCCCCAGTCATCGCCAGTAACACCGGTTTCGTTGCCCACACCATCGCTTTCGCTGCCGCTCCAGTGCCTGTAGCCAGCCAGTGACCCCTGCTTCGCTTCCAACGACGACGTTGCCCCAGTCATCGCCAGTAACACCGGTTTCGTTGCCCACACCATCGCTTTCGCTGCCGCTCCAGTGCCTGTAGCCAGCCAGTGACCCCTGCTTCGCTTCCAACGACGACGTTGCCCCAGTCATCGCCAGTAACACCGGTTTCGTTGCCCACACCATCGCTTTCGCTGCCGCTCCAGTGCCTGTAGCCAGCCAGTGACCCCTGCTTCGCTTCCAACGACGACGTTGCCCCAGTCATCGCCAGTAACACCGGTTTCGTTGCCCACACCATCGCTTTCGCTGCCGCTCCAGTGCCTGTTAGCCAGCCAGTGACCCCTGCTTCGCTTCCAACGACGACGTTGCCCCAGTCATCGCCAGTAACACCGGTTTCGTTGCCCACACCATCGCTTTCGCTGCCGCTCCAGTGCCTGTTAGCCAGCCAGTGACCCCTGCTTCGCTTCCAACGACGACGTTGCCCCAGTCATCGCCAGTAACACCGGTTTCGTTGCCCACACCATCGCTTTCGCTGCCGCTCCAGTGCCTGTTAGCCAGCCAGTGACCCCTGCTTCGCTTCCAACGACGACGTTGCCCCAGTCATCGCCAGTAACACCGGTTTCGTTGCCCACACCATCGCTTTCGCTGCCGCTCCAGTGCCTGTTAGCCAGCCAGTGACCCCTGCTTCGCTTCCAACGACGACGTTGCCCCAGTCATCGCCAGTAACACCGGTTTCGTTGCCCACACCATCGCTTTCGCTGCCGCTCCAGTGCCTGTTAGCCAGCCAGTGACCCCTGCTTCGCTTCCAACGACGACGTTGCCCCAGTCATCGCCAGTAACACCGGTTTCGTTGCCCACACCATCGCTTTCGCTGCCGCTCCAGTGCCTGTAGCCAGCCAGTGACCCCTGCTTCGCTTCCAACGACGACGTTGCCCCAGTCATCGCCAGTAACACCGGTTTCGTTGCCCACACCATCGCTTTCGCTGCCGCTCCAGTGCCTGTTAGCCAGCCAGTGACCCCTGCTTCGCTTCCAACGACGACGTTGCCCCAGTCATCGCCAGTAACACCGGTTTCGTTGCCCACACCATCGCTTTCGCTGCCGCTCCAGTGCCTGTTAGCCAGCCAGTGACCCCTGCTTCGCTTCCAACGACGACGTTGCCCCAGTCATCGCCAGTAACACCGGTTTCGTTGCCCACACCATCGCTTTCGCTGCCGCTCCAGTGCCTGTAGCCAGCCAGTGACCCCTGCTTCGCTTCCAACGACGACGTTGCCCCAGTCATCGCCAGTAACACCGGTTTCGTTGCCCACACCATCGCTTTCGCTGCCGCTCCAGTGCCTGTAGCCAGCCAGTGACCCCTGCTTCGCTTCCAACGACGACGTTGCCCCAGTCATCGCCAGTAACACCGGTTTCGTTGCCCACACCATCGCTTTCGCTGCCGCTCCAGTGCCTGTAGCCAGCCAGTGACCCCTGCTTCGCTTCCAACGACGACGTTGCCCCAGTCATCGCCAGTAACACCGGTTTCGTTGCCCACACCATCGCTTTCGCTGCCGCTCCAGTGCCTGTTAGCCAGCCAGTGACCCCTGCTTCGCTTCCAACGACGACGTTGCCCCAGTCATCGCCAGTAACACCGGTTTCGTTGCCCACACCATCGCTTTCGCTGCCGCTCCAGTGCCTGTTAGCCAGCCAGTGACCCCTGCTTCGCTTCCAACGACGACGTTGCCCCAGTCATCGCCAGTAACACCGGTTTCGTTGCCCACACCATCGCTTTCGCTGCCGCTCCAGTGCCTGTAGCCAGCCAGTGACCCCTGCTTCGCTTCCAACGACGACGTTGCCCCAGTCATCGCCAGTAACACCGGTTTCGTTGCCCACACCATCGCTTTCGCTGCCGCTCCAGTGCCTGTAGCCAGCCAGTGACCCCTGCTTCGCTTCCAACGACGACGTTGCCCCAGTCATCGCCAGTAACACCGGTTTCGTTGCCCACACCATCGCTTTCGCTGCCGCTCCAGTGCCTGTAGCCAGCCAGTGACCCCTGCTTCGCTTCCAACGACGACGTTGCCCCAGTCATCGCCAGTAACACCGGTTTCGTTGCCCACACCATCGCTTTCGCTGCCGCTCCCAGTGCCTGTTAGCCAGCCAGTGACCCCTGCTTCGCTTCCAACGACGACGTTGCCCCAGTCATCGCCAGTAACACCGGTTTCGTTGCCCACACCATCGCTTTCGCTGCCGCTCCAGTGCCTGTAGCCAGCCAGTGACCCCTGCTTCGCTTCCAACGACGACGTTGCCCCAGTCATCGCCAGTAACACCGGTTTCGTTGCCCACACCATCGCTTTCGCTGCCGCTCCAGTGCCTGTAGCCAGCCAGTGACCCCTGCTTCGTTCCAACGACGACGTTGCCCCAGTCATCGCCAGTAACACCGGTTTCGTTGCCCACACCATCGCTTTCGCTGCCGCTCCAGTGCCTGTAGCCAGCCAGTGACCCCTGCTTCGCTTCCAACGACGACGTTGCCCCAGTCATCGCCAGTAACACCGGTTTCGTTGCCCACACCATCGCTTTCGCTGCCGCTCCAGTGCCTGTAGCCAGCCAGTGACCCCTGCTTCGCTTCCAACGACGACGTTGCCCCAGTCATCGCCAGTAACACCGGTTTCGTTGCCCACACCATCGCTTTCGCTGCCGCTCCCAGTGCCGGTAAGCCAGCCAGTGACCCCTGCTTCGCTTCCAACGACGACGTTGCCCCAGTCATCGCCAGTAACACCGGTTTCGTTGCCCACACCATCGCTTTCGCTGCCGCTCCAGTGCCTGTAGCCAGCCAGTGACCCCTGCTTCGCTTCCAACGACGACGTTGCCCCAGTCATCGCCAGTAACACCGGTTTCGTTGCCCACACCATCGCTTTCGCTGCCGCTCCAGTGCCTGTAGCCAGCCAGTGACCCCTGCTTCGCTTCCAACGACGACGTTGCCCCAGTCATCGCCAGTAACACCGGTTTCGTTGCCCACACCATCGCTTTCGCTGCCGCTCCCAGTGCCGGTTAGCCAGCCAGTGACCCCTGCTTCGCTTCCAACGACGACGTTGCCCCAGTCATCGCCAGTAACACCGGTTTCGTTGCCCACACCATCGCTTTCGCTGCCGCTCCAGTGCCTTAGCCAGCCAGTGACCCCTGCTAGTGCCAGCCAGCCAGTGACCCCTGCTTCGCTTCCAACGACGACGTTGCCCCAGTCATCGCCAGTAACACCGGTTTCGTTGCCCACACCATCGCTTTCGCTGCCGCTCCAGTGCCTGTAGCCAGCCAGTGACCCCTGCTTCGCTTCCAACGACGACGTTGCCCCAGTCATCGCCAGTAACACCGGTTTCGTTGCCCACACCATCGCTTTCGCTGCCGCTCCAGTGCCTGTAGCCAGCCAGTGACCCCTGCTTCGCTTCCAACGACGACGTTGCCCCAGTCATCGCCAGTAACACCGGTTTCGTTGCCCACACCATCGCTTTCGCTGCCGCTCCAGTGCCTGTAGCCAGCCAGTGACCCCTGCTTCGCTTCCAACGACGACGTTGCCCCAGTCATCGCCAGTAACACCGGTTTCGTTGCCCACACCATCGCTTTCGCTGCCGCTCCAGTGCCTGTAGCCAGCCAGTGACCCCTGCTTCGCTTCCAACGACGACGTTGCCCCAGTCATCGCCAGTAACACCGGTTTCGTTGCCCACACCATCGCTTTCGCTGCCGCTCCAGTGCCTGTAGCCAGCCAGTGACCCCTGCTTCGCTTCCAACGACGACGTTGCCCCAGTCATCGCCAGTAACACCGGTTTCGTTGCCCACACCATCGCTTTCGCTGCCGCTCCAGTGCCTGTAGCCAGCCAGTGACCCCTGCTTCGCTTCCAACGACGACGTTGCCCCAGTCATCGCCAGTAACACCGGTTTCGTTGCCCACACCATCGCTTTCGCTGCCGCTCCAGTGCCTGCTAGCCAGCCAGTGACCCCTGCTTCGGTTCCAACGACGACGTTGCCCCAGTCATCGCCAGTAACACCGGTTTCGTTGCCCACACCATCGCTTTCGCTGCCGCTCCAGTGCCTGCTAGCCAGCCAGTGACCCCTGCTTCGGTTCCAACGACGACGTTGCCCCAGTCATCGCCAGTAACACCGGTTTCGTTGCCCACACCATCGCTTTCGCTGCCGCTCGCAGTGCCTGCTAGCCAGCCAGTGACCCCTGCTTCGGTTCCAACGACGACGTTGCCCCAGTCATCGCCAGTAACACCGGTTTCGTTGCCCACACCATCGCTTTCGCTGCCGCTCGCAGTGCCTGCTAGCCAGCCAGTGACCCCTGCTTCGGTTCCAACGACGACGTTGCCCCAGTCATCGCCAGTAACACCGGTTTCGTTGCCCACACCATCGCTTTCGCTGCCGCTCGCAGTGCCTGCAGCCAGCCAGTGACCCCTGCTTCGGTTCCAACGACGACGTTGCCCCAGTCATCGCCAGTAACACCGGTTTCGTTGCCCACACCATCGCTTTCGCTGCCGCTCGCAGTGCCTGCAAGCCAGCCAGTGACCCCTGCTTCGGTTCCAACGACGACGTTGCCCCAGTCATCGCCAGTAACACCGGTTTCGTTGCCCACACCATCGCTTTCGCTGCCGCTCGCAGTGCCTGCTAGCCAGCCAGTGACCCCTGCTTCGGTTCCAACGACGACGTTGCCCCAGTCATCGCCAGTAACACCGGTTTCGTTGCCCACACCATCGCTTTCGCTGCCGCTCGCAGTGCCTGCTAGCCAGCCAGTGACCCCTGCTTCGCTTCCAACGACGACGTTGCCCCAGTCATCGCCAGTAACACCGGTTTCGTTGCCCACACCATCGCTTTCGCTGCCGCTCGCAGTGCCTGCTAGCCAGCCAGTGACCCCTGCTTCGGTTCCAACGACGACGTTGCCCCAGTCATCGCCAGTAACACCGGTTTCGTTGCCCACACCATCGCTTTCGCTGCCGCTCGCAGTGCCTGCTAGCCAGCCAGTGACCCCTGCTTCGGTTCCAACGACGACGTTGCCCCAGTCATCGCCAGTAACACCGGTTTCGTTGCCCACACCATCGCTTTCGCTGCCGCTCGCAGTGCCTGCTAGCCAGCCAGTGACCCCTGCTTCGGTTCCAACGACGACGTTGCCCCAGTCATCGCCAGTAACACCGGTTTCGTTGCCCACACCATCGCTTTCGCTGCCGCTCGCAGTGCCTGCTAGCCAGCCAGTGACCCCTGCTTCGGTTCCAACGACGACGTTGCCCCAGTCATCGCCAGTAACACCGGTTTCGTTGCCCACACCATCGCTTTCGCTGCCGCTCGCAGTGCCTGCTAGCCAGCCAGTGACCCCTGCTTCGGTTCCAACGACGACGTTGCCCCAGTCATCGCCAGTAACACCGGTTTCGTTGCCCACACCATCGCTTTCGCTGCCGCTCGCAGTGCCTGCTAGCCAGCCAGTGACCCCTGCTTCGGTTCCAACGACGACGTTGCCCCAGTCATCGCCAGTAACACCGGTTTCGTTGCCCACACCATCGCTTTCGCTGCCGCTCGCAGTGCCTGCTAGCCAGCCAGTGACCCCTGCTTCGGTTCCAACGACGACGTTGCCCCAGTCATCGCCAGTAACACCGGTTTCGTTGCCCACACCATCGCTTTCGCTGCCGCTCGCAGTGCCTGCTAGCCAGCCAGTGACCCCTGCTTCGGTTCCAACGACGACGTTGCCCCAGTCATCGCCAGTAACACCGGTTTCGTTGCCCACACCATCGCTTTCGCTGCCGCTCGCAGTGCCTGCTAGCCAGCCAGTGACCCCTGCTTCGGTTCCAACGACGACGTTGCCCCAGTCATCGCCAGTAACACCGGTTTCGTTGCCCACACCATCGCTTTCGCTGCCGCTCGCAGTGCCTGCTAGCCAGCCAGTGACCCCTGCTTCGGTTCCAACGACGACGTTGCCCCAGTCATCGCCAGTAACACCGGTTTCGTTGCCCACACCATCGCTTTCGCTGCCGCTCGCAGTGCCTGCTAGCCAGCCAGTGACCCCTGCTTCGGTTCCAACGACGACGTTGCCCCAGTCATCGCCAGTAACACCGGTTTCGTTGCCCACACCATCGCTTTCGCTGCCGCTCGCAGTGCCTGCTAGCCAGCCAGTGACCCCTGCTTCGGTTCCAACGACGACGTTGCCCCAGTCATCGCCAGTAACACCGGTTTCGTTGCCCACACCATCGCTTTCGCTGCCGCTCGCAGTGCCTGCTAGCCAGCCAGTGACCCCTGCTTCGGTTCCAACGACGACGTTGCCCCAGTCATCGCCAGTAACACCGGTTTCGTTGCCCACACCATCGCTTTCGCTGCCGCTCGCAGTGCCTGCTAGCCAGCCAGTGACCCCTGCTTCGGTTCCAACGACGACGTTGCCCCAGTCATCGCCAGTAACACCGGTTTCGTTGCCCACACCATCGCTTTCGCTGCCGCTCGCAGTGCCTGCTAGCCAGCCAGTGACCCCTGCTTCGGTTCCAACGACGACGTTGCCCCAGTCATCGCCAGTAACACCGGTTTCGTTGCCCACACCATCGCTTTCGCTGCCGCTCGCAGTGCCTGCTAGCCAGCCAGTGACCCCTGCTTCGGTTCCAACGACGACGTTGCCCCAGTCATCGCCAGTAACACCGGTTTCGTTGCCCACACCATCGCTTTCGCTGCCGCTCGCAGTGCCTGCTAGCCAGCCAGTGACCCCTGCTTCGGTTCCAACGACGACGTTGCCCCAGTCATCGCCAGTAACACCGGTTTCGTTGCCCACACCATCGCTTTCGCTGCCGCTCGCAGTGCCTGCTAGCCAGCCAGTGACCCCTGCTTCGGTTCCAACGACGACGTTGCCCCAGTCATCGCCAGTAACACCGGTTTCGTTGCCCACACCATCGCTTTCGCTGCCGCTCGCAGTGCCTGCTAGCCAGCCAGTGACCCCTGCTTCGGTTCCAACGACGACGTTGCCCCAGTCATCGCCAGTAACACCGGTTTCGTTGCCCACACCATCGCTTTCGCTGCCGCTCGCAGTGCCTGCTAGCCAGCCAGTGACCCCTGCTTCGGTTCCAACGACGACGTTGCCCCAGTCATCGCCAGTAACACCGGTTTCGTTGCCCACACCATCGCTTTCGCTGCCGCTCGCAGTGCCTGCTAGCCAGCCAGTGACCCCTGCTTCGGTTCCAACGACGACGTTGCCCCAGTCATCGCCAGTAACACCGGTTTCGTTGCCCACACCATCGCTTTCGCTGCCGCTCGCAGTGCCTGCTAGCCAGCCAGTGACCCCTGCTTCGGTTCCAACGACGACGTTGCCCCAGTCATCGCCAGTAACACCGGTTTCGTTGCCCACACCATCGCTTTCGCTGCCGCTCGCAGTGCCTGCTAGCCAGCCAGTGACCCCTGCTTCGGTTCCAACGACGACGTTGCCCCAGTCATCGCCAGTAACACCGGTTTCGTTGCCCACACCATCGCTTTCGCTGCCGCTCGCAGTGCCTGCTAGCCAGCCAGTGACCCCTGCTTCGGTTCCAACGACGACGTTGCCCCAGTCATCGCCAGTAACACCGGTTTCGTTGCCCACACCATCGCTTTCGCTGCCGCTCGCAGTGCCTGCTAGCCAGCCAGTGACCCCTGCTTCGGTTCCAACGACGACGTTGCCCCAGTCATCGCCAGTAACACCGGTTTCGTTGCCCACACCATCGCTTTCGCTGCCGCTCGCAGTGCCTGCAAGCCAGCCAGTGACCCCTGCTTCGGTTCCAACGACGACGTTGCCCCAGTCATCGCCAGTAACACCGGTTTCGTTGCCCACACCATCGCTTTCGCTGCCGCTCGCAGTGCCTGCTAGCCAGCCAGTGACCCCTGCTTCGGTTCCAACGACGACGTTGCCCCAGTCATCGCCAGTAACACCGGTTCCGTCTTCTATACCCTCGCTATCACTGCCAACTCCACTGCCTGTACAAACAGTGGCTCCGTCCCCGCTGCAACCTGTCTCGTCACCCGTAACATTGCCTCTACAACCGCTTGCATCGCCCGTGACTACTCAGTCTCCGACAGTGGCTCCCACCACGGCTCCAAGGCTTTCGTTGCCTCCCGTTGTACGACCAGTGTTCCGATCTCGTCGATTGCGCAGTTACTAAACTTCAATCGACTCGTGATGCCACAAACGGACAATTACCTATTGAGGACAAAGTGAAAGAGCAAATTTACAATGTTTAAAGCCGATGTAATATATGTATGTATTCTTTTGGTGTTTCAACCCAGTAAACGATTCTAATGCCACGGCCAAAGTGTCGCCGCATAGTATCAGGGCGAATATTGGTACACTACCATAACGGATAGCGATTGTGATGACCGGCAGTTTTGCCGATGTCAAACGGTTAACCAACGCTGTTTTATCGCTGCACTACAGAAAGATCAAAGATCTGTAGTATAGGAGATCCTGCTTTTGTGATTGGACATCTTTTGATATTGGACGCTTGAGTTTACTGACCTTTTTGCGCTTCGGACCAATATTCGTGCTATTGTAATGACCGATCGAGCCCTAATGGCCATAGTAAATGCTACACGAACTTTCTCGTTTTGGGCTTAAGGCTGCAAAATGATGTCACTACGTCGTTAGCCTAGCGCATTTATACTAATGTGATGTTAATAAAGGTGCACGCTTTAGTGCGTACGATGGCAAGACCATTTTTTCTTACGTTTTGTTACGAAAGAGGTCCATAGGTTATGATCTGGGTTTGAAGGACGCAGCGTTTGCTGGGTTTGAAGGACGCAGCGTTTGCTTGCCCACGTACAGATATAGCTCTAGATGGTACAAGAACACGCACGTGCGAGACTGAGGGTTGAAAAGCCGCCGAATGAAAAAATGTCGGCTGTCATCATAAAGGTGTGAGGCCGGTGTGGTTCGAGATTTGTAGAAGTTAGTTTTTGCAGAAAAAAAGTCGGACATTTGTGACCTATTTTTTAGCTCTAAGACATTGCTTAATGTGATGGGTAATTTGGCAAGGTTCGATGACCTGTGCTTAAAGCTTTTGGCGATTGGAATTTAGATGAAAGAGGGTCTACAGCTTTGGATGTTTCTTTCAAAGTTTGACCACCAATGATGAAAGTTTGGCTAAGATAACTGAAAGTAGAGGGGATAGTACGAAATAAAACGTGAGAACTGAAATGAAACGCTTAATGTATCTGCTTGATGGCGCAACACGAGAATGGGTGATTGTGTCGTGCAGAGTAGGCAGCCAACTTGAAGGTGGTCTTGATGTTGGTAAGATGTCAAGGGTTGACGAGAGCAACACGGATCTGCCACAAGAGATAATCTACAAGATGGTGTGTTGACTGAATGCGTACAACTGACTGCTTTGTAGCTCGATATCAACGCATCAGAATCATCTCTCTATTGCCTTGAAGAGACTTTGTCGCACTCGAACAAGTAAATGCTCATGTCTGTCGTTTATTGTATCGTCAACCATGACTGCGCAGTGGTGGTTGATTAGAGTAAATTATGGACATGAGGATGATGGCCACACTCATGTACGAACAGGTGCACAATTAATTTGCGTGGTCGTACAAGTGGTCACCGATCACCGAGCAACTTAGCTAGAGAAAGCGTGAGTGAGTTAAAAAAAATATTGTTGAATAAAAAATAGATTAGCTATATAAATGGAATAATTTACGTAGTCATCTTGAGTATTTGTTCTTTTCCATTTTACCTCTACTTCTCGATGGACGACTAAACGCGACGATTATGGCTATTATTTCTGCCTCATTACATTATGCTAACGATTACGTTTCACCAAAAACCAAGGAGTTTATTGCCTTTTTTATTATTTAGTAGTGGTAAAAATCTTTACAGTAGCACAAGGTCAAAAAATGAATTTTTGAATACAGTTCTCAAGGATTCGAGCGTTAAAGACATTGCCTGGTTGCCATTTCGGTAGTTGCGTAGTTTTGCCATTCGCTGTTTCCGTTAAAACGCACACATTTGCCGAAACAAGTTGTTCAAAGCTGAATGTTACACAGACGAAATTCGACAAGCACTGCTCGCAACACATTTATTCTGCATCGTGCTCAGTTTCAGAAGACTCAGTCATATGAGGGTCTGGTGTCACATTCTCGTGCACTTGGTGATGGTCGTTGTGGCCCGCCATGTAGGCTCCCGATTCATAAGGCATGTGGTCGATGGGCTGCGCTTCAGAAAGAGTGCCATCGTCGATGTTCGGAGTGGATGCACCGCCAGTCACTGCTGTTTCGTCCCCTGTTGTCATCCCAGTAGTGTATCCTCCATGCATTGCACTTTCGCTCTCTGGTTTCGTCATCTCACTCTCACCTTTCTCGGTGGACTCAGTGGTGTATCCACCGGTCATTGCGGCTTCATCTTCGGTTTTCATACCAGTATGGTGATATCCCATGCTTTTACCACCCTCAGGGGTCTCGCCAGTGTATCCACCAGCCATTGGTGTTTCACCCTCAATTTTCATATCACCTGCAAAGCTTTCCATACTTTCACCTCCCTCAGGGGTTTTGACGTAGTATCCACCAGTCACGGCATTTTTGCCTTCATGTGTCATACCAGTCGTGTAGCCCCCGATACTAATACTACCCTCATAAGCTCCTCTCATGCCGATGTCATGAGTAGCAGTCATCATACTGTCTTCCTCTGTCGTTCCAGTAGTACCGTAGTGAACATTCATTGGAAGATCGTGTGAGTCATTGTCACTCTCGGTCTTGTCACTCTCAGTTGTGCCTGTCCTCAGTGAATTGTAGTGACTGGTGGTGTCGTGATCACTTTTGATGGCCGTTTGATGGTCGACCATGTTGCCATAAACCACTTCACCTTCCTTTGCGCCACCCATATGGTCAGACGTTGACTCTGTCACAACGTCACAGTTGACACCAAGTGGACTATCGAGAGATTGGTCGTAGCCACCACTGACTGGGGCTTCCTTCACGGCGTGACCGTCCTCATCTGTACTGCCCCAGACCTCGTATGCGGCGACGGCGTCCACTTCGCCAGCAGAAGTGTACCCCATCTTTGGGAATGCACACCCCCACACATTGTCGTGAACGAAGACGCAGTGGGCATCGACTGGAGCAACGCAATTTGCACCATTGTACGACAAAAGGTGCGAGTGGCAGTCAGCGATGGCGACGTCACCAGCTTTGGGACAAGCATTGCCTGTGGGCTCCGCTCCGTCACCAGAGCACGGTGCACCACAAGACTCTGATAGCGAGTAGGTAGCGTCGTACTCTACGGAGATCGAGACGTCAGCAGATGCAAGTCTAGTGGTGAAAATGCTGGCTAAAGCTGAAGCCGTAGCAAATGTTTTTGGAGCCATGAGCTTAAATGCAAAAAAGTCGTTGCCGATGCAGAGGACAGCGAGGAAATTGGAAAATGAGTTTTTGACACTGGAGTGATCACGAAAGACGCGCGTGCAATATTTTTTCGCAAAACTTTAGAAAAGGTGAAAGCGGCTGTCTCTGTTTCGTAAGTGATAAGGTTGAGGCTTTCTTGAAACGGCTACGAATGTGTTGCCGCGGTTGTATGCTTTGTTGATTACTTCTTGCACCTTTTCAACCAACCCAAGTAGCGACAGTATCTCAGTTACAACTTTGTATGAGTTAATGCTGTAAGGGCGCAATGTAAGTCTTCATCGACTGTTCAATGATATTTGATGTAGTTGTAGTGTACCGGAAAAAATACCATTCTTATCGGTGATAAACGCAAAGGAGATGTAATTCTTTAGTAATAGCGCGAAGTCGACGAGGTTACAGAATTCGACATGAACCTTCTCAATGATCATTATAAAAGTAGATATATACGCAAGTCGAGACTTTGCATTTCGCTCTACAGACTGTAAAAAAGGTTGACCTCTGCGACATGCCTATAAAGTGCTGATTTTTCGGAAAAGTTTTACTGTAGCTTACGATCACTTTTTTGTAGGGGATAGAGATATCGTGAAACTCGAATCGTTTGAGCCGCGGGGTATGTCTCTGGTATTGAATAAACACATTACATGCCTGGTAAAAATTGCTAGGTCAACGCTATTCGCTCGCTTAACCACACTGTATAGAGACGAAAAGGGACCAGTGGCGGTGATCCAATTATTGGTTTGTCACTTTCGCTTCCGGCTTTCTTTTTCATGTCATAAAGACACATTTAACATGTAATAAAAATTGCAAGGGAGAACTTGCTTGGCTTAAAGGACGCGCTGGAGCAGTGCGAAGACTAACATCAGTGCAAATTTGCGCGCTTTTTCGAAACAACCGAAAAAAGTAGTCCTTCGCATCTACTTGCGTTTGTAAGGCTGGTGCATCGACAAATCAAAGCGCTGGCTGTGTAATATATCTTCCGTACACAAATGCAAGCCATTAATTTGGCCATGAAGATTTGCATGGCGTGGTATAGCGAACAATTATGCAGCTGCCGGTCGAGAAAGTCAAAGAGCGATTAAAACTCGCTCAGAGGACTCCGCATACACAAGTGAGTGACCTGAGAAAGTTTGAGATTGGAGCAATACGCGCAGAAAAGCACGACTTAATGACTGGACTAGGGATGGAGACAGTTGAAATGACATTGAGTGATTTAACCTACGTGACTGGCGTGGCTTTTGTCTGGAATTATGTGTGTTTTTAATCGAATTCGCCACCCTTCAACTCCTTTTTCCTCGTGCGATGCGAGTTTAGCGGCTGAAACTCGATCAAATGTTATACTTTAAATTCTTCAGTAGTATTGCGTCGTAGTATCCCTACGTCAATAGAAATATGAGACGTTTCAAGAAAGCCTTAAACCCCTCGACAGGGGACAGCCTCCCTTAGCTTTTCTTTCCATGTGCTGGAGAAATTTATATCTTTCTTTCCTTTTGCTCAAAGCCCATAGTTTGCCGCAAGCCAAAACTCATCTTTCAATTTCCTCATTGGTGTCTACATTGCAACGATCTTTTCACACATAAGTTCATGTCTCTGAAAAAATTTGCTACGGCATCAGCCATAGCCAGCATTTTCACCACTAAACTTGCATCTGCTGACGTCTCGATCTCCGTAGAGTACGACGCTACCTACTCGCTATCAGAGTCTTGTGGTCCACCGTGCTCTGGTGACGGAGCGGAGCCCACAGGCAATGCTTGTCCCAAAGCTGGTGACGTCGCCGTCGCCGACTGCCACTCGCACCAAATGTCGTACAATGGTGCAAATTGCGTTGCTCCAGTCGATGCCCACTGCGTCATCGTTCACGACAATGTGTGGGGGTGTGCATTCCCGAAGATGGGGTACACTTCTGCTGGCGAAGTGGACGCCGTCGCCGCATACGAGGTCTGGGGCAGTACAGATGAGGACGGTCACGCCGTGAAGGAAGCCCCAGTCAGTGGTGGCTACGACCAATCTCTCGATAGTCCACTTGGTGTCAACTGTGACGTTGTGACAGAGTCAACGTCTGACCATATGGGTGGCGCAAAGGAAGGTGAAGTGGTTTATGGCAACATGGTCGACCATCAAACGGCCATCAAAAGTGATCACGACACCACCAGTCACTACAACTCACTGAGGACAGGCACGACTGAGAGTGACAAGACCGAGAGTGACAATGACTCACATGATCTTCCAATGAATGGTTACTACGGCACTACTGGAACGACAGAGAAGGACAGTACGATGACTGCTACTCATGACATCGGCATGAGAGGAGCTTATGAGGGTAGTATTAGTACCGGGGGCTACACGACTGGTATGACACATGAAGGCAAAACAGCCGTGACTGGTGGATACTACGCCAAAACCCCAGAGGGAGGTGAAAGTATGGAAAGCTTTGCAGGCGATATGATAATCAAGGGTGAAACACCATTGACTGGTGGATACACTGACGAGACCCCTGAGGGTGGTAAAAGCATGGAATATTACCATACTGGTATGAAAACCGAAGATGAAGCTGCAATGACCGGTGTATACACCACTGAGTCCACCGAGAAAGGTGAGAGTGAGATGACGAAACCAGAGAGCGAAAGTGCAATGCATGGTGGATACACTAGTGGTATGACAACAGCTGATGAAACAGCAGTGACTGGTGGTGCATCCACTTCAAACATCGACGATGGCACTCCTTCTGAAGCGCAGCCCATCGACCACATGCCTTATGAATCGGGAGCCTACATGGCAGGCCAAAACGAACATCACCAAGTGCACGAGAATGTGACACCAGACCCTCATATGACTGAATCTTCCGAAACTGAGCACGATCTAGACTCCACCATGGATCAGACCCATCAGTCCCCCTATGGCTCCCAAGAAGAATCAAGTAACGCCTCTAAAGACGCCCCTTGCGATTCTAGTGCGCTCGAAGATGAGACTGTTTCGGTGGCAACAATGACTCCGCTCGTGCTTCCCGCGATCGCGTCCATGGAACCTTTGCTTTCGCCATTTCCGATCGAAGAGCCTCCAACTACAATGTCACCGTGCTCTGACGAAGGCATTAACGGTGTCAAAGTGGAAACTCAAGTGCGCTACAGCAACCTCGACATCATTTCCACAACGGCAGGCATCGGACAAGAGCAATCGTGGCGCTCGTGTTGCGAGCAGTGCTTGTCAAATCTCGTCTGTGTAACTTTTAGCTTTGAACAACTTGTTTCAGCAAATGTGTGCGTTCTCACGGGGTCAGCAAATGGCAAAACGACGCAATTACCCAATTGGCAATCAGGCAACGTTCTCAACGTTCGCGCTCTTGTGAGTGTCTAAAACAGCTCATCTTCTTGAGAACTGTACAAAAATTCTTTTTTTGACATTTTGCCCCTTAACACTACCTAATCAAAATTGCAATAAACTCCTTGGCTTTTTGGTGAAACGTAACCATTAGCATAATGTGATATGGCAGTGAATAAAGTCCATTGTTGCGATCACGCGTGAAGTCGTCTTTGATAAAATATACATTTGTTCAGAATTTGATTTTTATTGCATTCAGGTATCCAAATATCCTATTTGTTACAAAGCATTTCTATGGACTCTTTATACTGCGTTAAAATCTCGGTATATCTCCCAGCACGCTTTCTCAAACCAAAATGCTTTGTGATCTGGTACCACTTGTACGACAACGCAATTTGCTTGTGCATCTGGACCATTGTAGGGCTTTAAAACGGATCGTACAACATGCCCGCCTGTCGGACACGTAGCATGCGCTGTTACATTCTTTTACAAGCTTGGTGAGAAGGCTACATATGCCGCTTAGCAGCTTTGGCGCATTGCCTCACTAGCAAAACTTTGTAGTATGAAAGTCAAGCAAGGGTCATAAACAACTTTTTTTAAATTCGTAATAAAAAACTTCTAAAAAGTCGCATGAATAATTTTTCTTCATTGATTGTAATATTACTGCTTATTTATAAATATCTATAGAAGATAAAAACCAAACTGTCTCACGACGTTCTAGTAACCTAATTGTAATCAGGCGAGGTCGGATGTTGAACGGCGAACAGCCGGCTGTTGTAAGCACGGTCTGTTATTCGTCGCGGTCGGTCGGTTGGCTCTGTCGGACGTTGGTCGTGGATCTTGTTGACTTAATCTTGACTTTTTACCGGCCGTTTTTCGGTCGGCCAGCTGGCTTGAGGGGGTCCTGGCGGTACTGAAATCAAGCCATTCGCTTCAAAATTTGTTCGAGTCCAGGTGGCGACACAGACACTTGCGATTTTAGTCTCCTTTCAGAAACATCACTGTCACAGACAGGCTCACCACTACAAATCGCTACTTCCGGCACATTTTTTTTTCAATAGCGTTGTTCGTGGACCCGCTCCTCTTAAATTCGGACCTAAAAGATTAAAGCGCTACCAAGAATATCATCATGAGAAACAAGCAATCATACTTCTTGCATGGACTTAAGAGTTGGCTCTATGTATCGGCTAAAATATCTGAAGGATTCCTGTTCAAGTCATGCTACCAAAGCGAGAAAAGTTGGTCAACGGCTTTTCTACTATGAGAAAAGCGAGGTCACTATTGTATCGACCTATAATCGGGTGTCCTACAGTACGTGTCAATTTGACATCCAAGAGTGTTGGTCACATTCTCGAACGTCGTGACAGAAGAACACGTGACAACGAGTAAGTTAGAGCAGGAAGTTTGCTTAGTTCGTATGAAATAACTTTCCATTTTGCACTGCGACGCAAGATGTTTAAAATTATGAGCCCAATAACGAACACGAACGAGATTCTCAGCGACGACTACTTCCTGTGGGAGTTCAACGCCCGCATGGCGTTGGCCAGGAAGGACCTTCTCGACCATCTCAATGTGAAGCCAGAGGACGCAGTGAATGCCCCCGCCCAGTGCAAAGCCGCCGATGTGAAGGCACTGGCTGTGTTGTCAAAGCTGTTAAGTCCGACGTACCAGATATTGGTGAGAAAAACCAAACCTGCATGGGAAGCATGGCAAATCCTGCGTGCTTTTTTCATGAAGCAGAGTCTGCACAACCGTGTGCAGCTGCGCAAGCAACTCCATGAGTTCGCGATGGCCAACAGTGGGAGCCTCATGGAGCATCTGGTGAAGTTTGATGAATTGTGTGCCAACTTGGCTGCGGTTGGTGACGCTTTGCCAGAAGAGCAGAAGCTGGTCATCCTCCTTGGTAGTGTGCCAAGTGAGTACGACACGATGGTGCGGCTCATCGAAGCGCGCGACCGTGTGACACTGCTGGAGGCGAAAGAGATGCTACGACGCGAGTATGAGATGATTCAAAAGCGCGAGGTGAAAGAGCGAGCATTCAAGGCGACAGTGAATAACAATGGTAGGCAGAACAGCATTGGGCGTGGAGGCCGACTTGGACGGGGTGCCAAGGGACACGGACGCAAAGGATACCATGGTGTTGACAAGAAGAAGCTTAAGGGCAGATGCTATGAGTGCCAGGAAGTCGGCCACAAGAAACAAGATTGCTCGCGGCTGAAGAGCAACACCGGTGCTTTGGAGTTCGCGTTCTCCGCTATGACCGCCGGTGGTGAATGATCGGCCATCTGGCTCCTTGATATTGGAGCCACCTCGCACATGACCACGGCTCGAGATAATTTTTTGGAGTACCGCCTGCTTACAAAACCATCCGAGATCATGGTCGCAAATAGCCAGCGGGTTGCCACCATAGGTATGGGTACGTGTGAGTTATCTTCACCGGAGGCGTGCGGGTGAAGTTGACGGATGTTCTCCACGTTTAAAATTAGATCGAAAGCTTCTGTCGGTTCCTGCACTCATGTCCTAGAATCACGCTATGCGGTTTGACAGAACCGGTGCCTCCATCTAGGTGAATGACAGTGTTGTTGTTCGGTTCCCTCAGGTTGGAAAGCCGTACGCGCGTGAAACGAAGTCAGAACGGAAGGCAATGCGTATACGGTAGTCGATGGTGCGTCAAGAGATAAGACCTATGAAGTAAACCACGCGCGCCTGGGGCACGTCTCCAATGCCAAGAAGAAGCTAGTTGCTCGCGCGTGCGATGGCGTCCCCCCTACGGCTTTGCTCGGATCGGATGGTGGGGTTTGCGGTGGCTGTACGCAAGGAAAGATGACCAGCTCGTTCGTGCACCAGTCGGGAAGCGAGAAAAAGACAAGTCGCCCATTCGAAATTGTGCACGCGGATGTGATTGGACCAATTAAACCGAATTCCAAGGGTGGTGCGGTACACATCGTGGTCTTTGTGGACGACTTCAGCCGAGTGGTATTCGTCAACTTCATCAAGCAGAACTCTCAAGTCTTCGATTGCTTCAAGGCATTTTGCACTCAGGTTAAGGTGCAATACGGCTGCAAGATGATGTGTGTTCGTGGTGACAACGGCGGTGAGTATGTAGGCAAGCGCTTCGGCAAGTTCTGCGCCTCCAAAGGGATCATTCGCCAGACAAGTGCGCCATACAGCCCCCAGCAAAATGGGGTTGCTGAGCGTATAAACCGAACACTCGCTGACATGGCCCGATCGATGCTACACTACATGCAAGTAGACCGTGTGTGGTGAAGCGCTCTGGTCTGCAGCTTACATCGTCAACCGTATCCCGAACACTGCGCTACCATATCACAGCCCCCTCGAAGTATTATCCGGAAAGCGCCAGTCACTCGAAAACCTCCGTGTATTTGGTGCTCGTGGCTACGTACATCTGACAAGCCAAAGGAATGTAAACTCGCTCTTCGAGCTCACCATTGTCTCTTCCTCGGATACGCTGATAAATCGAAAGCATACCGCGTGTGGGACTTCGACGATGAGCGTATCGTGATTACGCGATCGGTGCATCTAGATGAGCGACCATCACCCACGTTCCATGCCGTCAGTGATGACTCAAGTTGCTCTCCTTGTGCATCGATGATCACGATGGTGGGATGTATATTCCGCCACCGCGACCAGTGGATGAGAATGACCATGGTGAAACTGCGGGTGTTGACGATGGCGCCGACGTCGAAATGGAAGAAGTGTCTCCTACCGATGCTCAAGTCTCACTCGTTCCTACTGATGCTCTGGACAGGGGGAGTATCAGCCAGGCGCAAGTTGTCCAGGGCATCATTCCTGCTTCTGCTATCGAATATCCTCAGACGCAGCTCGCTCAGCGTCCTGATTGCGATATCGTCCCGCACTCACAACATCCAAGTCGATCGATTTTTAGACCCGCCATCATGGTCCAGCAACTCAACCCTAGCCGTGATTTCGTCCGTGCTGCCGCAAGGATTCCGAGCACACCGTCAGTATTTATCCCTCATAGTGTTGGTGTTGGTGTCGGCGTCGATGCATCAGAGAATCGCATATTGTTCAATGGTGGTTCCATTCGCCCTCGGTCGATCACGTACGAACAACCGCGTCTACTGACTGATGGATATATGACTTTGCATCTTGGTGGCGCTGAAAATGACGATGAGCCAGAACCAGAAAGCAAGCGACCACGCCTGGACGAGTACGAAGCTGCGTTAGTTGTGTCTGAGCTGCCTACATCATACTCTGAAGCAATGGCGGCCCCTGACGCTCCACAATGGAAGGAAGCTATTCGCGCTGAGATTCGATCGCATGTGCGGAACCGCACTTGGGATATGGTGCAGCGACCTTAAGGAAGCAAGGCGATCGGATGCAAGTGGGTGTTCGCGAAGAAGTACGACGAGAATGGAGCGGTGAAGCGCTACAAGGCACGTCTGGTCGCTCGAGGTTTTCTGCAGACTCGCGACATAGACTATACCCACTCATACATGTCAGTAGCAAGCATGAACACGATCCGGGTCTTTCTCGCACTGTGCTGCACTCGACGCCTCATGATTCGCCAGTTTGACATCGAGACCGCGTTTCTAAATGGCGAGCTTACGAAATAGTGTTTATGAGTCCCCCTGAAGGAGTGAATGTGGCGCCGGGATTGGTTTGCAGACTCCGCCGCAGCCTCTATGACAGAAGCAAGCTGCATTTGTGTGGCACCGTACTATCCGCGACGTGTTCAAAAGTGTCGGTTTTCAAACATTGTCGAGCTGATCCTTGTCTCTTCTTTCGACGAGATGGCAATGACCCAGCGGCCGCGGTTCTTTTGGTGCTCTACGTGGACGATCTACTTGTTAATTGCAAGACAGAGATGCAAGCGCAATTCGTGTGTAATGGTCTCGCGTCGCACTTCATGGTCAAATCACTCGGTGATGCTCGTTTCGTTCTCTGGATAGAAGTACTCCACGATCGAAAATGTGGTGAAATGGTGATGAAGCAATCTCAGTTTATTACCAAGTTCTCGAGCGTTTTGGTCAAGTATCTGCTCATGGTATCCGCAACCCAATGGTGATCGGTCAAGATCTCAACCCATCCGACAAGCACGGTGTAAGCACAGACGAAACCAAGTACCGCGAATTCATCGGATCAATGTTGTACGTTGCCAATGCCACGCGTACCGACATTGACGTCGCGCTGCCGATCCTCTCTCAGTACCTCGATACGCCGCGTGAGATGCATTGGAATGATGCGGTTCGTGTGCTTCGCTACCTTAAGGCCACTTTTTCGATCGGCATCCACTACACGGATAAGAGCAAGAGTAGCGCGACGTACTGCGACGCAAACTGGGGCGGCGGTAAAGAGACGCGACGCTCGACGTCTGGTGCGATGGTGAAGATGGCTGGCGGTCCGATCATCTACAAGAGCAAGCGACAAGCAACCGTCGCGTTATCGTCTGCTGAAGCCGAGTACATGGCTCTTGCACTTACCACTCAAGAAGTAATGTGGCTGCGTTTTCTCCTCGAAATGATGGGTATGAACGTGCCGAGTGCGTCGACGATCTACATGGACAACCAGTCGGCGATTAGTATGGCAATTAACCACGGATACACCCCACGCGCCAAGTACATCGACCTCCGAGCTCACTTCGTCCGTGACCACGTCGAGAAGGGCAGCACCAAGGTGGAGTACGTATGATCGGAATCTCAGCTGATGATATGTTAACGAAGGCCGTTTCGACGCCGCGCTTCGTAGAGCTTCGTGACGCATGCGGACTTGTGGACTGACAAGTTGACAGAAAGTGTAACGACCTATTCTTGGGTGTCCCACAGTACGTGTAAACTTGACATCCAAGAGTGTTGGTCACATTGTAGTTAAGACCGAAGAACACGTGACAACGAGTAAGTTAAAGCAGGAAGTTTGCTTTGTTCGTATGAATTAACTTTTCATTTTGCACAGCGACGATCAAGTTGTTAAACTATTATGAGTAAGATTCGTACAAAATATCTCTACTGAGATTTCGAGAAGAGTATCCAAGTGTCGCAAGTTCTTGGTAATAAAAACGTATGGATGTGTGTCCGTTGCAACTGTTGAAGAATCCATCGCGTCAAACAACTTTGCGCGCAAAAGGTTAGATCAACCAAAACAAATAGACTGATGCTCTAGGAGAGAAGAAAGCTGATTGTATATTTTGGAACGCCTAACGAAACGATTTTTGGCGCTGTATGGTCATTTTTAGAGTTTTGACAGTCACTTCTTACCTAGACATCCTCTACTTTGGGTCGATCATAACGAGTTCGAGATTGTTTAGCGGAACAAGGTCAAAGCAGCTTATCGACCGATAACGCTGCAAGGGTTTCAGTGATGAATATGTCTGCTTTGATGGGCGTAAAGCCTCCTTAAAAGGAGGCTGGACAATAACATGCCAAAATAAATATGTGCCGTATCTTTTTTCCGAAACAAGATGTAGCAATCAGTATTTCTAATCTTCATCAGTAAGTACGAGTAACGAGTAAATAACTTTTCTCTAATGGTCGAAGCTAGACCAAAAGCCGAAACAAACTTGCAATGGTGTTCTTAACAATGTATACCTTTTGGAAACGAAGATGTCTCGAATCAAAGTGATAGTCGATTTACATCCTGCCTCGATAACAAAAAAAAACCAAAGTTCAAAAATTTGGTCCTCCCCTGTGATAAGATTGTATAATTGCCTATTTCTATGGATAGTGCCAATACATACACATTTTATTTTGCCGGTGACGACGGTCACGTCACATGACCCCCTACCTTAAAAAGTGAATAGTCAGGGTCCAGCAATCAAAGCTCTAACTTGGTAGGATGTTCTGGTACAAGAAACACGTTGTGCTTGTACAAAATACTGTATCACTCAGCAGTATGAGAGTAATACGGGGCCATTGTCAACCTTTGCCAATAAGGTGAAGGGAAGCGTGGTGTAATTTTCAAATTTCTCGCACTCAGTACCTGTGTTCTGTGCCCGCAAATCTAACAGAAAATGGCATCAATACCCTGCTTATCAAACTCCAAACGGAACGGCAATAGCTGCATATGCACCGTCTCCGAGATAGCACGGATTGTTTGGTAATTTAAAAGCTTCACATCTTTGTTATATAATAGAAATGTTACGTACGTAAACTGCATGTTACCCGGATTTATGCACTTTTCTAGTTGACTCTTCTTATGGCAATATCTAACTTGAGTGGCTCACATGGTACAGTCCTTAATATTGCTATGGACTCACTGCTTAGTATCAGCTGTCGGTGAATGGAACGCCTTCATAAACAAAGTAAATAATTAAGTGGAGGACACTATACTCAGTCACACTTGGCAGCACTTTGTAGCTCTTTCTATGACATGTTTTGCAAACCATTCGAGCAAAACTAAAAAAACTAGAAATGGTCGTGGAATACGGCTTCTTCAGGCTCTTCTTCTCTGTATAAAAAGAATATATCTGCAATTATACGCGCTTGACATCGCTAAAATAAAAGCATTATGTATCTGAAAAATTGAATCAACCGAAGCAAATTTGGTAGTAGCTACACCCTCGCGTCCGTGTAATAACTATACTGTGAGAAAGGAAGCCTTTCAGGTACACCAGCGTCGGATTTGATCAAAAGTCGGTTCTGAAAAATTGTGATAGTCACAGTTAGGTGTCGCCTACAAATTCCTCGTTTATACAGGAAGGACAGAGAATAAGCACTCGGCAAACTTGGTTCAAAAGTGTTAGGCTTCTTCACGCTTTAAGTAATTCAGCGTTTCCATCGAGTTAGTCTCGAACGGCCACATATTAGATCGTTTTCCGCTTTTAATTTGAATAGCAATTCAAGCCACCGATGCACCTCAACCCTACCTTCTTGCTTCATGCATTGACGCTAAGCCAATCATTTTTGTCTCTCACGTCAGTGTCTTCTTCTTCGACATGCGCGCAAGCGTAATTCGAAACTACCTTAGTTAGGCCAACATGTTTTCGTCTGCAGTACTAAGGTAGATAGAATAGAAATTGACGCGCCCGCTGCATCTGGTAACCAGTATATTACTAGCTACCAGCGACAGTACCATGGTAGATAAATTACAAATTGACGCGCCCGCTGCATCTGGTAATTAGTATATTACCCGCTACCCGCGACAGTACTATGGTAGATAGAATACAAATTGACGCGCCAGCTGCATCTGGAAACCAGTATATTACCCGCTACCCGCGACAGTATTATGGTAGATAGAATACTAATTGACGCGCCCGCTGCATCTGGTAACCAGTATATTACCCGCTACCCGCGACCTACGCGGTACAAAAAGCGCAGCCCCTGGGAATGCAATCATTTGATTGTTTTAGGCCAGCATCTGCGCGCCCCTCTACCGCACGCTATATCCCATGCTGGTCTAGAGAGGAGGGTCCTTTGATAATCCAGTCATTCCCCGACCGCTAGCACCGAAAAGTTCTAAGTCAGTGAATGTAAAGCTCTGGTAGTAGAAATTTTTGATGACAGACCATCCTTCAAACCTAACTCGAAAAGCACTTTAATGTCACAGCCGCAAGCAGTGACTCAAAAATACCTATCATTGATTTTTATGTCGGGGGACCCGGAAGTAATTATCAATTCCTCTTCTGCTAGTGCTTCCAAGACAAACGGTTACGTTGTGGCTGACGGTTTTCATGCCAATACAGCATTCATCATAAGGCTAAGAAGCCGTGTGCAGTATGAATGTGCACGTTAAGCATGCGGTCACCATTCAGACAGCTCACGTGCCGATTGATGTTATTGTGAAGCTTAAACGTCACCTGGCCAGAAAAGTCTATCTTGCATTAAGTATCTGGAGTTGATCTAAATAAGCTGCGGCCCTTACCGACATAATCAACTTCGGAAAAAACCTTTCTACTAATCACGCAAAAGCCGCTGCATCTCGTAAAGAAATAGGAAGATTGATACAGAATTGTTGCCAAGGCTAGCGGCACTTCCATATCTAAGGCGTTATGAAGCAAACGCGCTTTAATCGGGCGCTCATATATTCATGTATATGAGCGTAGCTGTCCCACTTCACAGAGCTCGCGGGGGCCGTTGGACTTGGTCCGACGTAATTTGCTGCAAGCTAAAATCATCCTCTGCAATTAGGGCCTGGTATATAAATGCCCGCTGAGGTAAAATAAAAATGGGCACATCCTGCGCTTGAAGCTTAACTTTCAGTGTGTAACTTCGCATTATGCTGAAGCCGAGCCAAAACAAACGTGAGTCAACTCCGACCCAAAACATACTCTTGATTAATGGCTTTCATTGTGTCGTTCATGGGAATCGATTGTCGATTGCAGCACCTTGAAAGTTCACCCAAAGCAATAAAAATGGCTCTTTCAAACAAGTCTATTTCGTACACTGTACGTAAAAAAGGCTTTCGGAGACCTTTCGCGGCGCACAAACACGATGGGCTTTCTTTTTGGCACTACGTCAAGCGTGGATTGTCTTCGACCCAAATTTTACTCTCAAAAAGTGAATTTACATTGCGTCGTTCAATGCGAACAGGAAGTCATTTTTATCACCCTGAAAGTTCACCTCAAGCCAAAACAGTGGCTTTTATAAACAATCCTATTTCGTAAATCATACGTGAGGTGGGTCTACGGAGAGCTTCCGCGCTGCACGAAGAAGTAGAGTGTGCTTTTGGCGCCGTAACTTATGTTGACTAGGTAATACCCTTCTAGTTGAATTTTCTTTATCGTCGGTCCCGTTATTCAAAAAGCACTTGAAAGACGGCGATCTGAGTAAATACTTGGCCTTGGGCGATCCTCGCTGACTGGGTTACTCGAGAACAGCACCAACAGCTATTATTTCTGAGATTTTGGCAATCCCGATCGGATTTTAATCCTGTGCGTCAACATTATTTATGTCTTTATGATCGATCATTTGCATGGAAAGGCATCTGAAGTCATATTTTCACACTCAAGTACATATGAAAAGTACCCCTGCTCTGAATCAGAAAGGGAAAATGGTCATTGTGTCCACACGGAGTATCAGAGATTGGCTCCGATCCTCTCAATGATCAGTGGCCGAGTACGTTATTGGGTAATAACGTACAGTACCTGGGTGATATGGCGTATTCACCCTTATGATCTGAAGAGCACGTATATTTGCGACCCAGGCATAAGCTCTGTGTTCGTTCACGCTTTCTAGTTATTAGATACAATAAGAATAATTTAGTGGAATTGGTTAAGAAGTTACGAAGATTGCTAGGAGTTATGGTTCGCTTTTGAGAGACCATACAGAATAGTGTTACTTACACAATCTAATCCTATTCAAAATAGGTGTGAAAGTGCCATATATTGTCGCTTTTATCTCCTAGGTGGGCAGCTTGTAGAGGACTTACAGATCTGAGAGTCTAAGCCATCGACCTCAACTATGCTGTTAAAGAGCTTGGTAGACCGCCGAGCTGCTAGCCAGCATATAAGCCTTCTTCGATGCCACATCAGTATTAGTTCCGCCATTTGCGGCTGAGGTATACCCTGCACTAAATGCGCCAAGATCTAGCTAGCCAAAATACATAGTTGTCTTGTATGCCACGAGATAACAGAAATACTGGATAGGCCTTCTGAGTAATATTTTTATCCCCAGTACAAGAAATGAAGGTTGATGTGCTTTGTTCTAAAGATTGTAAATAATTAGGCTTGCTGGTAATCGAGGTGGCCGTGAAGAAACTTATGAAGGTCATTATCTGTCCTCGTGTACATCGAAGCCTTAAGCAACTAAGTTCGAAGCCTTACGTTTGAAGGAAATCAACCATATGCTGAAAATCTTGAGTACACTTACGTAACATTGTCACTGCTCGTTCGATGACAGGAGCAAGGGTCAATGTACCAAGGCGAAAGGAGCAGATGTGAGACTTCCTAACTTCAATGCATCGAATGTTCATGGTCTTGGAGGTGTAGCCTCATCATATGTACGCTTTGGCTGGAGAGTCGCAACCTCGAGCTAATTGGAGGTCAAACAACATAGACACCATCAACTTTTCTCCTCGCGGAGCCAAATTGAACCATAAGCCCACGTCGCGAGGGTGCAGAAGAGCTAGTTCTAAACATCGCAATGATTGAAATAAACACTGATGGTGTCGAAAGACACAGAGTGATGCTCGTGAGAAACAACGCTCTTTCCGCGTCAAGGGTGACGAAGTTGGCGCCATGCCAAAACTACATAGGTTAGGTCCTATCACTGCGGACGGAATAGATCACAAGCTGCTGGGAAGAACTTGAGATGAGCTCTCGCTGCATGTCATGCACGTCCAAATTGGCGTCGAGCCAAAGCATCAAAGCTAGGTTTTGAAAATGCACAGAAACTTCGGAGCTATTGTCATCATAAGCTTTACGTGCTGCATACTACAATGTAGGGCTGGGTGTAGGACATTGCATTAAGATGGCGATGCACGTGATGTCGCACATAGCGTATCGAAAGACGCTTATGGACAGCGTTTGCTGCATGTCATGGCTGGCTGAAGACCAAGACATCAGGTTGACGCTTCACGTGATGACACATAGCCCTTGAAAGATGCTTGTGAATAGAGCATGTTGCATTGTTTAGCTAGCTGTAGGCTCAGCTATCGAGGCGTTGGCCTTGACGATTCATTTTAAATTACTAGGAAATGTTCGTCAAGTACAGCGCTGCCTGTATGGCCGGCATAAATAGTCGGTGGCATACAGAGTGCTGCCGTACGATACACGTGGAGCGGCCTATACGCTAAGTGGCACATTCGCTGGACGTCAATGTTGAAGTAGGTGCGTCAATACATCGACGCGAATACGATACGACAAATTCTTAGTAGACGAATTTTTTATTAAAGCAATCAATGGCATATGGCACTCATTGGGCAGTGTAAAGCGTCTTGTCTCTGACGTGGTACTTTTTGGCTATTTTGTACCTCAAGAGCTCTCAAACGCGCCTGGGACGATTTATCATCGGATGACGCAGAGGATGCAGGCCCTTAAGGGTGTCTGCATAAGTTCACTTTAATGACGCTTTTATAGCGCACGAAAAGACGGATGTTGAAGTCACATTATCTACTTGCAAGAAAATATTGAGTGCACGTACACGATCGAATTTCATGCTGATGCAGATAAGTGCATCTTCGGCGCAGAAATATTCCGCTTTAGGGTTATTTGTTGGAGAGCATGTCTCTGATTTGACTTCGTTGAATATGAGGCCACGGTTATTTGCCAACTCTAAAAATAATCAGGGTCGCGTGGCCTTGTCAATCTCTTCCAATAGTCGAGTGCAGATTATGCAGAAGCTTTGGGGCCACTTTGACAGCAATGCGAGATAATTAAAGAAAGCCCGAAACTAAGAGGCGTATATGCGTAGCTCTGTTAAAGATCTTCGGCTAAGCGTGGAGCTATTTTAATTATGATATTCTCTTAAACTAATTAAGGTGCTCACAATGAGTATTCATTCCTCATCATTAAAATGTCAAATATCGCAATGTCGTCGAGGCTAGCATTACACTGGCTCGTCTATCATCGGGTTCCATCACTAGCGATAATTATATTGAAAGCAGAGATTCTTTGTTATATATACATAAAGATAAGTAGCTATTGGTAAATCTTTGACACCAACTAAATCTTGAGCATTTACAGCATTTTTTATTGACAAATTGCAGTCAAACTATTCGAATTATAATGACACTCAGTAAGACTTACTAGTTTGAGAGGCTCTTATACTCAATAAAACGTGTTTGAGTGCATCAGGTGTCTAGTAATGTCAGTATACGCAGCCAAAACGCTGCGTATATTGGCTTACAGCATGCCATGACCATCGCCAAGCACGAGCTCAATGTTATTGAGGGTGCCCACACCATTATATTCAAGTTAGCGCCTTGTTATGGTTCAAGAAGATCAAAATGCAGTTTCTACTTGCACATATGGCGGCCGCATTATCGGCTCTTGCATCCAGACATTAATGAGATTTTAGACGAGTGCAAAGTGAGGAGCGAACTTAGTAGCTCCAGAAGGAGTCTATAATCTTCAAGTGTTATGTTCAAGAAAAGTTAACTGCTTCAAGAAGGTTTAAAGCCACATTGTAGTGTCAAATTCATGCACACATATTTTTAGCTAAGGTTGTACTACATATTTGGCGCTAGGTTTTCACCAATAAGTTTTTTTGGATACGATTGCTCTACTTGAAGGGTTTCGAGTACGATGTTTCGTGAAGAGTGATGAATGAAACGTCCGAAATTGTTCGTCCTTGATAACAAACTACCAATTGCTCGACAGAAAGCTTAGTTTACGGAATAATACGGGATTGCCGGAGTCCGTATAGTCTCACAAAGAGTGCATAAGAGTTTGAGCAAGGAAAAAGAACTGATGTGAAGGTACCAACTATTACGGACCAATTAGGGTAATAAGTGCACAGATCGAACAGTGGCGAAGAAGATCGCGTAGAGGTTGGTTTGCAAAAGAATGCAATATGGTGACGAAAAAAATAGCGAAGTATCGCTTGACCGAGTGAAGAAATTTGGACCGCATAAAGGTACGAATAGATGTTGGCCTGGCTATATTACGAACATACACATTGACCGGTAGAGGTGTACGATGGGTAAAGCTATCGAAAGCAGAAATAGAATGAGCAGTATAAAATATCGAACGAAGCTGTCGCACTTTTAAAGAATACGACTGCATCTTTGTCGTCAATTGCTGCGATAGACCGAACCGCTTTGTGTATCGGGCCAAAAGGTAATTTTACACCAAGTGTTGTAAGGCGTAACAGTCTTTGCCAAGTTAATCCAAGACCTTAGCCATCAGTGAACTGACAAGTTTTTCTTTTATTTGCACTACAGCAACTACCGACCATTGCTTACAACATGATTGAGCTTTGACAAAAATACCTGACTCAAATTGTCCACTATTAAATCAACCACAACATAGCTACTAGTGGATGGATTCTTAATATAATATGTAGTTTCAGTGTTAAGTGAAGGGCACTGTGTCAACATGGTATTTGTATAGCTGTCCGTCGATAGAGGCATTAACTCTAACATCCTTTAAAGGACTTACACTGACCTAATTCACCACTAAGCACATAGTTTGGCGCTTCGCAAAGAAACCTGACCACGCACGGTTGGCGAAATTGGATGGCAAAATATTTGCGACAAATGATGCTTTATCGCAACCTTGGTGGAAAAGGCAGGCTTTGCACCTGTGTGGGCGTCGGTAACATTAATGCAGATTCATCATCTTCAGTTAAAGATTAGCCGATAGACTTTATAGTTACAACGCACGCCCAGATGTCAATTTATTCTACCCCCTAAGATAATCAAACATCTGTTTCTATACTCACAAAAGATCGATTCGAACGACTAAATTGAAGAGTTACAACGAGTGCTACCAGGTCTAGTAGGACTGTCGTTGCATTTTGCTCAATGGAAGCATGAGCTCGCGTCTTTGAGCTCTAGTTCTATACCAAGTAGCCATTCGAGTCGCAGATTGCTACCTGCCTGACCACAAGATCTGGTATGGATCTAAAAAGACTCAATGTAATTTGTGTTTCCAATTATAAATCAATACAATTATTTCTTAGCCCACTGAGGGATTAATATTTTACAATCACTATCGATCATTGCAATACTTTCTCATCTGCATGGGTATTATCGATTAGATCATATTATGCTCCTTAATTCTCACCTTAGTACAAGTATGATGTCTTCTACAGATATTTGAAACATCACGTGATTTATGTCACTTGATAAAGTAATATCAATAAGTAATATGACACACACTGGGTGCGGGAAATATCATGACAAGGCGCGCATTTAAGTCTCTTACGACACCACAAGCCACTCGCAGAGTACACCGCTAAATGTACTGACTGCTGCTGACAAGGCCTCAGCAATGTTTGATCTAAGCCTTCGGTTAGTTACATAGCGCTTACGACGAAGCTGCCCAGTCTTTAGATAAAATCCATGCTTTACGAGAATTTGGAGTTTCAAAAAGTTTAAGTGACGTCATCTGGCTTTGTGGAGGAGTCGATTATGTACCGCCCGTACTTGGCTTTCTTTTTAAAACAGATTGGACTTTAGTGCGAGCAGATGGTCTCGTACCCATGACTCTCCTTTTTAATAGTGCATCAAGCGAAGGGCCATTGTTGCGTCACACATTAATTTCAGTCAGGTGCGAGTCAATCTTGTATCAAAAGTCTCTGTCAGTTGAAATTTGGTCAAAGGAGAACGTAGGAAGAAGTTTACGTGCTCGCACACGACATCATATACTGGGGCGCAATTTGCCTCACGTAACGAGGCATTGCTAATGTACAAGAAATGAACGCTTTTAGATAATTTACGCAAATGAGCACGTGGGAGAAGGCTCAAATCGCTCTCGCAGTGGCAAAAAGAAATCCGGTCTACCTCTTAACATCACTTTATATAGCCACTTCCAGCTTTTATCCGAAATTGAAGCGTTTGTGCTATCAGAATAGACGATATAAAGCAAGGAAAAAGGCTATTTACGATGTAAAAACGAAGAATCGTCGCTAAAATTATAGACCCTTCAGACTAAAGGGATCGCTTAGCAGATTAATCGTGTAGATCGCTTTCAATTGATGTAAATCGAGATTCCCCTATTGACATAAGCCTGATCCCGAATATGGTGACTTGCTGTCACTGAACGGATGTCACTTCCCGTAGTCACAGAAAAATAAAATTTAATTGTCAATCGTGCCCATAGCGCGCTAATTTTAAACGCTATGGGCACGATTGACAATTAAATTTTAGACGCTAGCAGAGAGTCGATTATTTACCGCCTCATTGTGTAAAAGCCTTTTCTCAAGCACACAGGAGCAGCTACTTGACTTGCATTTGCTCGGTCAAAAGACCCTGCCCAATCCTCTCGTCGTGTGGGACCCCCAATGAGCCCTTGCTAAATCGTTAACTCGCACTTTATTAACCTCTGCCAGACGTTGCTACCCCTAGCTCAATCAAACTTTCGAAATGGGGAATCCGATGTTTGTCATTATATCTTCAGCCCATCTTCTCTTGACCGTCTCAAACATTAGGTACCATTGTCTATCAATGCACAAACAAAATCCGCTCTAATGCATATTATGCACTTCCGTGCCGTGGAATTACACTGCCTGCTAAGTCGTCCAAATACACGGTCCAAGAACCATATATTTCTATGCTGCATAAGCGTGCTTTGAACGACTTGTTCATCTAGATATCTCGTTTATGACAGCCGAACCTTTTAATTATTCATTGCGTGACTGTCCTTGATTCGAATGCGTACGAAAAGACAAAAGTCCAAAATTGCTTCAGAAGCTGTTGGTTTTGTGCGAAAGCGGTCTTACTACACGATGAAGTTTACGATAAGCAAGTTTAATGATGAATTTCCAGGGATTTGAGCTACAACGCTTCGAAGTGGTGCTAAGATTGCCCCTCAACATGTACAAATTTTAAAGTCTTCTTTTTTATGATACCTCTTAAGACTCATTCTAGAAAGCAAGGTCCCATCGATATTGAGTTGAGAAACTCTATTATTATCGCCAGCCTATGCCATATAAAGACCAAAAAAGGTTCAATGTAGCAATGTCCGATCTCATCTATAAAAAATGAGTCTTTTTTGTTAAGTTTAAGGTAAACTTAATATTTAAAAATCGTTTATCACCCTTTTCAAATCTACTCTCTCTTTTCATACCTGGCTATAACTGTGATTGACTATTTTGCACCCCGAGAGCTTTCAAACGCGCCTTGGACGATTTATCGATGCCGCAGATGATGCAGGCCCTTCAGGATGTGTGCATAAATATACTTTGATGACACTTTTATTTATAGTCTTGTAGCGCACGAAAAGACGAAGTTTAAGTCACATTGTCTTTTTGCAAGAAAATGCTGAGTGCACGTACACGATCCAATCTCATACTAATGCAGATAAGTGCACCTTCGGCGCAGAAAAAAATTCTACTCTAGCATAGTTTGTTGATAAGCATGTCCTTCAAATAGACTTCGTTAAATATGAGGCCAGAGCGATTGGCCAGGTTTCAATGAACAATCGAGATCGCGTGGCCTTGTCAATCTCTTCCAATAGTCGAGTGCAGATTATGTAGAAGCGTTATGGTCTCATTGAAATCTATACAAGATCATTGAAGGAAGCCTCAAAACACAAGGCGTCTGACAAAGTCAAGGGAATCCTGTGGTAGGTGTACTAGAACAAAAAAGACCATTTAACGGCATCATTGAGGTGTTCGATTTTGCAATTGCAGCGGCACTGCTGCAAGCTGACGCCAAGGGGCCAAATTGAATTATCACAGTCGATTTTTTGGGTAGCCAAAGCTTTCAACCAATCTATAAAAAAGATTTACTTGAGATACAGTATGCTCTCGTTAAAGTCAGAGTTCCCCAGTAGGCTTTAAGCAATGCGACCTCTGTGGCACATTCGCCTCATCTCGCACAAATGTTGTTGAGGGAGCTTGATACTTAGTGGAGTTTTAATCGAAGAAAATCGTGAGCCAAAAAGCACATTGCTTTGACTGATGTGTTTTCAAGTCACCCAGACTACAAGTAAACTCATGGCACAATGTATTAAAGTTTGGGCGTGCTTCGTATATGCGAGGAGTGCGTCACTCTTTTAAATTATATAAGGAGCGCTCGTTAGGTGCGAAGCTGCATCGATTACCGATGAAAACCTCAGCTGTCATATACCAGCACAAATCAAGGTGACCACCGCGTGTAAAGCTCTTTACCACTAAAATGTCAAATTTCGTAGTATCGATTAGGTTCGCTCAATGATCTACTCCGTCGAGCGACGACATATACCTGGCTAAACTTCGACTATTGGTGATCTTATGTGTAGAAGGGGATCAGCACATATGTGCGCACATAGTTATGTGCCAGCAATTGAACCCTCGCTAAATGCAGTGGCACCATTGGCAACTATTTTGTTTCCAGTAGTGCACATTTCATTAGCAATTCTGGAAGACACAGCAGGTTGCACAATCATGTAGTCTTTGCAAACTGATTGAGCAAAATGCTATATTTGGCGGCTTGCACAGGACACAATCGAAAAACATTGGAACTGAGCGCTGGTTTCATCTAGATTCTCAGAAAATGTCAGCTTAAAACTCCAACTAAAATAGAGATTTGTGCTTGGAGGACTCTTGTTTAAGGTCCAATTTTGAGGTGCTAAGCACTAATCATCATAGCGGACCATCCAGCAACCGATAGTCAGACAGAGCATTGTAACATTATCATTTCCAATCTTCCTGTTAATTCGTTGTCCTTCTACTGCTCCCGACACACTCTAACTATTATTGTAATGAAGTCAATTTAGAAGTGTCATTGTATCATTAATATAAACTAGAGGAACGTCGCGTCAAAGATTTCATTGAAGCATTACTTCTCTAGCCAAAGTGTGCTTGGTGATAATATCATTGCTCGAATTAAATACTCATCGTACTTCAATCTAATGTCAATTTGTCTATTAAGTCATTACAGAACGACCTGAGTCACCAGAGTCACCACCTTCTATTAGTCAATATATACTTGTAAAAAGATAGTATGTTTGCGGACATACACGATGGATTAGTGAGGGACAAAAAGTGGCTACACGGTGAAATATGGATATGTTAAATGCATGTTCCTTAATCATTCTTTTATTTGCCCGTTTATTAAAAAAAAAGGTTGTAATTTGGCCACTAAAGTCTGACAAAATTATAACTGCGGCGCCCAGTGTGTGTGTTGGCAAAGAAAGTCAAGGACGTCAGCATTGCGTTCGTCAAACTTTGGTACACCAGAGCAAAAAGCACGCAGTGCACCGCATAATTGACCTTTAGTCCCTTTCCTCAATATCAAAGTATGATCTGAAGAGGATGAAAAAATATCTACTTCGGATTATCAAGCGAGCAAAAGGCCTCAATTCGGTTAAACTGCCCTGGTATCGTAAACAATTTAAAATGTTGATCAGTATCTCTGACAAAACTAGGTTTTTTGCCACTATACCGAAGACAATTGGGTCACAAGTGGATATATTTCTACGATGTTTGGTGACTATTGTGGCAATGGCTCTCACGGGTTCATCACGTCGCGGACTATTAATGAAAAGGAGACAATCAGCTGACGATTGACGACATGTCTTTAGTACGTACCACAAGGTACCATAATGTTCACACATTGACTCGCATGAGCTGTTGCAAAGCGCGAGCAAATCAAATTCTGTATCTTGTATCTAAAATATAAAGCATTCCCGATACTCTCAGACATGTGATGACTACCCAATAACAATGCTTTTCAGCTGTACAGCTTGAATTTCTGTCTGTGTCTCTGCAACTGTGCTTCTAAGTACGTAATATAGAAAAAAGATTCTTGAGAAGCTAGGCTAGGACCATGAAAGTAGGGCCACAAATTACTTAGTACACGATTTCGACCTAACTTTAATTCTTGATGAGCAGCAAGTTTATTTTTTTGCTCTTATACACGAACGATCAGCCCTTTAAAACATTTTTCTGATCTACCTCAATATCCAGACAAGCTTCGGCTAGCCCTTTGAGCATAAGCACCATGCTCCGTTACATTTGACCCCACCAAGACGTGAAATACGCTCAAAAACAGAGGACTAAGAGCTTTTTATCACTCTTTGACTTTCGAAAAGTCGGTTTGTCATAAAGATGACCTGACAAGCAGCCAATAGGTCGGGGTCATTGGATGACGACGACCAAGCTAACGTCAAAGAAGTTGCTTTGGTAAAATGAGGTTCCTCTACACCAGAACAGCCTGTGCGAGAACGCTTCTGTTTCGGATCTTCACCCGCTATGTGCAACGGTGTTGCTTTAGTCATTGTTTTGAGGAATAGTTAGTCCAAACTTTTGACTTTTGCTCGATAGTCAGCAAATTACAAGCCGCAGTCGTCCTTTGCCCGACTTCATTGTTTTAGATTTGACCTGAATAATAAGACTTTATTTGACTCTCACGCTTCAAAATGAGAGCTGATGTTCTCCTTAAAACCCTTGTAAAAAACTCTACGAGTACCATCTAACTTATCGATTTCAGCTAAAGTGCATCAAGAAGTGGTCGTTGGACCATTTACTACTTCTCAGTTAGCTCCTCAGTACTGAGTACCACCACATTCTTGTTGATGACCTAACATCATGCGACTTGTTCCTCAGCGAGTTGCACATACTTGGTCGTTGCGCTCTCTCACTTCAAGACTTAAGCTTTTTGAGACCATTCAATTCAACATTTTATCTGTCTATCAGAATTCAGCGTTGTGACTTGAGCTGCTCCAGCTCAAAGCTTGATGCAAAAAAACATTAAGGTTTTGATCAGCCGAATATCCTGTCGTCTGCGCTTAGTGTCAAAAACTTAGAATTTAAGCCTAGCTCACAGTGTCCAAATACCGCGCGAAATAAATGCGTAAGTATACTAGGCCATCGGATGCCGATTTTTAGTCGCAATGACACCGCGCGCATCGATATATCTCCGTACAAAGTGAGCAAGACTCGAGTCTCATGGCTGATTACATCCCGCTAGACTTGACTTTGAAGAGTGAAAAGGTACCCCCTAATTAAAATGTCCGAGACCCGCTCTTAGTCAGCAGCTTGTGCTGTAAGCCAAAGAAAGTGCAGGGTTATAATTTGCGAACACAGCGCTCATCTAGACCACACTGCGCCAGCCATTGCATCCAACCAGACCATTAAGCTATTTACGCATTCCTATGCAATCCGTGCTCGTACTTCAAGCACACGCTTGTATATGAAAGCTAAAGCTTATAAAAAATATCTGTGATGATGTGTAAGTGCACGAGGCGCAGTCACAGCGAACAAGGTCTCGCGTGTTTCAATGATTACGGGTGAGATACAGCTTTGTGCTTGACGAGCTATATTGTACCGTCAGATTGTTTAGGCTCCTTCATGCTTGCAGCTTGCCTCGACAAACTCATGAGTTGTGGCACGCGCAGCTCTTAAAGCCAGAGTGCCACAAAAGATGTATCCCATTCGGACTGTCGTGGTCGGTCTAAGAAAGAATTGGCTCGGTGCCACAGCATTTGCAATCCGCCTTTGTGACGGGGTTCCACGGAAGTTTGCATGGAAAAGACTGTGCGATCTTCTGGTAAACGATTGTTTCCTTATCTAGTGTTAAGTCATAGATAGGCTGCAGCTTGTATGTTTAATCGTTGTGTACAATATGTATGTATTTGGTCATGCAAGTGGAGCAGAACGAATACTTTCTTGAAATCTATCAATGCATACATTGCAAGGCAGTGATCGAGACAATAATTTTTGGCAAAAACACAAACTTATCAACGAGATCAAGTATTTGCAAATTTCAAGACTTTCTCGTTTCGTGAGTAAGTAACTACATGACTACCCGAACTACCCAGACCTTCCTTCTTTGTCGCTGTGAAAAGAGATTTACCCAGTAGGCTTTTTGGGACTGCTGAAAGAGCGCTTTGGTTTCTGGTCGGTACCAAAACCAATTAAGGAAAGGTGAGAACTAAATTCTGACGGGTCCTGTGTATGACTCAGACATGACGCCCAAACACGTACGAGCATTATGACGATTATGCACTGGAGAAATATGGCAAGCGTGCTGAGCATTTTAGCGTAACTCACCGCTGGAGTGGCAGCATGCGAAATTTTGTACGTGTATGTGTCAAAACTCACTTAGCTGAATTTACGGTAATAATTGTACTTCAAGCTTGAAAAAGGTTGGGGTGACGCCCTCCTTCCAAGCGCGGGGGCTAAATGCTCGCGCGCTTCGGGCAGGTGCTCTCGGGCATCTGCAGGTCTCTAACGAGTCTCACCCTCGACGCGACGGTCTCCAGCACCGGGCGCCACCTGGGCTCTTACCAAGTCAGGGCTAAGCAAAATAATGGAAGACCCTCACGACCTCGGTGCTGGCTGCACTGCCCGCCGAACGAGACCCGACGTATGCGGACACCACTCTAAGCCGTGGACTAGCCATAGAGCCTAGCACGTGCATAACTTGGCAACGCGATAACGTGATACATTACATTAATTGTACTTCATTCGTATCGTATCACTTATCGTTTTAATGCAATGGCTACGGTATTGCGACATAATAACTCACTCTCTTTTTATATACGATCGCCACTGGATTTACCAATGCGATTCGAGAAGTGTGGCCTCTAGATCGTCAGAAATAGGTGTTAATATAAACGAAAATCATAGCGGTCAAGTACTGTTTTTTTTTAATACAATATTTTACGAGTTCATTTGCTTAATTTTGAGGGCATGGCAGCTGTTTTTACTGACAAAGCAAGTTTCCGCTTTAGAATAATCCACTCCCTTTCTCTAACCAAGAAACTTTGATACGTGCATAGTCTCACCATTCATCTTTGTTATTAATGTAACACGAGCAAAGTACACTTTATTCCCCTCAATCGTCCCACAAAATTCTACTATCACAAGTACAAGCACTCTTAATAACTACGCGTTGAGCAATCAGCCTCAACTTTACACACATCCGCAGCACAACCTTCGAGCCACACCCAGCCACAACCCACTGCTTTCTACCTCTGAAGTACCCGTCACGAATCCGCCTTTACTACCATTGATCGGATGACGTGATCGACGGCCACTTTCACGATCCTTTGGTCTGCCATGTAGTGCCGAAGGCGAAATTCGTTTTTGATGCATCAACTTTGGATACCGTAAGTGGAGTCCTGTGACAGCAGGGGACGAATCGGTGGTATGCGACGTCGAGTCCGACCGCTCGTTAGAATCGTCCTCCTCATCGTCTTCCTCCCCTCCTCTTTCCGTCCAATCTGCACTTGCAGTTTCGCCAAACGCTTCACTTACAGTCACCGATGTCGAAAAGGTATTGCGTTCCTCTGTAATCCGATTTGTAGATTTCTTAATGACTCCACCAAACGGCATTTCATACCCGGGGGCAGCGGTACCACCAGGTTTGTATTGTTCATTGATACTCCGCAATCCCAACCATCGACAAACTTCATTGCATCGATGACTTTCAAGGAATTTTTCCATTCCAAACGTCCCAAGATTTCCAACGCCAAACCCTCGTCCATCGGCGGAATGAATTTGAGGATCGGTATAGCTATCCGCAACGCCTTGAATATCCACAATCATCAATCGAAAATCCGAGGCCACAAAGGTAAAGTGTGAAAACGCTTGGGGCGTGTTGCGTTCCCGCTCTTCCGTCGTGCTCGTTTCTCGGCCCACGTAGCCACTGTTGTTGCTGTATTTCACATATGCTCCCGGTAAAAACTCCTCGACGGAACATACAAGCATTCCACTCTCCCGATCCCTTAATTTGAGTAGCCACGACCTTGCATAACACACTTTGAGCGGAGGTTCATGTTCATTGTACAATGCTGCATAGTGTGCACACACTGCTTGCATTTCCACGTCACTGAGATAGGTGCTCGGCTCAGCTGGACGCAAACTCACTTTGGCCACGAGTAATCGTGACGGACTGTCGTCTGCCCCTACTTCCTGGACCAACACACCAAAAAAATCCCATCAAACTCCACCTCCTTCATCAACAAACATTATCCATAGCATACCTGTAAATAATAAGCACTTCGAAGCTGTCCTGTGGCAAATGGCACTAAATCCAACTTCACTTTCACTGGCGTCGAGTGCCATTCTAGTGTATCCACATCAAAACTCAATTTATCCGCACGTTCTCGTCTAATTCTTGAAAAATCGGGTGGACCGTGTGGTACAACGGTCTTTAAAAGTGGCTGAAGTGGTGGATTCTTGGGTCTTCGCGCATGGGGCGAAGGTTTCTTCCACTCGGTCGATGTACCCGTCATTTCGTTGATAATCTGCGTCTTGCGCTCTTGATACTCGTCGGCAGTCAAATGGCCACAATCCAGTAGCAACTTGAGCGTATTGAGCTTCTCAAATGGACTCTGGTGCGACGGGACCACGACGGGGACCGCTAAGGGTGCATTGCGGTCACTATAGCGGGCGTCCATCCTGGCTGACGGCGGTCGGGACACTCGTCGGCGGTTTGACGAGCTCCCGGCGCCAGTGTTCATACGATCAAGAGAGTCGATGGGAAGTGGTGAGAGGGCTGAAGTTAGTGGCAAAAAAACTGCGAGGCGTTTCGTTCCCTGCTGCAGGTCGAGGGCGTCGCTCTGACGTATTTCGAAAATGAGACAGAAGGTTAAGCTCAGCTGGAGTATGTGGACCAATAAAAGAGAAGGAACACAAAAGTCGAAAAACTATGGCGTGGAAAAGCCTGCTTTTTATAGCTACGTTGATTACGGGGAATGTACTGATGATGTCAATGTTGTCTACGGTTTGCGCAATGCGTTGCCCGTGCCACTGCAGTAATAGCTTCATACTCCAAGGCGCTTTTACTCTTCGTCGACTTCGCCTTTCTCTCGAATGACGCCAATTTTCACCATCTTGCGAGCGAGCTAGCAAATTGCAAGATTAGTCAGTAACGCTTAAAATGACAGCAAGCGTATTATCACGTACGGCGACCGTGGGAAAAGTATCGTCCGTTGTAGCATGGGCATTCACGCGATTTCCATCATCATCTCCATCGTCTTCAGTCAGTCCGGCAAATCCAATGATGCGCTCAGAGAATGCCACACCGTCTTTGAAGCACACGATTGTCGGTAAAACTCGAATGACCAGCTTTTCGACAAAAAACGGGGCTTTTTCCGCGTTTAATTTGAGAAATTTGCACTCAATGTGAGTCCGTGCCAACTTGGCCAAATGCATGTCCATGATCTTGCAGCGCTCAAAGTCACGATGGTAAAAGTGCACAGCGACCATTGGACTGCCAGTCACTTCTTTCAAAAATTCGTCTTGACTAATTTCGCGAAATTCACCGTGGCCTTTCGCTAATAACATTTTTTGCTCTTCAAATTCGTGTTTGAGTTGCTTTAACCTTGCGGTGCGTATTCTTTCAATGCAGCAAAGTCAGTACAATCCAGCAACTTAAAATGACTCTCGCTCTGTTACTGACCGTTCTAACTCGGGATCGTCGTCCACTTCGTTCAGCAACGCCTCATCATCCGAGTCGCTAGTCTCGTCCTGTTGTTTATCGCTGATGCACAGCTGATTTTCGTTCTGGTTTGCTCTTTTGGCAGTCAGATCCTCTTCGACTCGACGCGTAGGCTGCTTCTCCTCGTTTTCTCGCTGGCGCGTTCGGATCGTCGCCTGTCGCTCATTCTTTATCTTAAGCTCCTCCATTGCATTCTGCATTCGATCTGAAGCCTCCAGATGGGCCGCTGAATCGAAGAGCCCAGAAGTATTGACCATGGAAAATTTCGCCGCCATTTTAAAGTAGATAAGAAAGTGACGAAAAGCCACGGAGCTACTTTTTACTAATTGGTAGAAATACTAACATGGCTGCAATGGTCTTAAAAAGACGCAACAGATCCACAACTCATCAAGATGCACCAACTACAATTAGTGATGAGTATAGGACTTTATCTAGTGGTGGCGATACTAGGTTCCGGTTCACCCAAAAATGTTGAAAATGGAGGAAATGGAACTTCAAAATCTGTGGATAAGACACACAACACGACGATGTTTAAGCCAGCCGGAGATTTCGAACTGACATCAAAAAGTAGCTTTGGAGACAAGAATGACGAAGCATCAACGATTAAAGTACCTTTAACTGCCGTCAATGATAGAGCAACATCCAAGGTTGCAATCGGAGTGACTGTCAGTGTATGTATAGCGGCACTTGCGCTTGGTGTCAGTATGGTCGTCTGTGCATGGAGAGCTTCAAGACGCGAGGAGGAAGCTCTGTTCTTGGATCTTGGGGACGAGAAGAACTACCCATATGAAAGATTTGGAGACTACGCGGCCATGTAAAGCTGCCCCGTGACAGAGATAGAGAGCGTAGCGACTCATCAATTAGGCCAATGTCGAGTCTTTAACATTAATAACAGCCGCGTCGAACCTTATGGCACTAACTTTTTCCTAGTTTCACTTGGCGTATCCATCTATATTCATCTACCTTATAGCAATTAACTTCAGCTTTCATTATAAATACCTCTTTACTACTATATGATAGGTGTCATAACAATGTATGACTCGTGAATACATGTAACCCAGATGCACATCAAATGCTGAAATCTGCGATTGGACACGGCTCTACATTCATCCGTGCTGGGTCCAATGGAGCAGTAAATCTTGCAAATTCTGACTGTACCAGATCAAAAGTGTTTGGACAAATACTGCAAAATGGCTGCTCGTGGTGGCAGTGAGTGTCCGTATAAGGACCGAGTTCGAGTCGATAGCTGCCCAGTGCACGAATCTAGCGGTCCGGCGTTGGCAAGACATCAGCAACGGAAGCTGCTTAAGGACGAGGACTTCTGGTCTAATAGAATCTTAAGAAAAGAGTGGAGAGGTATATGGCAGTCATGACTACGTACATTCAACATGTACACAATTTCGTGGCGGTGATAAAGCCACATTTGTGTACGACCGAAAGAAGAGCGAATGGATACATGCGTACACTTGCTGCTAGCATGGTCAAGGGCTCAAATCACTGCAACATTAAGCTTTGTGGGAAGCAGGTTTTTCGTACAACAAGTGCCACGCGGGAAAGCGAGTGCCAGTGGATTTACAAGGTTTGATAACGAGAAGAGTGTCTCGATTATGGATGCACGAATATGACCCAGTGAGCTTGGTGGCGTGATCTACCACAATTACACGCCATTGTCTGCAAGGTATAAAGGTCAAAAAGGATCTGGCTTAGGAAGCAAAAGAGAATGAGATGGGACTCAATCGCCAAGTTGCTGGCAGGCCATCCATTTGAGGTGCGTGTGAGTACATTTGAGCTAAACAAGTTCGTTTTTGGAATTGCACGGTCGTTTAAACGATATTTAAAGTTTTCGGCTGTGGCATTTGCAGAGATGCAGATTTATGATTTATGTGAACAGCGCCACTGGGTGCCGTATACGAATGCCACGGAAGTCGAAAACCAAGACTTTAAATCGTCTGTTGAGATTGTTGCAGATTTGGGCGTACCTCGACACAAATTTGAGCTTGTCGGTCGTCTCCGACAGCGAGTGCCAATCAGAGCTCATTCCATGCACCTACCGAATCTGCATACCTTTTGATCAATGCAGTCGTTTGTGTAGGTTTGTGCTTTTTCGACAATGGAATCTTAGACGTCGTTGCCGTCTTCATTCTCGGTATCCGAATAATGAGTCATTGCTGGCGATGCTTAGAATTACTTTATAATTCACATTTATCGCTTATCCCGAAGCTTTGCAAGTTGGACGAGCAAAAGTCAATTTAAGATGTTACACTGTCAACAGGCCATAATGATTGTGGCGCTTATCATCGATGCTACCCTGCCGTCATTTTTTGGTAGCAATGCAAACAAGTTGTGCAATATTAAACATTAATATAATCGAGACTGTTGGAATTAATAAGTTATTTTTTTTCCTGCTACTTCTCATGATGTTGGAGATATCAAATCAACTAGAGCGAATTGCAGTAATGACAAATACAACACCAGATATATAGATTGGATCCTTCCAAAAGCGCAATTGTCGAAAGTGAAGGTAATACTTATCGTGGAAGATCCGTCTACACCTTTGCTCACGTATATTCAAAATAGCTCCTCCGAATTCACTGCTTCAGCCACAACAATCCTTAAATAGCTCCATCGCGTTCAAGCTTCGTGCCGAATTTATCTTGGGGCCAATAAGCTCGTTGAAGCAATGCATAAGGCACCAAACGATGTGGCGCCGACTGATAATGAAGGAGCTTTAAACGACAAAACCAATGATAGGGTGACGCATGCCATTCTATCTCAAGCTGTGCTGGACGCTGTTAGTCACCTGGACTCTAAGTCAGCATTCGACATGATGTTAGTGAACGAGCATCTCCAAACCCAAGAGACGGTGAATACTGCGTTGAAGCAAGAGGTCACAGCTCTTACGAATCAATTGAACAAGCTGAAACAGGAACAAAATGAAATGTTTCAGTACTACAAGGATCAAAACGACCAAAACGTTGCTCAAATTGCGGCGCTTAAAAGGGCGTTGGCGGAAATGCAAGAAGAAAAGGAGAGGCTCGAGACAACAGCTCGAGATGTGCTTGAAAAAACACGGCAAGAACACGCTTTTGAGTGCGATAAAGCGCAAAAGGAAATTGTCATTCTAAAAGACGATTTGCAACACGTGCATGCGTTCACACAGGCAAAATTAGAGCTAGAGACTCATGCCCGCACGTTAGAGACGAAACTGGATGCTGAACGTGTAGCGGCTCGGATGCAAGTACAGAATTTAGAACGGACACATTTACTTGAACAAGCACGCAGCAAACAAGACTTTATGAATCAAATGCAAGTCTCTAAAGAAGAGATGGTGGCGCGTTCAAATGATCAGGTGGCGTCAACTCAGCATCGGATTCTATTGGAGAACGAGCATCTCACTCAAGAGTTGGCGTTTCAGAGTCAAGAGGCGGAGAAAATACTTGGTCGACTCAACGAAGCGCAATTGCAAGTGGCAAAGCTGCGAATTGAGAAAAAAGTGCTGGAGGCCAACGAGGCTTTGATGGCAAAGAAGAATTCTTACTACCAGAAAATTCTGGCAAAACTACAGCAGTCTAGCTCGTTAGAGAAGATCAGCACAGACTCCTTTGTGCAAGAAATTGTGACTGAAGTCCCGGATGGTCTTAGCGAATCGACTAACGACAATGACAAGATGAAACAACAACGTGAACTCGAACGTCAACTGCATCACGCGCTTGAGTGGCTTCGTGTATTTCAACGAGAGCGGCAGTTTTTATTGGCGCAACAGGATGAAGTCATTCAGTTTCTTCACCGCTCATTAGATGAAGCCATGGACTCTCAAATTGAAAAAAGGGGTCAACGGTCTGGAGTGACAGAGGACAAAGAAGTAACGGCGACTTTCCAAGCGACTCAGCATGCTGAAGAATTGATTCAACTTGCACCAAGTATTACTACAATGGAGACATTTGGACGCCGCATTTTGATGCCTCGACCAGCATTGAACGAAGTATCGTCAGACGATTGTCGTGCAGTTTTGCTCTTTTTACTGGAAAAACTTCGACTGTATCAGCATCAGATTGCAACAGTGTACTCAAGTACATGCAATGTAGCGGATTCAAGTGGTACGAGCCCCACGAAGCAAAGTCTCGAACACCAGCTTGGTGTTGAGCTCCCCCCGATTGCAACTCTTGCGAATGCATGCCACAGTCCTTTACAGAAACCACGTCTTCTTCTTCACGCGACTGCACCCGATGATGTGGTCAAGTCAAAAGGATTAGCCACTTTCAAGTCGAGTGGAAGTGTAAAAATTCACCCACGAGCTCCCGTCAGCCCTCAATTGCTCGCCATGGCAACGAATAAAGTAAATTTTAGTAATCGGACAATCGTTCAAAAATGTGCCGTAAAACGAGCTCATCACGACTCAGCTGTACCGGCAAAGAAAAGTCATAGCCAGATGCAATGTGCGATTCCATGGAGGAAAGGCGAAGGGCTGGAGCCGTGGACAGGAACCACGTCGACAGCCTCGATAATGCTATTTGATCGTCCGAAAACTTAGTTTGGCGAGAATGTTTGTCGTAATGTGTCACGTAGGTAATGAACTAAGTACTGAGAGATCTACATTAAGTACGATTATTTATTGCACACATTGGGCATTAATTTTCACATACGAGCATGGTGTAGGCGGCGTTACGAGAGGCTCGCTCGTGGCTCCAAATGCATGCCCACATATGTGGCGAAGAGTTAGACACCTCGTTTGTACCATTAGGTTTCAAGCGCAGTAAAATAAGAAAGATTGCAATGACAGAGCGGGCGAATGGTGCCAGTTCCTTGAGAGGGCATCAAAAATATTGCGTTAATTTATTTGATTGGTCAACTATTATGGCGTTTATACGGAGCATTTCATGATTTTTAGCTCTAAAAGTAGGCGCAAGGTAAAAAGCTACAATATCTTTTTCTCCTGTAAAAACATGAAACTTGTGTGCGTGTTGATACAAATGCATGACTAATCGCGACTGTGGTGCTTTGCCGACCCAAAACAACTTTGTCGAATGGCATACGATATGCGGTCATTTGACAGTGCAGCAAAGAGTGCAATTAGTGCAATGGCAAGTAAACCCCATGCCGTAGCACTAATGCCCGGTCGTCTTCCACTCGACAGTCGACCCTGCCGCAACGTGAGTCTCTCCCCATCCATCCCCTCGCTCAACTTTTGTTGCGTCGCCATGTCTTCCACGTCTTTTTCTCCCATCTCCGCCATTTCACGACCTCCATGGCCCTCTCCTTCGCCCATTTCTGCCATTTCTGGCTCGCCATTTGGATCATCAGCGTCAAAGTTGTGTCCAGCTGGCTGGACCGGACTAGGGGCTGGAGCAAATAATTCCCAGCCAGTCCCAACAATTTTTTCCACTGCCGTTGCATTCGAGTACGGGACCCAATGTAGCTGTTGACACGAGTTTGTTTCGTTCATAAAACCTGAAAGACTCACGTTGGCAAACCGCAAGTACTGTTCAAACGTGCGTGCTGTGCCAAATTTGTACTTATCGAGTTCCATGGCATCAACTTGCCCAACAAATCCCATTCCGAGACGAAGACGAACGCGATTGTGCGTTCGTTCTGAATCCAACTGCTTGATAGCTTTATCAACGGGAGACTCCCAAAAACTAGCCGGCTTTTTCGAATAGTTGTGGTACATTACATTGCCCAATCTACTAGGAGAGTACAAGTCGTAGCCGTGCGTCCAATAATCCACCGATCGCAGAAACTCTTCGCCATCCCAAAGCCATGGCGTGTGTGAATCCACCGGCACATTTCGTTCAGCGTGACATTTACTAAACGACAAGCCACCGCCCCAAAGTGCCCCTAATTGTGGAAACGTGGCACCGCGCTTGATACTTGCGCCACCAATTCGCGTGAGACCATTGCCACCTTTCAGGGTCGTACACAAATGCGGGATCCAATCCGGTGCGTTATTGTCACCATTTTCCTTGATAAAATCATGGAGGTCGTGCGGATATACAGTCAAAATGGCCATTTCGTTGTTAATTCGTTTCCACTCATTGAGCATAAGTTCGTCCCAGCCATTGGTAAAGATACTGTGGCTATCCACTTGAAGACAAAACTCTTCGTTGCCAATCAACTTATTCTGTTGGTGGCGAGCTGTAGTACACCCCGCAGCTTCTGCTGCCGGACGTGGAACAACTTGCACATACTCTTGGTAGCGGCATTGAGAGAATTCTGGCCACTCGACACGAGCCAGCTTGCAATACTCGTCAAGACACTTGGGATCACTGTCCAACAATTGCTCCAAAATCCCGAAACGAAGGCGATCGGGAAAGGTTGCTCGCTTGTAGGCGGTAAAGATAGTATAGCCACATCGGACCCCGTCTCGAAAGACAGATGTTCCAATATGGATCTCGAAACTTGCCGGGATCTTGGCCGGTGGAGGCCGCAGACTTTTGTCGTACGGATCGAGTGGAATGTGCTGCACACTCGGATCCAGGTCATACGTGATGGGGCCCGGTTGTACGGAGACAATTGCCTTTGTCTCGCCTTGGGCGCCTGCAGCCCCTAGCGACAGCACCAACAGCGACCGCAGAGACTTCATTAGGTCGAACTGGCTGGAAATAGTGCGACGAGGGAATGACACGAAACTACTACCAATGATCTCAGCGAATGAAAATACAGAATTCCTACCGGTACAGATTCCGGCATGACCTGCTTTGATTACCAATCAGCAATCAAAAGAGATGTATTATTTTTGACAAGCTCGAAAACCACCGCTTAGTATTGTATTCTACGTCACGCTAAAATACTAACGTCAGCTACGGTACTAATAATATGACACTATTAGAACATTGCTTCAAAAAAGGTTGGGGTGACGCCCTCCTTCCAAGCGCGGGGGCTAAATGCTCGCGCGCTTCGGGCAGGTCCTCTTGGGCATCTGCAGGTCTCTAACGAGTCTCACCCTCGACGCGACGGTCTCCAGCACCGGGCGTCACCTGGGCTCTTACCAAGTCAGAGCTAAGCAGAATAATGGAAGACCCTCACGACCTCGGTGCTGGCTGCACTGCCCGCCGAACGAGACCCGACGTATGCGGACACCACTCTATGCCGTGGACTAGCCAGACTGAGCCTAGCACGTGCATAACTTGGCAACGCGATAACGTAATACATTACATTACATTATTAGAACATTACCGACACCCTCACGAATGGTGGTAAAAGGTTTTTAAATAATGGCGATGACCGTAATTAGTGCGGACCACACCGTTTCTCAACCTCCCATTTTTAGGTCGCTCACAGGTATTACTGTGGACCATACTATTACTGAATCCGTACTAATTAAGGGCTTGGAGAAATAGTGTGGACCGCACTAATTCTTAATACGCATAGTGACCGGAACAGCGCATTACGTACCAAATGTATTGGTTTTAGCCCAGGGGCTGGAACGGGAGTACCATCGTAGTGGATGCAATTCGTGCCATCGACCACCGACATCAAGTGCCATGCCACAACTATCATGGCCTTACGAGCGTACGTTAAGCCGCAACTGTCGCGCATCGCGTTCACCGCGCGCACGGTTTTGGCGGCGAGTTCCAAGAAGAAGCGTTTACCTGGGTTCTTCAGCTTTCCAGACCACGACCCTTTCATACGCACGGTGTCTAACCAGTCGCCGTTTTTGATCATGCGCATCTTCTCGGCCTCCCAAAATCGGATTCATTCGTCCTTTATTTTTGAGATGACGAAAGAGTCAGCAGGCTGAAAAGATCGGTCGCGCAGGGTGGAAGTAGCGCAGTTCAGTGTTGGTTTTCAAGAGAACATCGCCTAATTCCGGACTGGCGTTGTGGCCGCTGCAATTGTCCACCACCTTGTGGCTTTAGTATGATTGGCCTGCCTTTAGTGTCAATGCCAATATCATTGTTTCAAGGAGACAACTCGACATGCCTTGTAGTCTCCGCGGAACTCTGAGAGAAACTTGGCGATCGCTCGAGGGACTAAACCCCGTTCACCTTTCTGGTCTGCATCAGTAATCATCCAATTAATCACAGTGACCCGCAACGATATCGATACGACCTGTTGAAGCTTGCGCTTGCGCTTGTTGGCGATCTGATCATCCTGCACGTGATTCTCATCTTCATCCTTTTCTTCTTCCGTTCAACACCTTCGTTATCACCAAGTTTCTCGTCATCGTCATCGACTGCTGGGACATTAGCGCCGGCAGCACGTGCGAAAGCAGCGATAATTGGCGATGGAGAGCTGAGCGCCTCGACACTGGCCAAAACCGCCATAAAACCAGTCCAGACCAGTCGGTTTACTGTACTGTAGTCGTCTAGGATTCTGTAAAGTCCGTGCGGAGTCCGCACAATTTCTTAACCTCCCAAGTCGCCAAATTCACGGTACATATATTGGTGTGGACCGCACTAATTATCAATCCACACAAATTCTCAATCCGCACTAATTGCGGTCATCAGTGTACCTAGTTTTAATGACAATTAGCAATAAACGTGAATACACAAGCATTCCACTGAGGAAGATGAATTATTCACGAAGAGCTCTACTACTGGTATGACGAAACTGCAATGGTACTAATGGCACCACTATGAAGCACAGCCCACCGATCACGAATATTTAAGTCTTAAAAGCGAGTAACAACGAAAGCGAGAGTATGTGAGTTTAGACGGTTACATGCCCGATTCTGCTTGATCGGATTACGATACGAAAGTCGTCACTGAGGAGTTCGCTGACATGCCGACAAGTCGTTTATGCACCAGATTTGCTGTTTGTATGAAAAACAGCAAATCTGGTGCATTTAGAGTGGGACTGACCTGCCACCAACGTCAACCAATGAGATTGTACTAGAGCTGTGGTCATCAAATGGAGTCGGTCAACAACTCAACGATAATGTGCCTGTTGTTTCGGGACTCGTTGCTGATTTCCTCATGCGTTGCCGCCGATCACTCCATGCTCCCTCGCTGCAGCACCCGCTCCCGCTCAAATCGCCCCGCCCCCACGTCCGTTGCTCCTAATTGCGAGATCCTTGATCGCATTGCCCGCCTTCTCAACTACGATGTCATGGTACTCTGACAAAGGTGTCAACGGCGTCTAAGTGAAGACATAAGTGCGTCCCAGCAGCTCTGACATCGAAATCACTACGGCAGGCATGAAAATCAAGCAGTCATGGCGATTGGGTTGCGAGCTTTGCTTATCGAATACCAGCTGTTTATATATCAGCTTGTTTCGACAAATTGAAGGGTTCGCCGACCTGCACACAACAATCCTATCAAACGGACGATCTGGCAATGTCTTTCGCGTTTACGCTCATAACTAGCATGTTGCTGCTGCTCCTGATTACGTAGTCAACTTCGTATATAAACCATTCGACGATGCAGAAACGAAGGGGCAGTGAGAAACAGTGCCATAATAAAAACCCGTTTATCCTAACAAAAAACCGATTAAAACCAAAACAACTACTTTTGTAACCCTCCATAAACGAAACGGACTAAAGTCCTCAGATCAGACTTTCACCACATCACTCAAAACCGCTCATGTCTAATAAAACGTAGACGCAGCCCCACAGGTTAACGCAAAGCTCCTGTGTCATCAAGACCTTCAAATACGCTCAAATAGTCGCAGCCGTACCCGTAACTTCCTTCGAAATCTACTTTTTCACAACGCTTTCAGTAAAAAAGACTTGGCACATCACCTGTGAGAAAAAAAACATCCGTTTTGCTGGACTTATTCCACCGTTTTGCCAATGACCATCGTCTTTCCGGCCCGACGGTACGTGGGCAACGCAACTGAATTTTTCTTCCATCGTCCTCAGCCTTTCTCGAGGCCATTCAGTGTGCAAAAGGTTGCTCATCTGGCAACCACGATGCTGCGCGTCGTCACTGCCGCGTTGCTTGTCGCTTTCGTAGTCGCAGCCCCTGATTTGAATCCGAATCAACCAGTGAATTTCTCGACTGTCAGCTTTGACAATTGGACCAAGTCAATTAAATTAAATCCGAGGGTCCAGCACATTCCACTGGACTCTCGCAAGAGCCACTTGCGACCTCCTCCCGCGCATGTACCCGAGACGTTTGACCTGTTTGTCGGCTCCTCGGTCTATCGAGATGGCTACCGGTGTGGCAAGACTCTCTTTACAGCCTTTCAACGGGCGACGTACCCCGAACGTCTTCACTTTGGGATCCTCGAACAAATCTACGAAGGCGATCCGACGTGTCTAAACGAGTATTGCACCATGGCAGCGATCGAGTGGCCCGATGACGTGGCATGTCGATACAAGAATCAAATCACTGTGGACACGCGGGATGCTGCCGACTCTGCGGGTTGTACGACTGCGCGGCATCTCCAGCAGAAATTGACGGGAAACCAAGAGTTTTGCCTGCAAGTTGACGGCCATAGCGTTTTTACCAATCGGTGGGATGAAAACATTGTGGCCGATTGGGCCTCGATTGACAATGAGATGGCCGTCCTGACCATGTACCCGCACAATACCCACAAGGAGATGATCAAGGCGAATGGCGACAACAATGCCATCAATTCAATTCCACACTTGTGCAACATTATCAAGGGAGGCAATGGTCTGCCACGTATCAAGGCCGCGAGTCTAATCCGCGATTCATGGATGCCTCAAATGGCAGCGCTTTGGGGTGGTGGCTACTCGTTTAGCAAGTGTCATGCCGAACGCAGGGTGTTGGTTGATTCCCACACACCGTGGCTCTGGGATGGAGAGGAATTCATGCGTTCGGCCAACTACTGGACGCACGGCTACGATCTGTACTCCCCGAGCATGTTGGGCAATGTCTTGTACCACAATTATTCCGAAAAACCCGCGAGCTTCTGGGTGTCTCCCATCGACCCCGTGAAGAAGAATCTCGACACGGAAATGGGTCGCAACCGCGTTCGACTGCGCATTGGAATGCCGTTCAAGGGGGCTGTCGACACGTTTGAGCTCGAAAAGTACGCTTTTGGCAAAGTGCGGTCGTTTGAGAGCTACCTCCAGTTTGCCAACCTCTCGTTTGAAGGCTGGATGAACGACACTAATTCGTGTGGACAATTGCACTGGGTACCGTATGAAAATGCTACCGAAGTGGAGGAGACGGTTGGCCGCGGTTGGAAATTGTACGATACAAAAGGCCCGATGGACGAAAGGGATGGAGCTGACCCCGTCATTCCTGAAAAAGAACAAGCATTGCAACGTGTGTCAAATGAGATCAAGATCAACAACACTACCTTGAACGACGAAGCGAACATTAATCGTGACTTTCAAGTTGCTGCAACTCAGGTGAAGGAACAGCTTGGCGCTTACGATGGCAAAATGGGGACAACTTTGCGGCAGGAAGTTGCGAGCCCGTTTGAACTGAGCTCGAAAGCGAAGGTGCCAACTGGTCTTGTGCTTGCTCTTGTCTTGGCAATTGTCTTTGTGACGCTTTCAAACGATGCGAAATCACGCGTGATCCGCAATCAAGTTTGTAGAAATTTAAAGAACAAAACAAGCCACACCACCGACTAAGTTTTGTGGTTGGGGCGGTATTCTATAGCAATTTTATGAAAGCGTCGATTGATTTTTGGTCTGTTTTATTTTTTTTTATTGTGAAAAAGTGTGTGAATTATCGAGATATGAGGAGTAACCCAAGATATGCGCTGATCAGAAGGGTAGTATTAAGACGCTCACGTTGAGCATTTTTGCTGCAATTTAGTGTTGTTCGGTCCGATGCGCGAAATCGTGGTATCTCGACCACAAATTGTAGATCGTGTGCTTTCGGCCGTGTTTAAAATATCGACAGAGACTGACGCTTCGTGCTGTCCCAAGTCAAGTCGAGAGACGCGGTGGCTACGAACTCTTGGCTTACTAGGGCTGTGCCAAAGTGTCTGAAATACGACTTTGAGAACGAGTATAGTCGGACATACTTTAACGCACAGAAATAATGGGATTGTAATGAATGTTTTTTAAGCCCTGATTGTCGGTTTTACTGCACCATTCAACAATCTTTACTCACTTAAAAAACGTTTAGATCTTGTAGTAGAAAGCACAATACATACTTTATAATCAAAAAGGAATTGAAAGTTAAATTTTATCCCTCACCTTTAGTTTACCAGCCGCTTAAGTCTCGCGACCATAGTCCATGCATATAAATAGTTTGTTGAAATGAGTGTCGATTCACTTGAAACAGGAGTGTCGACAGGTCAAAATACATGTTGCTGCCGTATTGCTTTTGCAGTCCCAGATTGGTACACTGCTTAAGTGCCGTCTTTATTATCTGTGGAAGCAACGTAGATCATAGCCTGTCACGTCCAACCCCAGTATAACACGATGAAGAGGAATGGGTGTCATCCGTCATTCTTTGACTTTAATGCGAATATCGGTTTGGTCGTAATAATGATAAGATTGAACTCCCTTTAAGACAAGTTATCAAAATGACCAAGACAACTTCTAGAATTGTTGCCTTGTGCTATGTGGTGCTAATGGACCAAATTTGGTCTTTGAATTAAGAGTGCGTCTGTAGCTCTGCCAGACACAACTGCGTTGTCTCCACTGCAGGCGGCAAGCCTTAAAGAACTTATACACCGGATAGCCGCTCAGAGAAAAAAGAAGACGATTAGATATGCTCCTGTTCGTGAACGCGCGGGCAATGTTCACGATGAAGAGCGCCCCGAGCGCTCCAACAAATACTCATCCAGTCCTTTGTTCGCTAGAAATACGAGAAATCCACAAAATGCTAACACCGCTGTCATAAGAACCTTACTCACGCCTCTCAAGGTATTAGACACAGCTAGCCATACGAATGGCCTTACCAAAAAAAAGTATCGCTCACCGAAGAAAGACTGTCCTTGCCGATGAGATTACCGATATTAAGGTATGGAAGGAAGAGGGAGGGGCCTAAGTCTACAACATTTTATAAATAGTCGAGCAAATCCCGTGGCCGAGAGTGCTAATGCGGTGAGCGAGGGACTATTTGATTCGCCAATAAATGGTTTATCTTTTCTTTAAGAAAAAAGGCTCGATGAGGACGATGGCAATGGCAATGCAGGTCATGACACAAAGCATTAGGCTCATGATCTATGGAGGTCACACTTTGCGTGCCATCTATGAAAGAAATTTGGTTGAGACGGGGCATTTTTAATGATTCGACTTCACACCGGCTATGCGTGCCTCACATCAAATACCGCTGCAGCAATACTATAGCCATTTAAAGAAGTCAAAGACAGGGGTGGCTTGCACTTGGAAAGAGAACGCATTCACCACCGCATTTCAATTGAAGAGAGATTTGAATCCCGAGCGTAAGGCACACGTTGTACTTTATGTCCAGCGGCCCGGGGCCGTATATAGGCTCCCTGTTGAGGTGTCAGGACTGTGGCATAATATTAGTCAAGTACTGAAAACGTAAGGGCTCCTACCTTACATCCACCTGCAGCCAAAAGCTACGTATAACAATAAATTGCCAATTGCATCTTTTTTACGATCGCACAGGCTTGAAAAGTCGTGCGGAGCTGCTATAGCGGATCCCATGAGGAATCAGACCTTTTCGCTATACAAGAAGACCATGAAAATAGGGAAGTGTCTCCTTCTTGACGCTATCTATTTTGTAATGCAGCTGGGATTGGCGGTCGAATAATGCAAGAGTGAAACATTTCTGCCTCGGCCTTGCGCCTTTTAATAAAAGAAGCAGCAGCTCTTTTATGACCCAGCGTTAGCGTTATAGACTTTGGGCCTTTTAGTCTGGTTGTAGCTACTTCGTAACGACACTTGTTTCTCGAGGAATTTGAGAAAAAGATGTATTTTCTAGCCACACGAGCTTCAAAATTGAATCGAGAAGTTGATTGAGCTTCAGGCTTGGCCAGTCGGTCAAAGCGATTAATTTACTACTAAAGCTCCGCATGTGAGCAAACCTTGAAAGTGGTGCTGGAGGCGCTGAGGTCCTGAAAATCTTAACGCATTTTAAAATAGCTCACATAAAGTATTGAGATTGTCGACAACGTCTCGGAATCTTTCATCTTTGATAAGCTTGACTTTAATTTATTAAAGTAACTTCACAGGTTCATCGACCGCATTGTTGAGTCCAAAGAAGCTTATTGGTCTAGTATTGGGGCGCTTTAGCTTTTCTAATGCGCAGTATGTCCAATGGACTCCCATAATTGAAAAAGATTCTGCCAAATCACAGTGCTTAATCGCGGATTCCTATATCCGACCCAGAAGGCCTTCATTTTTGAATTCATCTTCTATAGTCTTGATGTCTACTTCTTTGTAAGTAATGGCCGGTAAAGATGGTTAAAGCATCATCGTGCTTTGATGATACTATGCATGTGGTGGTGTTGACCTCTGACAAGCCAAAGACAACGTCGAGGCTTATGATCTCAAAACATTGCCGATTCCAGCACGTCCTGTAAAATTCCTAAAGTGTAAGGCACGATTTTGACCTTTTAAAAAAGCTGGCCACTCGTGGAGTCACCAATATGTTAAAGATCAAAAAAATGTTTTATTTTAGACTAAATATCCACTATTTGGAGCATCTTTGTGCCTTAACAATTATACCGCACTTTAGGTCTCGATCATTTGAACCTGCCGATTTCACCTTATGGTGGAACAAACACTGTGCTACAACTGCCATCGTAGTAGGAATATCAATAATTTGATCTTGGTAATTTTACTTTTTATGAAGAATTGACTTAAAAAAAAATCCTGTGGGTTGGCATTAGTTTTTAATACCTGATAAATCACTCTGTGTAGTTTAAGTTTTGCTGGTCGGATTAATTCAGCTTGTGCGTCGGTATAATTGTCAGATTTGTACTTTGCGCAAAGAAATCTTTCCCGTAGAGTTTTATAGACGCATAATTTAGAATGTCCGCTAAAGGCTAAGGAGCTAGAATAGTTTCTCAGGAATATACCAGAGCGTACCGGATGAAAGGTCACCTAATTTTACCATCGAGATAATTTTGTCTGGCCTAAATCGACGAGGTTGGCTCATGACCGCTCTAGTCAAGTTGCAACAACGCGCAACCAATTACATATTTAAGAGACGATATACAGTTTTGTTTCGTTTGGTAAATTCAAAACAGGTGCCTGCTCAAGGTTTGTTATATGCCAGCCTAATTATACTGATGGTGGCTCATCCATTCCACTCAATACTTGGACGATAGATAAAACAAAGGCTTCGCAGCCCCCGCACAGTCAGCACTGTGCTTGTATGATTATTGGCTCAGTCTACCCCGCTATCTCTTTTTATTTTGAGAACGAGCGTAGGTCAAGCCAAGACGACTTTCATTATTTCAGAACCTGCCTGATCCCCAGCAACTGCTTCAGAAGCAGCTGAGGTTCTCTATGTCCTCTGCTGCAAACACGCATTTATCGAGCCTGACATAACGTTTATTGGTCCACATGACCTCAACACTTGCCCAGATAGCCCATATTTTCTTTTTTAAAGCGTTAGGGTAAATACTTGTGGTGGCCAAAATGAATGTTTTGTCGGAAATATCAATTTCACTACAGCCCGTGTGGTCATAAATTAGTTTCATAGCATTACGTGGGTGTACCAACCGCTGTGGTCGGTTCATACACTAACGAAAACTTATGCAATGCACACCAGTCGGTATAAGCATATTGTGCAGCAAATTTCGGCTTTCATTGGTGTCATCGATGCTGATTAAAAGAAATAAGCGTTTTAGTTGCTGTTTATTCTCGCCGGAGTTCCGCTGCGCCAGGCACGCGAAGGTTTAGCGAACTACTGTCTAGACGCCAACTATTCGTCTAGTTTGCCATTCGAAGACAATAAACACGGGCATATTTGAGTAAATTACTGTGTTTTGGCAAGTCTTCGAGAAAAAACAAAGGTCGACCTCCGAACGCTCTCAGGTGTACACATAAGTTTCGATACGCACCCGAGCATAGACTACTCATATAACCGGTGCGTGCAACCTGAATTACAATTGTCCTAAACAACAGGCTTTTCATCACGTAAACATACTCTACAATCTCCGTATTGTTTTAGCGGGTTGAAGAAAGTATAACCGCACATGGGACGCATACTTGAGCACCAAGATAATAATGTATTCAGCTCATTCTGGGGCCTCAACTCACGCTTTCTACCATGACGTTCATTTGCGTACTAGCCCATCGAGCTTTACTACGGCTTGAGACCCCAATGGTTAAAAGACAAGAAGGGTCCCCCAAATTTGTAGTCCTTTTAAAAACAAACGACAAATTTGGAGAAACCTTCTCACACTTTTTCGAAATTTTCGCATCCATCGTAAGAGGCTTTGACTTTTTTAAAATATTCGCTTGAGGTGCCACTGTCACAAGCGTAGGAAGCGCGGACTAAGCTTAGATATTCCACGCTACTGCCATTTACTAGCTTGCCTACTGAGCGTCAGGAAAGCCGGTGTTGCTTTGGCTGCAACAAGGCATCATTGTGGCCGGCTTTATCTCCCTGACATAGAGCTAAAAATTCTCTCTTTCTTTCTTCTCAAAAAAAATCACGCTCACTGTAAACGACTTTTGTTTATGCGCGAGATGTAGCGCAGCGCCGACGTCAACGGTGCAGTCGACTGTATATCCTATGTGTATGATACTTTAGACGAGCCTGTGCCAGGCCTTCGGACGTGCACAGCCTGTGTGGGGACTTGTACATCCAAACTCTACAACCTCTGGGCTAAAGAGATTGTCAGCTTTTTTATTCAGCCCATCGGAGCCGATCTTTGTCAAGTTATCCTCCACAAAGAATAAGTCGCAATGTCTTAATACCACATGCGTTACCAGGTACAGTGGGGCTGCCTTTCGGGATTGCTTCCCAGTAGCGCGAGTTCAGATCTTTAATCTTATTCTTTGGGCTTTGATTAATACGGTTTTCTGCCTGACTCCAAAAAAAAATTATTGGCGATTCTTCTTATCACTATCAAAGTATCAAATGCTTCCTCCTCACTATATCTTACCGATTTCATGGTATGACGCCTTCTCTTAAGCTCACATTATACCACCGACAGGCATACAATTGCTCGAATCTTGGCGACAGCAGCGACAATCGTGATATCGTACCAACGTATGCAACCAAGACTGTAGTCATCATCACTAAATAGAGGTGACTATGCATCAAAGGAAAGTGTATCACGAATGTGATTTTGTAAATTAAATTAAGGAGGTGGATAGAGCCCTCAATTTCAAGCGTGTGAAGCTTTGCGGGGCGAGACTGACAAAACATTCAATGATGCACCCTCATAGCGCATAAATGTACATGTAATGCGATTGTTTTTAAATTGGGCAGGTCAAAGCTAACCTACTATCATTGTCTGGGTGGGGACGAGCTAAAAAGCGTCGCGAGTAATGTCAGAGACCACAGCACTTTGAAAAAAATTAAGCTCAAGCTAATTGTTGATGACAGTGTGCCGAATGATAGTGTAGCACAGGCATGATTTGCTTAAAAAGCAAGATGTACCGGAGGACGGAATGAGGCCCTCGACGTAAACTTTGAGAGACTATCAAATTCACCATCGCATTGAGACGCGATTCCCTCACACCACGATGAATTGTAAAACGCCTTCAGTTTAACAGATCAATGCTGACTTGATGCCACAGGTAGGCATATGATTTAGCGCCCCAACAGTAACCAATGTGTACAAACGTAATATGTACTGATCAGCATAAAATTCGAGGTGGCTGCACAGCAAAGAAGAGTGTGGTGTGAGCAAGATTTTGTCAAGAAAAAATAGACAGTATCATTGAAGGGGATCACGCTCTAGACTGATATTGTGCAAGGCCATCGGATTTGTCGAACAAAGCGCCACTGATAGTTTTTCTACCGCCGCGTACATCTTACCTACTCTAGTGGGTGGCGCCCTCAGATCAGAGACGCAAAAGCTGCCTTATTGCGCTCGACAAGTACAGTGTCGCTCAAAGCCGAGAGACCATAGCGGGTTTTTTTAGTTTCGGCATTCGAAGTAACATGCCATTCATGCAAGCCGAAAAAGCGAATATCGAAAAGGTCAACGATGTCTTAACCGCCGACAAGCGTTGATCGCTCGAACTTGTATGACCGTGGCCGTGCAATCTTTATCACTAGCAATCATAATATACAGTAATGCATGTGAGCGCATTCTGTAGTAGCTGGAAAGTGTAGCAAAGGCACAATTTTAAACGTGTAAGACTGTAGCTGTGACCTATCCCACTTTTGAGATAATGTAAATCAATGCATGTAAATGCAAGCTGCAGCGATTTGCGTTAAGTTCGAGGCTGCTGTTCAGCGAAGACAAGCGTGACAAGGGTACAGCTTTCTAATATAGGATTACGATGATAAGATATATCACAATTCCACATCCGCCAATAACTCACAATTCCATTCTAGCAGCGGAAAATTTATACGTAGTACTCATTGCGTTGCATAGCGCCTTTATATTGAGCAGGTCAAAACTAAACTATTGCCCCCCACAAGCATACCTTTCTTGTGTAACCGCAATAGTGTGGTCTTCAAAACAATCACCATTCCATGCAAGCACAAAAGCCATTAAATTAAACGTGGACTTCGCAGCCTAATTCCACAAGGCTCTAGCATACTACTACTGATTAAATCTTTACAAAAAGTTCGGCTTCACGAAGGTCGCCCTAAAGCAATTATTGACGCTCTCTCGATAGTGGTAGGGCAATCAATCAAGCGTTCATCAATACGAACGGCGTATGTCTCAGATATAGTCGTATTTTTTTTGGAAGAATCCGTCTTCTTGCAATAGAGACTCTAAAGAAACAACACTACAGTCAGCAAGTAGGGCTACATTGGTTTTGCTTATCGATAATTTCATCCGATACCAATGATCACATAGAGCTGCAAATTGGTATTTTCCCACATAAAAGAATGTAGTAATTGCTGCTTAAATAAAGTGTTAAGCTGCAAGATCTTAATATTTCAACTTGCATCGAGCACTTCAGTTTCCTGTACAACAATTTGCCTTTCGCAATGATCCTGATACGACAAGGCCTATCGTAAACATTAAAGCGACAACGATACAGTTTGATAAGATCAAAATCACAGTAGTCTAATAAAAATGAACCAAACACAGTGCTTATTAGGTGTACAAGAGACATTAGGTATCGTAGCTCTATGGATGAGCAGCAACTAACCATCCATCGCAGAGAACAAGCTCTGCAAGCATATAGCGTAAACTCTTAAGACACTGTGGACAAATCAGACTATAGGTGACAAACCAAGAGTGGAGAGCATAACTACGCTGGAAGAGAATATAAATGCGTACCAATACGATCCCCGAATGTCGCTATCGACCCCGTGGTTATAACAAAGACGTTGCTTTTATGGATAATTTGGTCGTCGGGTCACGGTGAGTGCGCTAAAATTGGAGGCAGTTAGTGTTACTGAACCTCGATAAACTCAGTGAATGAGTTCTTTGCTAGCAAAAAATTAAAAAAAATACATGCGGGCTCTCAAAGATGAAAGCGCCTCCATTAAGACAATGATGGGTTGGTCAGCCTAACAGCACGTCATATATACTTCTTATCTGAGGGAAAATTTATTACTTACAATAATGACGTTTTAATGCGGTAGGTGGCTACTATTCAATTGCTTCCATTAGAAATCTAGATCTCAATCTGCGACCAAATCGACATATCTTACGACGACGACCTGTATTTTAAAGGTATAGCATTAAATGTGTGTAACTTCATTTTTAATACTGACCATTTTGGGTACCCTCGCCCGACTTTAAAAGTAAACAAAAAGGCAAAAAAGGGTTTATTTTACTGTTGGTCCCTTCTTCTGTGCTGCGTGCAAAGTTATAGCATTCTGTGCTTGGGCGATGGCACGTCGGCTGAGCAGTGTTGACCTTGTGACTGAGGTAATAATTTAGCCAAAGCTATCAATGTCACTGTCAGGATGACTCGGTCGCGTGACACGTGTCGTGATCAGTCTTCGCTAGTATGCGTGCTTTTTCTTAGATTGAGATCGGTGCTGTGTCGCCTGTAGACGCTGCCGTTCAAAGCAGCTGCTCTTGGCGGTTTGGCCAGGCGTAAGTCATGAGCATGCAAGCCTAGTAGGAAGTTGACTCAATGGCGCCGTGAATACACTGAACGGAAAATCTCGCCGAGCTTTTGTTTAGCTACTTCTTGTCGTAAAAGCAAAAGTGGATGAGCGTAAAAGCAAGAGGATTTAGAAACATGTTGTATTATCTTGGGTTCAGTCCATCGAGTGCGCAAGGAGCGTGTTTCCAACAACAAATTCGATACAAGAAGTTCTTGATCGAGACTAGAGCTTGGAAAGCTTTGTAGTAACCAAGTGACCGTGCCTTTCGCCTCGCCTTGACACAATAATTAGTGCTTTCTGGCTGCTTTGTGTCAACCTCGCGTTGTATCGTTGCACACATCGAGCTTTCGAAAGTTTCGGAGCACAGAATCTACCCGCAAGTCAGGCTTAAAAGCCAGCGTTGATCTGAAGTGTTGCGATCGTAACATCCAGCTCTTTTCGGGACTTTTCGGACGATCCGTCGAAACGGCAAGTGTGACGTTTAATAAAAAGAGCATTGCAACGGTTGTCACCATTTAGTGCTTCTTTAAGTGGTTCTTTAAAAGCATACGATACTACTTTCAACACGTAAATAGAATTATCTTCTTGAACGGACATCAATGTGATAATTTCGGTGTCATGCTATGCTGCTCCCTCATTTGCTCTATTGTGCTTAAGTGACAAATTTTTCCATGGCTTCACAATGCCCTTTTGGGTTCACTCTAACCTGCGAAAATTCTTGTAGTGGGTTGTCGTTTTTCACCAGGAAGCAATTTTCTTGTTGCTCACGACGAATGCAAGAAGCCGCGAATTTCCCTATAATGGGCCCAACGACCTGTCCAAATATACCTCCAGTATGTGGTGCAACACCTTACCAGATGAATTCGTAGAAGCAATGGAATTGCCGTTTCGACGTGCTCAGATAGTTAAAGTCTGGTTATCCCACCTTATTGTGCTGGGGGACCAGCCCGCATCTTTTCATAGACGCAAAAGGCACCTTCCATGCAGTTACAAGGTTTGCAGAATCGTAAGCCACTTGTCGTACACTGGGCACGACAGGAATCGGGGAAAGGTTATGAAAAGTAGAAATATAGACAGAAACCCCCCCCACAAGTTCGGTGAGCTCTCTGGCCATTTAGTGAGAGATGGGCTCTTAGTCTACCAGCGTCGCACTGAGATCCGTCACACTGTGATGCTAATATAAAGGAAGCACTATCGATAGACATCGAACAAAAGTCAGGTTGCGCGTGTATCCCGCGAACATGCGTACATTAAAAGTGATACTTGTTATCATATTTAAGCACCTAGCCTTCGTAGTACTGTATAGAATTTTTGATTTTTTGTAAAAATATGAGCCACATGTAATGACCCAGGGTCGTGTAGCACGATTTCGGGCACGGCAGGATTGAGGGAAAGGTCACGAATATCAGGCGTGGCAGGAAGATGCCTGTGTGGCTTCGAGTACCCTACAAGTCCGGTGAGCTCTCTGGCCCGTATCGAGAAGAAGGTAGTACCGTGCGCTCTTTGTCCACCACGTGCAAAACCGCGGACGGGCGATGGCGATCGATTGGCTGAACGAACCCTCGACATTGTATGTCAACCACCATTTTTAGATCGCGCGACTGGATCGCAAGTCGTTCAGCGTTTACGTGACCATGCCGTTCAATTGGTTTCGCCGCCATCGAAGTTGCAGTGACTATGACGAACCCACCTTGTCGTCACCCAATGCTGGGAATTCAAAGCACAAGACTAAGCGCACAAAGCAACGGATGAGGAGAGCATACTCGCAGGGTCAAAGCCTGCGTTACATTATGACTTTGGGTGGATCCCGACCGCACAAATTCGATGCCGCAGATGCGTGCGGGGTCGATGGTCCATGCACTCGATTGATGCCACCCACAAGTCGTCGCCGCTTTACGATCCATGGCCTCTCGTTCTATCACAAGCACATTGAAGAAGCGAGCTGGAGAGGTGACTCGACACCGGCAGGATCCCCGCTCTCCATGTATACGTCAAGGTCCCCGAGCTCCACTGCTTCAAGGCCTTTTGGGTTCAGCTCGAGTCGAAAGTCGCACGACCGTAGCCCGCAAACGTTGCAGATGGTTCCAGACTCTGGAGATTCGCATCCATCAATCATTTTCATCGATTGTCCGCCGTAGAATAGAGCTGCACAACACGATTGGTAATCAATCGTTTTGACTGTACCCTTCGTTGATTTTTAAACATTTTTGAAAGTAGCGTGTGGTCATCTTGGCGTTAAAGAGTGTGCATAAGTCTTTTGTTTTTCATGAAAGAGCCTGGTTCATAATCAGAAAGTGGAGAAGTGAAGCCAATCAGAAGCCATATGGTGGGTGCCAGTCGGTGAGAGCCATATCGAACAGCTGAAGATGTGACTGTCGCACTTACTAGATGGAGAAAGTGCAGCAGCCTGCTGTACCTTGAGATAGTAGATAGATTGTTTCGATTGCGACTTAGAGGAAAATACATATCTTCGGCATGATTACGAAGCGTGTGTCCTTCGTTTGCACCCTTAGATGTAGCTACCGAATGTTGAGATGAAGTGCTTACGTCGTATAGCACCCATGACTTTTGTGACGTAGTTCCATAGCACCTTGCATAGAATAGACTTGCGAGAAGATAGACAATCTTCCTTTGGGTTATTGTAGATTGTAACTCGTCGGAAGGGGATCGGTGGGTGCAATGGGCTGCAGTGTAAATTTATTTGATCGATTCAATTTTATTGTTTGGTGTTACTTGTTATTCCTAACAAGCAGCAGCCACCACTTTTAATGAGTTGGCCACTACCTATCCTCTTGTATAGAATCCCGAAATGAAATCTGCATACGAGAAAGACAGATCACAAAGTAGCTATGTGATTTGGGAGATAACTCTATACATTCTCCATAGCACATGCGTGAAGGACATCTCTCGCGTACGGAACATCGTTCAAACACCCCACCTTGACATCAACGCTGGCATTGACATTAAATTCGACATTGACATTGAGATCGACGTCCCCTCCACCGTAATAAAAGCATCATCCACGGCGCATAGTTCACGATGGAATGCCATGCATTTCACGCGCATGTGATGTTTTATAAGAAGTAAAAGGACCTTGCTTGTATATCGCAACGTTGCAGCACACATCCAAACAGCATCAGTGCTGGCATCGTCTTGCTCATCTTTCATCGCTTGCAGCTCTGCCTCCGTCAGATCATCCCATACACGCAGCGCTGCATGTGCGTCTGCTTGCGATGGTGCTGCAGGTGCTAGCCGCAAGTAAGGATGCGATGCCGATGCTGTCGATACCGATGCAGATTTCAATGCCACTGCTACCCGTTGCCGTTGCAATGCCGATGCCCATGCAGGTTGCAATGCTACCGTTGAATTTTTACACGTGCGAGAGTTATGACCCTGTTGCCAACAATTTCCGAAGCGTCGTCCTCCATTTGTATTCTCTACAAGCGCATTCTTAACGTGCTCTAACCGGTAGAGTTTTTGTTGCGTAGTGTTTCAGTTTGATTTGCGGTTCTCGGCGGCTGCAGGTCTTCCGCGGCCGCAGATTCGGATAGGGTCAAAGATCTGGAACTGTTGCTAGGTGTGCAAGAAGTACCCGTTTGCGATGATCGGAGCCATGTTCAAGCTCCTCAAAAACCCATTTGACCTCTTCTACAACCTCTTGTTCCAATCGCCAGCGGTGTAAACGGTGCTACTGCTGCTTTTGGTGGTAGCATTTACCACCAATGTTGGTCATAATTGTCAATACTTCGTGGTCGCGAGCTCCGCAATTCATGCCTGCAAAGCTGGAAAACATCGTCAACGGCAAGGATGTTACCAGTTGAGGCGCCAAGCCAACATTTCAAAGATGCATGTCTCAATTCTACTCGTGATGTCGTGTTGTGACAAAGATGGCTGAGCCCTCGCATATAGCAGGCGGTAACATTTTCTTTCAACGCCAAGTAAGTAACATCCACGTGTCGCATGACTGCCGGCGAGGGAGATTTTTCGCAAAGCTGCAAGTCGGAGATTGTCATTATCAACATCGCATACCCTCACTAACCGATTTTATCTTATATGCCAGCGTTTGTATACATTAATGTTCCAGAAGCGCCCGCGAACTTTGCACTTGACGTTCTTCTTGATGTGTCATCTACAAAGCAATCGATACGAGGCAAAAAGTGTAGCCGCAAGGATATTTATCAACGCAAGTTCTAGGTTAGTGACAAATACATTGCCATCGCCAGTCCCAATGCCGTTTCCGCAACGATATCGAAAATTCGCTTCATCCGCCAGACGTGCTCGTCCTCCTTGTCGGCTATCATGAAGCAGTAGGAAGTTGAAAAAAATGGTCGGTGGATGTTTCACCGACAATACGCAGCAAGAGTAGTTTGTACTCGTTGATGTCGTAGGTGACGTCAATTCACTTAACACGTCCTGCCGTGTATCACTGACAGATCTCCTTTGCCATTGGTGCAATAATGAGCAGGTGTGCGAGCTGCTGTTCGCTATCGAATTGCGTGAAGTACGTTGTCGATAGTGCATGATTATCCAGGAAGGCTTTCAACGGTGAACGTCCCGCATGGAAGCTATTTCTCGCGGCGTGTTTGATGTTGTGTATGTCGCGTGGCGTCACAGCGAAGTCCAGGCTGGCCGCAATGCGATTTGCCTTGTTGCCCAGCCTCAACTCAGCTAGGACTTTCTCGGGTTGATCTGCGTTGAGTGTGCGGCCAGAAGGGTGTACTTTTGGGTCCTTAAACGGTGAATGATTGTGCTCATCGATTTGGCTTCCACAGCCCATGCCACGGTGTCATCTTGCTGTAAAGTTATGATGATGTCGACGCAATGTCGGTAATTGGTAACGCAGCTTGGATTATTACTCTGACTTTTGATATCACGTCAGGTATCTTATTCTTGCTATAGCAAACGAGCGTTGGTGTTTTCATAGTCCGCGTTTCTTGTTCGAGGTGAGCTTGTGACGTTTTAGGCCTACAATATAACTCTTCTTCTTTGAGTATTGTGCTCAAAGTCTTAAAAACATCGTTAAGACTGTCGAAAACACGCTCGGCGATAGATTCTACGGTGTTTACGGAGAATTGTCCGTTCAGCCAACCAGGATCCATGGAAGCCAATCAATTAAGTTACATGTGAAGGAGTGGCAGCCAGTTAACAAAAATTGGTGGCTGCGTATCAAATCCCTTTAAACACTTTTGCGATTTGGGCGGGACCTTACTAGACAAACCGACGTAAGTACCGATAAGTTGCCCTTTTTTTAGCACGAGCTTTTGACTTTATGCAACGGTGGATTTGGCTTACAAGCAATTGACGAGAGATAAAACTAACCGATCACTCTTTGACATTGTAGGAACGTTCATGCCAAAAGAAACGATAATCGAGCAAGCAGAAAAAAGCGATGCCGTCGGCCGAGTCTTAAAGATGAAACGTCCAATTTTCGAGGAGTTTGCTTCGACTTCCAAAGGTGCTGAGTCGTATATATGTTTTAGGCAGCGCTTGCCACGGAGGATGTGCACTAAATAACAAACATCGAGCCAGATGCAATCTTACTGGCAAAGAAAAAGTCAGGCCAGAAGCTCACCAAGAGCGCCTCCGACTCCACGTCGGCGGGAAAGCGCGCCTATTGTGCTTGTGCTTCATCGCTTGGTAAACCTGCATCGCCGAATTATAACAAATTGACAAGCGCTGCATGATCCTATTAAAGCTCTTCTTTTTAAGTTTGAAATCGCTGTTTACTTGTCCTGAAAGAGTACATGTGTGCAATTTACAAGCTAGCGACAAATTTATCAAAGCAACCACCTCACAAAGCGTGTCGCCGCAAAACATGTCAGACTTGCCGTTAGACTCACCGACCAGGCAAGCAGACTTTACATGTAGTATTAAGAAGTCTTGTCCTGATTCAAAGGACAAGACTCGGTCTAGGATGTAATCGTTGATGAGCGGGGAGGGAACAAAGTCAAATATGACAAAATTGAATATATTCGACGATGGGACTCTGTGAACGAAAACATCAACGCATTGTGCGAAGGGTTTACTACTCGCCTACGACCAACACCAACGCAAGTCGCCATCCGTTAAGAGGTTCATCAGTCTAAAGACAGCGGGTGTGATGATGAATAGGCAAACTTACCGGGATGGTTAATACCCAATCGATTGAAGACATGGGGCGAAGCGGTGCGCGCATCTACTTTGCGCGCAATAAGGACTCTTTGGATGCCAGTCCTCGTTTGGCGTGAGCGGAAAGAATTTATACTATACGAGATTTTATTTTCATATAGCGAGTATGCGTGCGCTTCTAGCTCTGCGTCAATTTTCGCTTGAAGATAACACTTGGCAATGTCAAAAGTTATACAATTAGAGTTATTTGCGTTCGGCCCAAGAATACTCTTAAGTACTTTCTAGCAAGCTTACCACTTCAATTTATTAGAGAACGTGACCTCGACTACTTGATTTTCTAAAAATGATACAGCCCCAAAATTTACAACATCGGACAAAGTCCTCTACCTCCATGACTTAAGCGTACAAATTCTCCGCTCAATAGATCAAATCTCATAATGTCTCGATTTTGGCATAATGACAAGCTAAGTATGTTTTGAGTGCGTAAGCAGTCACTATTTCGTAGTCCAAGAAATCGCAGCTTACATAGTAAACGTTGCTCTAAAATTTAGATTGCAAACGCATTTGAGCGTCGATGTGGGAGGCCTTCTACAGCTTTCATGGCCTTTATGGCTTTTTGATGGAATTCCAGTCCACTTCATAATAAGCTCTTAATTTTAGTCCACTTTGACTGGAGAAAGCCGCTACAATTTTGTACTTGCGCCTCTTAATTATAGATTTCAGCTCCGGTGCAACCGAATACTCGGGCTTAAAATTCGTGTGCTACTGACCGATAAGGTCACACCTCAGTTTTTCGGGGTGAACCAGGACCCTTACAGTCATAGAAGAAAAAATAGCATCCTTTGAGAATCAATCGCCGCTCGTCTTAGTGCAAGGTGTCAGATACAGCAAAAAAGATTCTTTGCCTCGCAATACTTTTCATTTTGGCCAGCTCGCAGCCTTGCGGGTACTCGGCTTTTCAGTCTAAAGATCAATTTTTGTGAATATGGGCATTAATAGCTGCCTTATGGCTATCTTGAATCTTCTTTTCGATAAGTTGAAACGTGAAACACGGCTTTAAAGAAGCGATGAAGGTACCCAAGGGCACACATAAGCTTGGGCCCCTATAAACCGAAATATCTATAAAATTGCCTCAAGCGAAATGTGGGGTGCGCTGACATCGTCTTAAAAAGCTTAATAATGCACACCCACTAGCATAAAATGTTTTTCTCGGAAGGGCTCAAGACTGTTGGGACTAGTTCCGAGTAATCGGGACCACGGACATCACTGTCCGGGCTTCTGCACAGCATGGAGCTGTTCATCCACGGCGTTTTAAAAGGTCGATTGAGCTTATGGGTGTACTAGGCTTGTTAAGCAATTTGAATAACTTCATCTATCATTGCTACCTGCACTTGGAATAGCTAAGTACAGGACAATTCTACACTGTTGTCTTAAATTGGTCGTAAAAGGCGTCTTAGTAAAGAAAACCACCAAATTTGTTGATTTAAAAAATACTTATGAAGCTTGCTCTATTCATCTTTGCAGGCAAAGTTACGTTCGAATTTAAAGTTTGACGAAACCCGCGTCGTTATCAGAGATTGCTTCGTGCGCTCTACCAGTGCTCAATTCTGAGCCCAGCCTTCAAGGAAATGGAATGTGAATGCAATGCTTACCTAATTGTCTGTGTTTATGACCGATTTGGTGGACATCTCTGCCTCCTTGATCACAAGAGGAGGTCTAAATTTAGTTCACTTTCTGGCTTAGACCCGCAGAAGGCGCTACCACCAAGGTTTCTGTCGGGGACTCGGAGTTTGTGTTGCCTAAGCTGTACCACTTACACCCGCATTATAGAGCTCTAAAGCTGTGACACATCAATAAACATTGTTCCCGAGTAGCGCATACTGCGCGACTGATGGATGAGAAAAGATCGTGCGATCCGTCCCGAAACCTTAAGAAGGTTAAAGTAGAAAATCACTCATGATATAATACTGAGAGCTTTGAGGTCGCACAGCACCTTGCACAAATGTTACTTTCGGCAGCTGCTTACCAATTTAAGATAACGAAGTGGGTGTTCCACTGCAACAAAGTGACCACCTTCTTGAATAGCATATTCATGCGCTTGATCCTCCCTGTAATCGCGGTACACGACTAAATTTGTTATCGCGATTATGACAAGGACTTGTCCATTTCGATAATGATCGGATAGAACTCTATCGGTATATATACTGATAGGTCTGTATGCGAAAGAGAGATTGGCAATTATCATTATTTATATTGCTGAAACAGCAAATGAAATTCCGAAGGACGTACCTTTTGCATGAAAAGATTAAACAGCCCGTTGCAATGAAAGAAAAAGACTTCACCGCAATTTACGCGCGTTGCACACACTGTTTCATGCCTGCATTCTTCTCTGGAATTGCAGAATTGATCATAGTTGGCTTATTTTCTAAGGCAATGCGAAGTTTAGAAACACTGATAGAGGTGGAGCGGGTAAGAGATCTGAAGCAGACAAGTATAGCCTAAACACGTGCACACTCCCGACTAGCATGGCCCCCTTACTTATACTTTTATCTAATTAGCCCATGCGCAGAGCAGGATATTAATATAGTGCTATTGTATCAGAGTGCTTCCGCCGTATACGGGTTACAAGACTTGAGCTGCTGTTGTGTTACGAGTATGCATCGAGCCTGCTTGCATCAGTAACGTTACTATGATACTACTTGAAATCTGTAGTAACTTTTGTAAAGCTTGCTTTTGTTGAGCCTGGCGTCTATTACAACGGTAAACTATCTAGATACTTAAGTTTCACAGGCAATTTAAAAACACCAAACAACGTAACCAGCCTCTAGCTAGCATGCGTTATCTTGTAGATTTATTAACTTTTGTTACCAAGCATATTGTATATCAAAACAGATCGTCACCCTTGCTGCACCGTAGCTTTGAGACATGATGCGGTAGTCAATCGATTGACGAGGCTGGAATCATCACCACGTTCGATCTAAACACAGTAAATTTGTTCAAAAAAACTTCAAGCTTCTCGTCACTAGTTGCAGCACCCATGGATCCGCACATTCAACTCGTGACGCTCTCTGTTCTTTTAACATCCAGTAGTTGTGGCTAGTGTTTGGGTCGTTTTCTTTCGTCACGCTGCGACTGCTCCATATATCTAGAACGACCTGTATTGCCATAAAGCTAGTGAGCTTATTCATATATAACCGTTGAGAAAATCGACTCTCGCGTAAAGCTGCAGTGTCGACACCAGGTAAACATAACGCCATGGAAACTTTGACGTTGTCGTTGATCTGAAGAGCAAGAGTATGCTCGTCAGCAATGGCAGGAAATGCCATCACGCAGCCACGAAAGAGATGCATTCTCAATAGAAGTGTGTTCGTTCAGAGTTTGCACAAAATGGCCACTTTTCATGATGATAAGGTCAGAATCTACAAAATGAATTTTCGGCAGTCGTTACAACCGTGTTTAACGGAACACGAACCCGTAAGGGCGCAATCTCGACCGCCTAGAAACAGTATCCATGACCCAGCATATCGTATGCAAAAAATTTTACACCCATACAGAAAAAAAGCGCCCATAAACGTGCACGAAGCGTTAGCGATGGACACACGAACGAAGAATGATTCATGCCAAAGTGGAAATTTCGGGTAAGTTATGTTTCAGAAGAAAAAAAATCGTCAGATTTTGTCCAACTTTGGTGTCTAATTTGCGCTGCTTTGTTAAGGTTGCAATCGAAACCTTCTATAGAGGTTAGTCTAACCAACCCTTTCTAATTTTCCTATAGTACACGTTCATCAAAGCGCACACGTGCTATCGCGTCAACGTTGCATCGCTCTACGGCGGACAGTCGATGAAAATGATGGACGGGTGTGGGTTTTGTGCACGTGGAAACATCTGCTGCGTTGGTGGACAACGGCCGTAAAGCAATCGAGTCGAATTGAAGCGGGAATTGTGCTTTAACACGCGGGTGTAAGTGGGCAACGCTGAAGCACCCACGGGCACCGAGTTTCAGTCATTCTACTGCTCGAGCTCCATCCAGCGTTAGCAGCATGCTCGTACGAGAGACCGTGAATTGTGAACCGACGCCGAGTCTTGGCCCGGTACAAATTGCGGCGTCGCTCTTCGATGTCCGACTCGTGCTGAGTGGACCTGCCAAAGCCAATTCTTGCGCACACACCATGGACCTTGAAGGAAGCTTGGCGGCTTCGTTGGGTTTTATGAGTCTTGGAATGGCTGTTACATAAAGCAGTTGGCGAACACGCGGCGTTGTCTTCGGCATCACAAGTGACGCTACGCCGAAGGGTACGGCACCACTCTATCGGCATTTTCGTGTGTGTGATCGTACGTTGGGTGAGCCTTGCAATTCAGTTGTGGTATGCTTTAGACGTGGCGGAAGCTACTTCTCTTAACGTTGTCCATCGAGCCCACCAAGCATGGGTAGATTTTTGCTGACTACTTGCTTGAACTTGCTATCGTTGCAGCTGGTTGAGCGCATGTAGCGGCATTGACATTTGTATCAAAAAGGGCTTCGACTGCTGAGAAAGGATTTCAAAACGGCAATTTTAAATGCCCTGAAATCAAAAAAGAAAGTCACTGCATTTTTTACGACAGCAAAAACGGTTCGGTGCTGCATTTTTGTGGGACAAGTAGTATTTTCACATCAGTTCCACCAACTAGTACGAGCACAGCGGCACTGCACAAAATTATAGAGCACGGTCACTTGCAGTTGCAAGAAAGGGCTCATCTTTCTGCGTGGCATCGCACATGTATATAACGAGCCACCTTGTAAAGGAGACCACAGCGCTCTTATCGAGAATGATGACTATCAAAGATGGTGCGCTGTTAGGCGTCAGACACATGAACGCTCAATTGGAGCTGACGCGATGTGGACATCGAGAGCAATTTGCATCAAGTAGAGCTTCGACTTTTGCCTCGGGAGCTTAAGTCCTACGTTTATTTAATGAGACGCTACCTCTTAATCATACTGAAAACTTTTTCACGTAGACATTACTCGATATATAGTACGAGTGTCTAAAGAAAAGCCACGCAGTGCCGATCGTGATTGATAACGAAGGGCCTTCTCTCGAGTAAAGTATGTGATTTACCGTTGCTGACATCAAAATAAATATATCATTATCCTAGGTGACATGTTTTAAACTATTTTTTTAGGTCGAAACGGGTCTTTTAACAGGATAGACAAGTATAAAAATCGGTTCAATCTTTGGTATAAGGCCAAGCCTCAATTTGCAATCGTGGATGGGTCTACTAGCTCTAAGTTTCGGGCGAAAGGAGACCTAAGCTAGAGCTTTCTTGAAGCAAAGTGCTACGACAGATGTGTTGAGATCGCATAGCAACTTGCACAGGAGACGCTAAATGACTATCCACAGAATTCAGTCGTAAAAGATCAAAATGTGCAACGGAATGCGTATCGAAGTCTAATGTACGAATTTATAATCTTCGTAGATTTTCGTTGGCGACTTACTTCTGCAACTGTTTAAATCTCGTTAGGGTACTTGTAAGTTCAAGACTACCTAAAATCAAAACTAGCTTTTTAACACAAAAGCTCGACTACATCATCCACTAACATGTAATAGTAGGAGAATGAATGTTTTTTATGACGCTTTCGCTTCTACAGAAACTTGGTTCTGTCTTAGTGAATCCTAATCAATAGCGATAAGGAATGTCGTCCACCAAACTTCATAGTGACGACACAGTTAGCTTTCAAGCAACATCCAAAAGATCCGTGGACTCGCTGACTCGGTACCATACTAACAAGCTCTAGTGCACTCATTTGGCTGTACAAAAAAGTATATAAATCGTATACATGTTCATGAAGTTGACCTTCGTCTTCGTTGGGGCTTGGAGGGTTGCTGGCAGAGGCCACGTCCTTGCGTCCTCAGAGCCAGAAATACTAATAACAATTAAAAACGGGTCGCATTAGCAAGAAAAAAATGTTCTTATGGTGGATAAGAACCATGGTCGCTGAGTTCGTGAGAGCTTGATAGTTCTCGATGGACGAATTGGAGCCACAGGCTTACGTGCAAGTGTACGAGGATGTGAAAAGCCATTTTTAATATCAGTTTGTCATGGAAATTTGAGTGCGCGGTCAGCTGGAAGAAGTGACCGATGATATACGAAAGAGCAATGAATATAACTCAACTTTGATTCAACGGACTAATAGTTTAGCTCTTGACGTCCTTTGATCGAAGCAGACCTTGCCGTTTATATTAAGTACCTCGACGGCACAAAGTCATTTCTCTTCCTAACATGTGCAAGTACGACTTGCTCGGGCCTAGATACGCATGAGTTCTGTATTTATTCGAAGAATTAGTCCGTCAGTTTCAGCCATCCGATTCTGCGCGACAGGCTTTGTCAAGTCATAGTTCCACCCCTGTGGTGCGTACAGATCCTACGAAAGGAGAGCTATGATCCCAGATTAAATGAAAAAGGTATCAAAGGGACTTTTTTATATGCGAAGCCGGACGTGGCGATATTTTCAGCTCTTTGTAGCGGGTAACTTAGCTTCGCTGAAAGCATTGGCTGCCAAAGGAGTACTCCATACGATGGTAGCTAATCTTTACAGATGACTAGCAAGAGCGGGCAACAAAGCTCCTCGGAAGAGACTGTACATGCAATATTGAATCGACGCTTGGGTCAAGCTCAATCTCACTATTGTCAAACATACTCCATCTTCAAAAAAAATGACGTCTCAAATGGTGGTGGCGTCGAACAAAAAAGTGCTTTAAAGTACACTTTTGAAGGCGTCAAAGCTAGTAACCCCTGAAAAACCGAAACCACTGAGCTTTCAATGAAATGAAAGTTAGAAAGAATTTAGAGGTGAATTAAAATCACTCTTGAACATATTATCTTTAAGTTGAAAATATATTAAATCATATGAACGACGCGGGCCCCGAAATCGTTACAGATTTAATTAAATTTGGTACATCCATTGCTTTATATATACTTAAGTGTGGAGTACAGAGACCATCACCAAGATGCATTTGAAAAGAAAGTACGACGCAAAATACTGATCTTGTGTCGGCTATAGCTCAAGATATTGGCCACTTCTATTATGAGTAACGCAAGCTCAGTGCTTACTTTTTTTACTAGAAAGGCAAAAAATGGTATGGTGGTAGTCAAAACTCCACATTTGCCACTTAAAAAAACAAACAAAAAGTGACAACCGGCTGTTGCTTTAATTAAGTGAAAGAGCTGGGTAAACGCTTATTTGAATGGGCGAGATTCCTAGCTGTATGTTGAGGTGCACATTGTACAATGCTAGATGGCTACCGTTAAATTTAAATCTGGAAAGTGCTGTCGAATGCACCTTTAATAGCGGTGATTACGCTTAGCGTCGTGCTTTAGAGTGATTAGAGATGTTACGAGAGAAGCAAAGTGCCTCGGTGATGATTAATTTTTTATCACACAATTGTTTTAATCGTTGCGGGCTTTTGCCCAGCCATAATATGACAATACGTACCTTTTAAATTGCTTTTAAATTATGTAGTCGGTACCGGAAAATTATATATACCAGCTGAGGCAAAAATCTGAGATGATGAGGACCAGAAAACTTTATTTTGACATCAACAGATGTTTATTTTGCAACAGAGGAGACGGAAGGTCCTGGTAGCTTCGTGTACAACCATGAATAAGTGCAGAAGCCGAAACAGTTTCACCGTTCTGGCTCAATTCACTCCCTGTACCTAAGGAAGTTGCTAGGCACAGAAGATTTTGCAAAACAATTCGAAAAGCGACAATGAACGATGCTGAAAGAGTCAATAACAGGATGCTTTCGACAGCATCGAGGTTATTTTTTAACAAGCATCTGACTAAGCTTTGCCAGACAACAAAAAGTCGTCTAGTGTCAATTGCGGCGCTTTAATAAGCTATCGGGTGCGCATGAAGTCAATCAAATGAAGTATAAATGAGCAATCCTGTTCAGATGGATAAAAACTGCAGCACGAAGCTTCTCCGTGTGTCATAGCTACATATCGCTCGCTGGTGACGTTTGAAATATTTTCTGCCTTCTTAGACCTTCAGGGTGATTCTAGCTCAAACATATTGAGAAGCTCCTTCGTTCCTAAGAATTATAAGACGCCTGGCATCCTTCGTATAAGCTATCGTTTGCGTCGAAGACATACCTGGAAGACTCGTTGTGCTTGACGACGCGCTCTCGCGCAAGCCAGATCATAAGCTGGCCCAAATTGGCACGTTCAAAAACATTATCGAAACAATGCTCGACCAGTCAAATGATAAAGAACTCATCAGTATGATTTTTCATCACGCACTGAGATGCAAAATTAAATGGTAACTTTTTAACAGAGCTCGCATTCGCATTGATATGAGTGGTCAGAGGGTCTTCTTCACAATAGTCTTTGTTGATGCTTTGAATGACAATTTTCGGAGGCACATGCTGCTTTGATTAAGGGGCAGATAGGCCGAAGACGTGTGTGGTGTTGGTCTCCAAACAGGGTTGGCCTTACATATGGCCAAGAATGTCTAGAACTGTTGAGACACGTCAAGAAGTCGATTTTGTGGCTCATACGCCGACTCTTTTATAGAGTCCTTCGGTACTTGAACGTTCTGCAGCCTTTTCTTCTCTTTAACATGGTCAAGGCTAATGTAAGCGTGGGAATATTAAGACGTTCGCGTTCCCGCCTGAGCCAGGTGGTGCATTTAGCACCTTTTTCATTCAGGGTAACTGGAGAATAAAAAGCAAGGCATTTGTCGATATAGTAATAAAACATCAGGTCTTTTTCACTTCTTAGTCTTTGAAGGGGTCTGCAGGCTACTGGCGGGTATTGGTAAAAACTTATCATGATTTCCGAAAACTACTTGCTGTTAATGAAGATAGACCGTCAGCAGAGTGGTAGTGAGACGGAAAGAGAAAGTCCAGAACTAGAGACACACTGCATTGCATAAGCACAGGCTCCACATTAATGAGCCGCCAGTAATAATAGCTGAACTTGCACTCAACAATATGTTTAATGTATGTAAACTTACAGCCTTTTATGTCAATGGGCTTAAGACACCCTAAAATCCGTAATGATTTCCGAGTCCGCACCGTCCATATAAGTGGTTCAATCTATTTTCAACAAAAGGATAACATTTATAAGAGTCATTTAGTTCACCTTTGAGATATTTCCAATTTTCATTTCATTAAAAAGCTCATTTTCGGAAAAGGTTAGGGTGACGCCCTCCTTCCAAGCGCGGGGGCTAAATGCTCGCGCGCTTCGGGCCGGTGCTCTCGGGCATCTGCAGGTCTCTAACGAGTCCCACCCTCGACGCGACGGTCTCCAGCACCAAGGCGGCACCTGGGCTCTTACCATGTCAGAACTACACAAAATAATGGAAGACCCTCACGGCCTCGGTGCTGGCTGCACTGCCCGCCGAACGAGACTCGACGTATGCGGACACCACTCTATGCCGTGGACTAGCCATAGAGCCTAGCACGTGCATAACTTGGCAACGCGATAACGTAATACAATACAATACAATAAAAAGCTCAGTGGCTTTGTTTTTCCGAGGCTTAGTGACTTTGACGCCTCCATCAGTGTCCTTTTAAGCACCTTTTGTTCGACGCCACCATCAGTTGAGACGTCATTTTTTTTGAAGATGAAGTATGTTTGACAATAGTGAGATTGAGCTTGACCAAGGGTCGATTTGGGATTGCATGTACAGTCTCTTCCGAGAAGCTTTGTTGCCCGCTCTTGCTAGTACACCTGTAAAGATTAGCTACCATCGTATGGAGTACTCCTTTGGCAGCCAATGCTTCCAGCGAAGCTAAGTTACTCGCTACGAAGAGCTGGAAATAACGCCACGTCCAGCTTCGCAAATAGAAAAGTCCCTTTGTTACCTCTTTCATTTAATTCGAGTGCATAGCTCTCCTTTTATATGATCTGTACGCACCACACGGGTGGAAATATGTCTTGACAGAGCCTGTCGCGCAGAATTGGGTGGCTGGAACTGACGGTCTAGTTCTTTCATCAATACAGAGCTCATGCGGTTCTAGTCCCGAGCAAGTCATACTTGCACATTTTTAAGAAAAGAAATGGCTTTTGTCGAGGTACTTAATATTGACGGCAAGGTCTGTTTCGATCAAAGGGACATCAAGAGCTAAACTGTTAGTCCGTAAGACCAAGGTTGACTTGTATTCATTGCTCTTTCGTATAGCATCGGTCACTTTTATTGCTGACCGCGCACGCAAAATTTCATGACACACTGATAGTAGAAATCGCTTTTCACATCCTCGTACACTTGCACGTAATGCCGGTAGCTCCATTTTCTCCTTCGAGAGCTAACAAGCCCTCAGGGACTCAGCGACCATGGGTCGTATCCACCATAAGAACTTATTTTCTTTCTTAAAGCGGCCCATTTGTAATTGTCACCAGCGTTTCTGGCTCTGAAAATGCAAGGACGTGACTTCTGCCAGATACTCCCCAAGCCCTAAAAGGAGACGAAGGTCAACTTCGTTAGCATATATACGATTAACATACTCTTTTGTACAGCCAAATGAGTGCATTAGAGCTCATTAGTATGGTACCGAGTCAGCGAGTCCACGGATCTTTAAATACTGCTTGGAAGTTGGCTGTATTATTATTATGAACGACAGTTCTTGTAGCTCTTGGTTACAATTCAATAAGGCAAAACCAAGTTTTCATAGAAGTTGAAGTATTATAGAAAACATTCATTTTCCTCCCATCAAATGTTAGTTGAACAAATTTCACTACACTTTTATCCAGCGATTTGCCTAGCTACTGTTGTGGTATTTAGAAGTATACCAAAGTAGATTAAAACTGTAAATTGAGGACGGCAGGTATACAAAAATAGTCGCATAGGAACTGAAGATGCATGCAGAGTAAGCACTGAAATTCCGTTGTTTTCATAACGGGTTTTTTGGTGCAGTGGTTGTACTACCTCTGCTCCAAGTCGGTAACAAATCCCACCGTGGACGAAAACTGACAGGTGATGCTATTTGTAGGGATTACAATTGGGAATTCGAAAAGTTGATAGCTTGCGTTAAATACCGAAGGCATTGTCGTGAGGGAGTCGTTACAACACCTAGCCATTAGACGTCGGTATGCGAAGCCCCTGATTAGGGGTAGACAACACCTTGGCGAAGTCCAATGCAAATTGGGAGAGACGGTAATACTGGGTGGCGGAAAGCTGCAAGGGTCGCTAACTTGACAGTAGTCCCACCAAATCGGTATGCAAGATGTGACGTAGATCGGGCTAACTCGTGACCTCAAACAGGCGCAATTAGCATATCGGCTACGACTTATTCCAGGAGTAAAAAAACTTTTAGAAGACGAAAGGCAAAAAATGCCAAATTGTTCAAAAGGTGCTAAAAGGCCGGAATAACGAAAGGCCTAAAGCAAGCTTAAAAACAGCATTTTTGTGTTAAGTCACTCTTTTTTTAGCAAAGGAGCTGAAAGGGTCATCCTCTCAGCTAGAATAGGACCCGTTTGTGGCGGCTGCTAAAATGGGTCCAGGGTAACATTGAGGGCATAACTAGCAATAATGCTCCGAGTTAATTTCCATTGTAACGAGAACGTGCCGAAGCGCTATCTAGCTGCACTAAGTCTACATTGTGGAATTTAAGCTGTAAATTCCTAGTGGATTTCAGTCTGGCTAGCAACTCAAGTAATTGCCGCAGTTTGGCACTGGAATGGCCTAATCTTTTGTAGCATAAGTCTTGATAGAAGTGTTGTATGTGAAGCACTATAACAGCATCGACTTGAGCGATAACTTCGATGATGTTGACTTGAATCTCATAAAAGCGAATGTTATTTCTGTGCATCCAAAAGCAACGCAGAACCACTACTCGGACAATGTGGAAAATCACAAATAACCTATAATCAAAACGTGAATTTACCATCTTGGGCGGACCTAATTATTCGACTTTACGATGAAGCAATTTCGCCTTGGGGACAAGACTATGATATTCTTTACACCCCCATTTCTATTGGCTCGGACCACGTATCGCACCGTTTCCATCGCTGGACAAGTCTTGGGTCGTATTGGCACTTCGTACTATTAACATGGCATACTCAATTTCGCAAAAAACTTACAAGACTTCAGGTCAAATTTGACAGGCTAATTATGCCCATTCTAAATGATGTGGATGTTACCTACGGCAACTGTGGTAGGACTCTAAACGGAGCTACAAGGCCATTGGGTTAGTAAAATTACTAGCTGCCCACGGAATTTTTAGGCTGGCGCAACTATTCAAGGCTTGCCCAACACCTATTACGGCTAAATACCCTTCCCGTTTTTCAAGCCAATTTGGCTCAGGGCGGCTTGTCAGCTCGATTTCATGCGACTATTTCTTAGACAAAGCCAGCTCTCTGCTGCGTTCACTAGACCCTTATCCAAAAGGGCCTAGTCAAGTGCCAAAATTTTACGCCGCACATCACACCTGGACTTTTGATACTTATGAAATATCCGAGCTAAGTGTGACAAGAATTCAAAATTTTAATGAAATTTAATTCACCAGCATTGCCCCTTTCTCGACTCGGCGTCTCAGTTAGACCTGATACGACTATGTGGACCCGTGACTACAAACTGGGTCGACATGTCTTGCCAGTCTACTCTGACCTTCTTTATCGACTCCAGCACAACGCTTTATTTCTCGGTTATCGTCTTCAGCATCTTACTGCTGCACTTTCAACCTGTCATCGAGTCTAAGATAGGTGTTAAGCCTAATCCACCTTGACTTTTAGGGAGGAACCACCACTCGCGGGCCAGAGCGTTGGAATACTTAAAAGCCACATGAAGCGTGAGATCAGTCGTGTAAGCTGATCTTGAAAGCCAGTGGACGGAATATAATAAACAATGGCCGTGTATATAGTACAGCTAGAACTATTTGTTGGAGAATAACAACTTGACCCCGTAAAGTCCTTGCGCGGTGAAGTCATAGCGAACACCGGTTTTCCATTTCCACGATAAGATGCTGGGGGCAATCAGCGTCCGAAAGAGTTGGTCCGTAATTTATACCCAAAAGTTTGGTGCAGGCATTATTGTCTACCACAACAACTCCCAGTGATAGAAGGTTTTGTCGTAATGGCTCATTATCCGCAGTCCAAGGTTGAAAGGATAGGTTTACTGTCTTAGCCGTATTTCGACTCATTCCAGAGGCCTCACAAATGTTCTCTACCAATTCTAAAAAGTAACTGGTATGGCGTTAATCATGAAGGAGTCCGGTGCAATCATCAGCAAAGCTAATAACTGTAGTGGGTGATGGTGTAGCGAGCCGTTGCATAAAGTCGAGCTTTTGTGTTAAATAGCTGGTTTTATCTTGATAGTCTTGAGCTTACACTAAAGATATATATTGTATTGTATTACGTTATCGCGTTGCCAAGTTATGCACGTGCTAGGCTCTATGGCAAGTCCACGGCATAGAGTGGTGTCCGCATACGTCGAGTCTCGTTCGGCGGGCAGTGCAGCCAGCACCGAGGCCGTGAGGGTCTTCCATTATTTTGTGTACTTCTGACTTGTTAAGAGCCCAGGTGGCGCCCTGGTGCTGGAGACCGTCGCGTCGAGGGTGAGACTCGTTAGAGACCTGCAGATGCCCGAGAGCACCTGCCCGAAGCGCGCGAGCATTTAGCCCCCGCGCTTGGAAGGAGGGCGTCACCCCAACCTTTTCCAAAAGTAAAGATATATATATATATATATAGAATAATTCGAAAGTTAATCAGCTGCAAAGATTAGTCGCCAGCAAAATTTACGAAGATTGTATTTTTGCACATCAGACTTTGATACGCATTCCATTGCACATTTTGATCCCTTACGACTGAATAGTGTGATTAGTCATTTAGCGCTCCTGTGCAAGTCGCTGTGCGATCCCAACACATCTGTCGTAGCTCTTTGCTTCAAGAAAGCTTCAGCATAGGTCTCTGATTTTCGCTCCATACTTAAAGCTAGTAGACCCATCCGCGATGCTTGGCCTTATTTCAAAGCTTGAATCGAACTTTATATCTGTCTATCCTTTGAAAGACAATGTTCCATTTTGACTCTAAAAAGTAATTCAAAACATGTCACACAAAATAATAAAATATTTGCTTCGATGTTAGCAAAGGTACATAGAAATCTTTACTCGAGAGAAGATTGATCTCGATCGGCACTGCGTGGCCTTTCTTCATGTAGCAGTAAACACGCGTACTATATATCGAGTAATGTCTATACGAAAATAGTTTTAGTATCATCAAAGGTAGCGTCTAATTAAACGAAAGTAGGACTAAGGCAAAAGTCGAAGCTCAACTTGGAGCAAATTGCTCTTGATGTCCACATCGCGTCAGCTTTTTATTAGTCTCACGCCTTACGGCGCAACATCTTTTATAAAAATTAGTCTCGATAAAAGCGCTGTGGTCTCCTTTACAAGGTGGCTCGTTACATACATCTTAGTGATAGCGAGACCACAGAGAAAAGATAAGCCCTTTCTTGCGGTCCGCGCAACTGCAAGCGACCGTGCTCTATAAAATTGTGCAGTGCCGCTATGCTTGTACTGATTGGTGGAACGAATGCGATAATCCCACTTGTCCCACAAAAATGGCAGCGCCGAACCGTTTTTGCTGTTGTAAAAAATGCAGTGACTTTCTTTTTTGATTTCAGGGCATTTTAAATTGCCGTTTTGAAATCCTTTTTCAGCGGTCGAAGCCTTTTTTGATACAAATGTCAATGCCGCTACATGCGCTAAACCAGCTGCAACGACAGCAAGTTCAAGCAAGTAGTCAGCAAAAAATCTACCCATGCTTGGTGTGCTCGATGGACAACGTTAAGAGAAGTAGCTTCCGCCACGTCTAAAGCATACCACAACTGAATTGCAAGGCTCACCCAACGTACGATCACACACACGAAAATGCCGATAGAGTGGTGCCGTACCCTTCGGCGTAGCGTCACTTGTGACGCCGAAGACAACGCCACGTGTTTACCAACGGCTTTATGCAACAGCCATTCCAAGGCTCATAAAACCCAACGAAGCCGCCAAGCTTCCTTCAAGGTCCATGGTGTGTGCGCTAGAATTGGCTTTGGGAGGTCCACTCAGCACGAGTCGGACATTGAAGAGCGACGCCGCAATTTGTACCAGGCCAAGACTCGGCGTCGGTTCACAATTCACGGTCTCTCATGCGAGCATGCTGCTAACGCTGGATGGAGCTCGAGTAGTAGAATGACTGAAACTCCGGTGCCCGTGGGTGCTTCAGCGTTGCCCACTTACACCCGCGTGTTAAAGCACAATTCCCTCTTCAATTCGACTCGATTGCTTTACGGCCGTTGTCCACCAACGCAGCAGATGTTTTCACGTGCACAAAACCCACACCCGTCTATCATTTTTATCGACTGTCCGCCGTAGAGCGATGCAACGTTGGCGCAATAGCACGTGTGCGCTTTGATGAACGTGTACTATAGAAAACTTAGAAAAAGGTTAGTTAGACTGACCTCTATAGAATTGACTAATTGCAACCTTGAATAGCAGCGAAAATAAGATATTTTTATCGACTCCGGCTACACTTTCGTTGGAAAAGCTTCTTTTTAGTGGTTGCGGGGTAATTGCTCCTGATATCGCTGTCGACTTATGCTCTTGCTTTTCAAATTGCAGCAAAGCCACTTGAATGAATACTTCCTACTGCGAGGTTGATACCTAATGTCTACTTTACACCTTTTAAGCGAAAAAACGTTTTTTTTAAATAACATGCCGATTATCTCAATGCGGTGGATAACCTCACTAGTACAACGAGCAAATTACCAAAAAACAAAAAACAGAGTCACAAGTTGAAAATTCTCGAGGGATTACATGAGTCAAGCTGCAACTAATGGCAAGAAAATAAAGCTGGTTTCAGACCTGTATCATTGAGTCTGGTACAAATCAGAGATAAAGCAGGTAATGGACAGTCGATTGGCTATCGCACCGTATCTCGAAGCTGAGAGGTCGATGCATACTGACAATCTGGTGTAACCTACGCTTTGCTCCTTCGGAACTGTTGCGCTAGTTGGCGCTCGCAAATCGCCTCCGCAACTGTTTTATGTAGATTGTCGCCGCACCAAGCTATTACAAATACCGTTTTTCGTGGTCAATCATGCTACGTTAAAGGCTGAAGAAAAGACTTGCCCTCTACCAAATAATGGAGTTTCGAAGGTTAGTGTTGTAACTACAAGTGTACTTTCGGAGAAAGAATGCTGAAATTAGACTTCGCAGTTTTGACCTCATGCCCTTCGCCACATGACATCCATCCCAATGTATCATATATTTGATCGACGGGGTAGGGGAAATTCCTTCCCTCAGCCATAATCTGACTTGGCAATTGTATAGAGCACGTTTAAGTACGGGCAAGGGTTCGACCCTAGCTTCCAGCGTGTTTCGCTAAGCTCCTCTCCTGACCATGGCCTCGACTCGATCCCTACGCTCACACTCGTACTCGAACCTCGACGAAGTGACCTTTACGCACTTACATTGGGTCCTCGCCCTCGACTTTTCCACGCACCAGTTGCGAGGCTATGCCGAGTATACCTTCCACCACACGGCCACAACCCCCACGTCGGTCGTCGTGTTGGATACGCACCACTTGCACGTGTCCCACGCCTATGTGGACGGCCACGAGGCAGGCTTTGCTCTGGCCGAGCAAGAGCACGCCGTCTTTGGTCGTGCGCTCGTCGTCACGGTGCCGAGTCATGCGACCAAGCTTCGCGTGGACTACACGACGACCGCGGCTTCCAGTGGCTTGCAATGGCTCCACAAGGAGCTCACGGCCGGCAAGACGCATCCGTACCTCTTCACGCAATGCCAAGCCATCCATGCACGCACGATCGTCCCGTGTCCCGACACGCCCGCGTGTAAATTCACGTACTCGGCCACGGTGACGGTCCCCGAGTGGTGCACGTGTCTCTTGAGCGCGATTGCCGACCCACAAGGTCGCACGAACCACGACAGCGCCAACGGCACGTATCAAGTCTCGTTTCACCAGTCCGTTCCCATTCCATCCTACCTCCTTGCAATCGTCGCGGGCAAGCTCGAGAGCGTCGATTTGGGCCCACGGAGTCGGGTGTGGGCCGAGCCCGCCATCGTGACGAAAGCCGCGCATGAATTTGCGCAGACCGAAGCGTTTTTGCAACACGCCGAGGCCATTACGGGCCAAGCCTATGTCTGGCAACGCTACGACCTCGTGTGTTTGCCGCCGTCGTTTCCGTACGGCGGGATGGAGAACCCGTGCTTGACGTTTGTCACGCCCACGCTCTTGGCCGGCGACCGGTCGCTGGCGGACGTCGTGGCGCACGAGATTGCCCACTCGTGGACGGGCAACCTCGTGACGAATCGGTCGTGGACGGATTTTTGGCTCAACGAAGGCTGGACCATGTGGTTGGAACGCAAGATCCAGACGCGCATTGCCCAAGACCCGAAAGCGTATGATTTAAAAGCCGCGATGGGCCTGCGGGACTTGGTCGAAGCCGTCGACGGGTTCGGGCCCGACCATCCGTACACGGCGTTGGTGCCGGAGATTGAGGGCATTGATCCCGACGACGTCTTTTCGTCCATTCCGTATGAAAAAGGGTTCAATTTCCTCCACTACCTGTCCACGGTCGTCGGGGGCCACGACGTCTTTGATGAGTTTGCCAAGGCTTATATCCAAGCCTTTAAGTTTCAAACGCTCACGTCCATGGACTTTCGTGCGTTCTTTGAAACGTACTTTGCGCGTCAGCACGAGGCGTTGCACACCATTGACTGGGACGCGTGGTTCTACGCGCCGGGCATGCCTCCGGTCACAAACACGTTTGATACGACGTTGACGACGCAAGCGACTGCACTTGGCGAGCAAATTGCCGCGAGCAGCGACGTGGCAACGTGGACGAGCGTGGCGCCGAGTGCTTTGACGAAGTGGCCGACGAGCTTGTGGATTTTACTCCTCGACACGCTGCTGTTGAAGCAGGAACGGGCCAACTGGACGTCGACGCACCTCGACGCGATCAATGCGTTTACGCACGACCACTTGACCACGACGCACAATGCCGAGCTTCGCTTTCGCTGGTACACGTTGTCACTGCGGTCGGGCGACTTTCGACGGCTCGACAAGCTTGTCGAGATGCTCAAGGAACAGGGACGCATGAAGTACGTGCGTCCGCTCTTTCGGGATCTCTGCGCTGCTTTGGGTCCGGCCCAAGCCGAAGCCATTTTTGCCGACTGCAAGAAGCTCTACCACCCCATTGCAGCCAAGATGATTCAACGGGATTTGGAAAATAGTATTGCCAAGACCAAGAAGAAGAAGGTCAAGTTTGCGTCCCCCACGACTCCGAGTGCGCTGGCGCAATGGCTCGGGGTCTCCAACAAAGTCGTCAGTGCCGCTGCTGTCGTCGCGGCCATCACAATGGCTTTGCTCGTGGTCTCCCGCAAACGGTAGGCGTTTCGACCATGCGATGCCGTCGCTGTCCACATGTCAATTGGCAGAGATGGTACTTGCCTGTCGGTGAGAGGTAGACACAATATAACGCCCTTTTTACAGTCGACTTTTAGTGTTGCACCAATAGCATATGGTAACGGACAAAAAGGACGGTCGCCCGCCGTGGTCAATTCAATCGACTGCTTGACACGCTCGTTGAGATAAACATTCTAGTCGATAGAAGCACTAAAGCGGCAGGCAAGACATCTCAGATATCATCGATCTTGCTGCTTTGTTAGTGTGACAGGACATTGACTTTTGACGCCATGCGGGTCCGTGGCAACTAAGCGTGTTTTTAATATTGTCGATATTTAATCAAGCTTTGCGAGCGTGTAGAGTATTGTTAAAAGAAGGGATGTAATAAATTGGTGTGCCGCAGCTCTTGGTGATTGTGGCAATAATACTTTGATTGCGAAACAACAGCGGTTTTTGCGTCCACGTTCAGAAGCTTCGCAAGCGTCTTAGTAAAGCTCTCTACTCCATTTGTCTCGATCGAAATAGCTTTGACTCGCGCGTTCTATGGCGGAAGCAACCTTATCAACGGGTTGGTCGTTTCACCTTCTCCCACCACCGACCATCATTGTCCCACGAGGGCAATCGGGACACCGTGCCACCATTCACCGTTTGGGCACACACGCCAAACAACTGGGAATCCCGTCCCGTTTTCAGTGCTGCTTGTGTCGACCATGCCCTCGATCGACGAGCTCCTTTGTAGCGAGGCCGTAGAGCGACGTGATCCTGATATTGACCTTGACCCGACTCTCAATACAAAAGCCACATCCCGACAATGCAATATGCCCGACTGTCATAAGACTGCAAAACGCGGAGGACGGTGTATTGCGCACGGTGGTGGCAATAAATGTACCATCGAGGGGTGCAACACGAGTGTAGTCAGTCGAGGACTCTGTGTGGCTCATGGCGGTGGCAAACGCTGTCAAACGCTCGGATGCACGAAAAGTGCACAATCGGGAGGCTCTTGCTGGGTTCACGGTGGAGGCAAAAAGTGCGGCTACGACGGCTGTTCGAAGCGTGCTCAGAGTGGCGGGGCCTGCATTGCGCATGGTACGAGGTTGTATACGACTCAAGTGTATACGTCTTGCTAACAATAAAATTGTTCGTGTTCAGGTGGCGGAAAACGCTGTCGTGTTGAGAAATGCAATAAGGTGGTACAATACGACGGCCTTTGTGTGGGGCACGGTGGGTACCGTCGATGTGCTCATGCCAACTGCGATCGACGCGCGATGGCCAATAATTATTGTCAGCAACATGGTGGATCGTCAACCTGTCACGTGCAACACTGTTACAAGCGCGCTGTACGCGGTGGAATGTGTTCGCGGCACAAGGCCGAGGCATCGTGGCAGACCGCGCGAGGCCGCGAGTCGCGAGACGAAGACAGCGATCAATGTGGCACCATTGAGACCCCTTTATGGCAACCTCGATCGAGCTTGGATGAAGCCACGATCAAGTCACCACACGAGCCTTGTTCCCCAAATCCGTTTGACCAGCCGTACGAATCCATTGTGGCGCAGTCCTTTTTGCCTGTCCGATCAAGTCTTATGAATCAAAGGACAAGGAATGACGCCCCTAGAGCTCCTGGGTTTCTAGCTCTCTTAAGTGCTGACACTCAAACTGCTACTTGTAGTCTAGGAGACATTGCACCGTCTCAGTCGGTGACAGAGCGCTTTAATCGACTTCGGGCTGGAGAGCCTCAGCCACAATCTACCGTCTTGCCTGTGTTGCCAAGCATCTATGCTTTGCAACGGTATTGCAGCAGAGGGGCGACGATGGAGAAGGGGCCTTGCATTGTACTGGAGTCGTCGGTCACGACACCTCCCTTCGGGTCGGATCATCGCGTTATGGTGGCACAAGCCCGAACCAGCGACCTTAACAACCGGAGAGGAGATGGGTACAATAATTATGAGGACGCTTGTCACTACTTTAAGAATCAGAGTGGCGTCCTTCCGTTCCAGACACCAATAATTAGTCGGCGCATATAAAAGGGTGGTTGTCAGTAATTTATTTTGCTTGTGTACTGTTCGTGTCTCTTTATAATCGTCTCATCATTGCATCTAAAGGATCTGCAAAATTATCTGAGCTTGGTCTCCATTATGTCTGGCGTTCTTGTCAGCGTAATAAAAATCATTTGTCGCAAGTGGCGCGTCTCATGATAAAACTCGGAAAGATTCAAGTGTCCGGCTGATGTGCTCAGATTAAAATGCTCGAAGCGACCATAGATTTGAACAATGAAATCAAAGTATTTGCGGCGAGGCGAAATGATCTCCTGCATAAATGAGGTTTGTCAATTGAAAAAAATTAACAGCTTAAGCTTTACTGTTTTTGAAGCCCGGAAATTAATTTGGAGGGTTTCGGCGATAGCCACATCTCTCATAAAGTCCTTGCCGTAAGTATGTCATAGAAAGCCCTAGCGGGTTTGCTTACCGTTTAAAGCGTTGATATCATTAGAAGCATGTGCAAAATGACGCTCAGCTTTATTAAAAAAGATTGTTGACGCAATGAAGGGGCCATGGCATTTTCCGACTCGATATTGTTTTATTTACAATTAAGTCTCGGCGTCTGGGCTCGTTTAGAATGTATTGTGGATTGCAGGTGAGGCCTATCGTTATCAAGGCCGCGGCATTTTAAGACCAAGATGTTCTCACATCGTAACAACCATAATGGACATCTTCGGTGTGGACATCTTCATCTGGGTAAACATTTAGCGGGGGGTGCTATCGGCTTCAGGCAGAAATCCTACACTTACGAGATTAAGCAGATGCCCGGTTTAAGATCTTCAAATTATTACAGGAATCCGGTAAATTTGTTTACGTCTAGCGAAATAATAATAATAAAAAGTGAAGTTGAGGAGTACGTTATATTCTGTCAAGATGGAAACCAAGCAGCCAAATTTCAAAATCTCATCAGTTCTTATTGAATTATATTCAACTGCTGACAGAATAACATTAATGACTACGCTCTTAGCAGATAGAGTCAAAATCGCACTTGCCTCTGGAGAAACTGGCTTGCCATAACTTAGAAAGCGCTAAAGTATTGTTTGATAGCTGGATCAGAGGCATAAAATAGATGAGGGCACCTTGTCGCCTGTAATTTGCCGTAGATGTGAAGGATCCGGACTCTTACAATTGGCGAGCCGCTCAAATGTATGAGAGTGCGTCAGAATTTTATTATCGATGCAGCTATTCCCAATAAAGTTTTTGATATGTTCTCAATACATCTATCTGATCCAGAGGGGCCGGTTCTTAAAAATTAAAGGAACGTGTCGACATGAACAAGTAGCTCGCTTTTAGTCAGAGACTCTACTTTATATTCGACCGGATAATCACAGTTCTGTCCGCAATCCAATTGAAGTATAGCGAAGTGTTTTTTAGGCGGACCATATCGACTGCCAAATGACCACCTATAATGTTCAAAATCGACGATAGTGTTTCGTACTATAAGTCATTGAGCCAAAAAAGGTGCAACATTGCTTTAAGCCATTAAGACACTTCTACAAAAGCATTTTGGTCTAGGTGAGAGTCATTGTCACTATTTAAGCTTTGTTGAACGATCCGAAGCTGACCCTGCGTCAATGGTCCCGGGTTGCTGCCCATTGTTGCTACTTGAAGTAACTGGCTAAGACGCAATCGTTAAGGGTCACTTTAAGGATTCTAGATGGTAACCCAGGGAAGGCTTGCCTACATTTATTAGTTTCTCCCTGCTTTGAATAGTAATTTCTAATTCCTGGCCCTAACAAATGGGGGGTGGGCGGTGCCATTTATTGTGATTTACCGTGAGCGGAGTCATCGTCCGAGGACAAAAAGTTCCACGTTAGAATTGCTTGGTAATGGTGCCACGAACTCATGTGCGAAAAAATGCATTTGCGAGAAAGCAGACCATTGTGCATGCATGTTAGAAGTATAGGCTGCAAAAACAAACAAAACAGTGTGGTCGGTATATTAATCTTGATGTGGTGTTGCAGCTACACAGTATCACAAGCCGCATTGTGAGAATCGGGCAAATTTTTTTGCAGCATCAAATACAATCAGCTAACCTCATTAGCTTGCAAGCCATACATATAGTCACACAGTGTGTATTTCTAGAATTTGCGGCTGGTAGCACCCCCGCCTGATCTTCTTGTGGATCACCGGGAGAGGCGCAACTGGTGTGAGAGCATCTTATGCGCATTATACTGAAATTCTGGTGATGCAAGCTTGACTTGCTAGTGGTGAGGAGTGAGTCGTAGGAATTTACACGAATTTACTTGTTAAAATAAAGTAAAGGCATCTTTTTTCCCGCAATTCATGAAATTTACGTCAGTTCTCTGAGCCTATTTTCAGAAAGCTGTGAAAAGCAAGGCTCAAACTCAATTAGAAGCCTGCGTCGTGGCAAACTACAATCATAAGGCAAACGCGAGCTTTAAGATATTCACTTCACAAATTGCGAGAGTTTTGACTGGGAGCCACACAACCTTAATATCATGGCATTTTACGTCATGATTAAAGCTCGTAAACTCCATCAAGAGGTGGCTTTTACTTTAATAAAGCGTGCAAACTCCATCAATGGTGGCTTATACATTCTCTAAATCGAAATGCAATGTGCACAAGGTTTTAGGTAATCAAACAAATGAATCCGCGATTTCGCGGTCAAGTAAGGGCGAAAGGCGTAGACACAGAATACAGAGCGCAAGGTAGAAGCAAACGCCGCGAAGTTGGACCTGTGTGATGGCGGGCTCGGTGAGTCAAGGTAAGGTTGGCGCAGCAAAACAATCCGAGACGGCCGAAGGCGTAGACTGACGGAGAATGACACTGGCGCTAGAGTGTTTTTTCTTAATCAGTTGGGCGGTAGAAGACAAATTGAGATTTTTTTTAAACGCCATGTGATTTTACCTGGTAACGCGCAGGGAATCCATTGTGACCTTGCACTCTCATACGTATGTGTATAGCGGCGTAAGGTTGCTATTGTTTCAAATGTTTTCTTGACAGCAACAATTGTAGCTCACATTGGTAAAAAAAGTTTGTAAAATCCAATCCTGGGAACATTTTCCCGAGGGAGCAGCGATTGAGCGGTGTATGATTCCCAAATTCAGTTATAGCGCATGACCGAATCTTGAAGTTGCGCTTATCGATTACTATTACACAAGAAATTAAGTCGCTCGGATCCTTAAAAATCCGTCCACTCACGTTCTATTTTGATGATGCCCGAAACTTTGACAACCAATATAGCCAAGATTTTTGCGCTCTTACAAGGCGACCAATTTTTGGTCGGAATATCGACCACACTTGACAATACTTCTTTTATTTTCGAAATTCTCAGCAATTGCTATTCACGAGCTTCCGCTAACGCTCATTGAATCCATTTTTGCGAAGACTTTTGACCATGATCTGACAGGCTTTAAAAGTCGCCTTTAGTTTTGACGATTTGATGTAGAATTACGTCGTTGCTATTCGACATTTATCTGTGGACCATTGACTCAAGTATTGATCACAAGCCAGGATGGTCATTTGCCAAAAAATCATGCTATTACCATATTAATGTGTGCTGTCTTTCATCCGGTAATGAAGATTTTCTTCGCTAAGGTCTGAAAATTTCTTGGGTCCAGTGCTTTTGCACAGTGACTGACATTCAGACAACATCGTGATGTTCCCACTTTGTCGCTGGACGTCGACGGACTTCAAATTACTTAAAGTCCTATGAAGCTTTTGGTCTCGTATTCTAAGGGTCGAAGGACAAATAACGCTTTTAAACATCCCAATGAGACATCAGTGCCGGTCAAGCTTACAGCTAAACCGACTGCTTTTGCGATTGAAAAGCTCGCTGAAGCTCAGTGCTCAAGATCCCGCATTGGAGTTTCTTATTCAAAACGGTGATGCATTTGGTAGTATGGCGTTTCATAAGCACTATAGTGGCATTTATTATAGAACAAAAGCTCTTCGATCCTCTTCTAAAAAACACTTCTCTTTGTCAACCGCATATGACTTAACCGTAAGCACTTTATATTATTAAGGGCTGGACTTAGACCTTCACACTGTTTTGTTTCAATGAAAAAAAATGTCAGCTTCATCGGCACTGTATAGCTAAGCTATATTCTCCTCTGATTTAAATATTTTTCTTCAAAGGAATAAAGCGTTGCCTTATTTTTTTCATACGTTGCTAGAACAGTATACCTCGATGTTAGCAAAGGGCACTTTCTATGTAGAGTACTAAAGTAAAACTTGTAAACATCATCCTGGCCGGTGTAAAGCATCATTTTTCGTCGTTTAAATTCGGGCGAAATTGGCGGTCTTCACTACTAGACTTGCCTATGCATAACTTAGCTTAAATCTACCTTTGATCAGCGCTTTGTAAAAAACTTTTCAGACCATGAAACACCGCAAACTTTCGTTTCTCACTAATTTCCTAGCTTACGCGATTAGTTGAAGGCCTGGCACCAAGAAATAGTGCCTGTTCACTATAGCACACTTTTCTATATCGACCCGCCACACGGAAGGAATGGTCCCTGTGGTCAATTAGCAAAAGTTCGGCGAGTGCGATGTACCAGCAAATTTCATCGACGTCTCATCAAAGCGATTAAGGTTCTAGCTTTCGTCACAGTCATAGTGACTTGCAATCGTGTTTTGTCTATCAAAAGATGGTTTGACGCGGTTCAATTTCCGTTGTTATAGGCCTTCTGCTTTGACTTTAACAAATTAGCTTTAAAATAGATATGGTCAGCACACCCAAGATATAAGTTCTGATCATGGTTTTTGCGAACCCGAAACGCCTGACCTTTTACAATAGTACTGTTACGCTCCCGAAAGTTTCTGGCGACTTATTTTCACCCGCTTACATGGGTTTTTGTCGCCGCTATTCGATAGGAACAGCGCTATATTTTTACTAAATGTACCGTTCCATTCGTCCATTTAGTTTATAAAACGTTAGCTGTCTTTTTGTATGTTATAAATTTAACATAACAAGCAGTCTGCGAGGCGGGAAATTATACGAGGTCCAATAATGATACGCCTTCATCTGCGCAAAAAGCACAGCCGTTAAAGCATTCATCTTAGCTCAATTAAGTCTGAGTGAAATCGTTTCTTCATTGGACATTTATTGTACTGGCGCCTGAGTGCTTGTCATATTTGTTTAACTCGCTCATAGTGACGTTCGGGCGCTCTGCAAGTATTTTCACAATTCGTTTTTTCTTATCAAAAGCGCATGTCTTGATCCGTTGGGAATAAACTTGTCAATGCTTGCGGAACCACTTTGCAATTTTCCACACTTTTGTACGTTAAACGCTCTAGCTAAAAAAAACTCATATTTCTTTATCGGGATGCGGAATCAATCATGCGTTTCTTCAAGCGGCCATGGTATTACTAAGATTTAAAAGGCGACCGCTGACACGATAGTCGCCTGCAACCTTTTGAAAGCGGCTATCTCACTAAATAATTAATTTCACGGTCTTAGCCATCAAAATTCTATGCCAACTTCTCCACTTAAATGACATATCAAGCGCTTTAATAAGTCCAATTTCGTCATATTTGATAAGTCCAAGGGATGCCAGAAATTATTTTTATTCGGCTAAGAATGTAAGACTTTCTCACACAACTTGCGGTGCAACGAAGAACGGTCAGTGCCAATACCACATAATCGTCTCTATGCGTTTAAGAACTGCCAAGACAATGTTGAAGTTCACACCGCAGGGAACACGATGCTTGCTAGAGTATGACCAGCTTCAAACCGGCGTAGAACCTTTCCCTCTTTTAACATGACAGTGTATAACTTCTTTAACGCATACCTCGAACTCGAACGATTGAGCTCTTTACAAATATCAATCTTTAACTTTCGCTGAACGAAGCCTCCGACACTTTGTGCCCAAACTATCACACTTTCTAAAAAATCTTTCTTTTGGCTCTCTTAGCTGAGACTAAGCAACAGATCAAATTTCAGGCTTTTTGCTTCATCGACATTCTTTGAGAAAATCGGCACAAAAACTGTCAGAAACTTCGTCACTTCCTTTTTTTTTGTAGTTCCTACAAGAGAAATAATAGCTTTGAACCAGTATCTCGGCTTAATGTAGTGGCCACTCCATCCTCCCCGTTAGGATTAATATTACGAACAGTAGGAATGAAAATGGTGCCAAATATTTCTCGTGATAGAAACGTCCGTTTGAACGGACTAATAAGTAAGCGTGAAGTAACGATGACTACCGACCGGCAGGGTCAATTTACAATGACGAAGCCAAAACCGAAGACGGCTTTTTTAGGTGCCATTGCATAACCTTGTACCCTCGGCCTTTAGGCTTCGCTTGTGGCTAAGACAGCGAACCTTAAGAAATTTAGTTGCTCACTCAAGCAGAGCTCTGAAAGACCGCACAATTTACCTTGGATTGATGCGCGCCCCTATCAATTTTCTCACTGCGTAATTGCTAACCAAGTCCCCTCAAAGCGATTTATTAACAGAGCACTCGCCTGTTTGTATATCCAATAGGACCACAAAGAAGCCAAAAAAACTCGTCGCCCGAGCTTAAGCTTTTTTTAAGAACTTTGACTAAACATCAGACTAACCGGCCCTCCGGCATCACCCAAACGAACAGCGAAGTCCAAGATTTATTTGGGAGAAGCAGAAAACGACAGCTTTTGACACCTCAATGAGTATAGTGGCCGAAGTCAACAATGCATGCAGGTAGGATGCTCTTATTGTCGGGCACCGATGTGTTTTGTCTTTTCGGTATAGGTCTACTCATCTCTGCTAAATATTACGTGACGAATACTGGCCATGACTCCAGGCGGTACCCTCATCTGCTTTGTAAATACGCAAGGGCTCGCCCCTGGCGTGGAATTTTGCACCATACATTTTCAAAGACGGTATTGTCTCAACGCCAAACACTGCAGCGATGTACGTGCCTTTGGCACTGTAACAATTTTCGCCATAGAACTCTTACTCCGTGTCTCAAGACAAGAATACACTTGAGTACTGTCACTACCATGTGAATTTGTATTTTGCACAAGGTATGCTTTCAGAATATTATAATCCAAAGCCTAACCACCTATGACGGAATATGATTATAGCTTGCAATTCGCTAACCTATTGAAAACGAGACAGCTCATTATTAAGATGTCTCGGCATCGCCATATATAGAATTGGAAATCGCTACGATATCCCGAACATTAGCAAATTATCTTTAAAGCGTGAAGATTGCCGAGATCTTTGGGCAATTCTGACAGGAATGTCTATGACTCGGGTTAGCTGAAAACCATCACAAGAAGCTCGTGGCGCCCGCAATAATGCCTCGACTTCACAACGCGTTCCATATCGAATTTCTATTGGCATCGGCGTCCAAAGAGCTTCAGAGGAGATTCTTTCTATATCGGCCTTGTACCTTTATTATAAGTGGAATCTTTTCCTGCGCATCTCATTTGAGCATTTAAAATTATTATTGGTGTCTTCCTTACGGACATGCACAGGACCGGTACCAGCGGCTCTAGCAAGCGCTCTTCAAGGCACCATGTCGTAAATGATATAGATACTTGTCATGCCGCCTCATTCGAGTATTAGGTGCGTTGACATCATCTTGGATATGTCAATAGTGTTTGCTGACTCATGCCTTAACATGATCGTGAAAGGACGGATAAATCGATGATTGATCGTCTGGCGGCCGATTTCTGGTACAAAGCAATACAGCTCTAATAAACACATTTACAACTCTTTCGCCTGTCTAATCCATTGTTTCTCATTTTGAGTGAGCCAATTGCATCCATTAACATGTGATTATATTCAGCCGAATTTCAGCGAAGTCCAATGAGTGCCACCGATCAAGAGATGGTTTCATGTGATAACTTGTCAAAAAGGTTTTTCGATCTTTTTTTTAGACTTATCTTCAAAGCCTCCGTGTTTTGAAGAGTAAAGAGGTAAAGGTTAGAAAAGACATGATATAGTAGTGAGTTAAAAAATCAGAGACACTTATACATAGGTGACTCGGTGGCTCTTTCCATTTACAAAATATTCTGAAAATATTTAATTCAAATATATGGCTTATACTTTCAATCCATTCTAGAAAAAAACATCTTTGGTTTCGAACTCAGGTTTGGAGAGCACGTCATTATTAACTTTAGGAACTAATATACAAGAGGCAAAATCACCTTTTTTGAAAGTTAAGCCCAGATATTGGAAATTATCAGAACTAAATGCAGCTAACTTCAGGCTCCAGCTGTTCCGGACTAAAGCAGCATACCATCGCTTGAAACGTGTCAGGGTCTGGTGCATCGCGGAGAATAAACTTCTCGCAGACATCAGAGTCAGGACTAACTACCAAAATCACGCGCTTCATATCCTTCAGCAATTGGTTTTTATCCATCTCTTCGTTCAGCCGCCTTAGACTTTCTTCCTTAAACTTTTTCTCGCTTTGAATCGTTACCTGAATATAAGCCACGAGTGTCTCGGAGTCTTCACTTCCACTTCGGAACGCTTCACACGTGGTCACTGCGTCGATAAAAGGAAAGAAGGGGTAGTTGGGGTACCAATAAGCGTCCTTTTGAAGTGTGGACAAGCATGAGGGACACGATGCCTCATCTTCGCCGCTGCAAACGACGTTGGGCACTTGAATTTCAATTTTCTCGTATTTTGAACCTTTTCGCATCTTCAGCACAACGGGTTCACATTGTGCGAATGCTTACAGTTTGTTCGTGTCGGTAATCCGCCCCAACTTGCGCAAGACATATCCCGAATCCACACATAGCTTCCACTTACTAGGGTCAGAGTTGTGCTCTTCTTTTTGGCAGTCAGTGATGTAGTGACGCCGCAGTCGATCCACTTGCCCCCTACGTTCTCCCCCACCATAGTTGCACACCAAATCAAAAGCTTGGGCATTTCCGACGGCACAACAATCTCTCAGTACGCGCATCTTAAGCACTTCCCGTTCATAACAGAACTCGCGCATTCTCCCACCACTGTAGAAGTACTGCTCCTTGACGAGTTTTGACAATGGCGTGTTCTGCCATTTGATCTTGCATACACCAATTTCGTTAACTCAATTCGTTCTCTTCGCGTACTGTAGCAGGTCAGCATCACGCCACGCCGGCAATACCAAGACGCGTGAGCTGTCGTCTTGTTTCACATCAAACTGGCACGATATTGCAAGAAACTTGAAAGGATCATAACCGGAATTCAGATCGTCCACTTGATCTTGCGTAACACCGGCAACCAGAGCAATTGGCGTCTTCTCGCGGATGATCTCGCCCTTGACCGACCTGGGAGTAACTTGCTCACGGATGGCAAAGACGTCACACGACTGAAGATTCGATCTTCGTGCGTACAATCCGTTGCCATCAAGATACACTACAGCGTTTCCTGCCGATTCTTCTTTCAAGCGGCGTATAATCAGCACCTTTTTCTTCTCAAAACACGCCAGATAGAATGCAATAAGTAATAAAAAGCAAGACTTTCCAACACCCGGTGAGCCAACAATCACAACGCGACCCTTCACGAGCAGCAGTTCTCCGAACGAAACAGTACAAAGGAAAGTCGCCAAATCCCTTCCAAAAATCGTGTAAGTTGGGTGTCATGACAATTGGGTCGGCACTCTGTTGCGTCATGGATAGCCTGTCGAGTCGGAACTCGTCTTCACGTACAACCAAGTTCTTGAAGTTGATCAATGTCTTCGGCTTGATGGCCGCCACGTCCGCCATGGTGACCGCTACGTCCGATTTCATAATTTTTAATCTTTTTGAAACCTCAAGAGTCAAATCATCTTCTGCTGGACGCTTGGATTCAATCTTTGGAGCCACCACCAGCACGTGGATCTGGTCCATTGATAGTTGGGGCTTCTTGTTCTTCTCGAATAAGTAGTGCTGCAAAGTTCACATAGCTTTCATCTTCTCCCCATCGATCAACGCTTGAATAACCCCACTAATCTTTCCGTTAGCCAGATCCAGCGCAGCTTGGTCGTCGTCCGTCAGCCACGCACCGCTCTCCGTCTTTGCCAGGAAGAGCTGCAGGTTGTTTGCGTCGATGTCCTTGAAGTCGTTCGACTTCTCCGCCTTAGTCGCCTTCTTCAACTCCCAGACCTGAACGCCATCGTCGATCTTCACACAGATTCCCAACAATAGCGCAACACAGTGAGACCTTACCATCTTTTGCGAATTCTAGAGTGAAAATTTCTGGCGTACTTAAGCGGGCGTGAAGGTTTGTGACATAAAAATCCGACCAATGATGGGACGCCACGTCGCGCTGGTCCGAATTTATCCTTGAGGCAAAGAATGTGTTCTATTGCTTTATCGATATATTTTGAACGTTGGCGACCAAAACGCCCTAGTCTCGGAAGGCCGTGGCTCTCGCTGGCAGATGGTCCGTCGTTGAAGTAGCAGCTGTTAGATCTCAGTAGTTCATCGATTCTTAAACTACTTTAATATCCAAAAATCATGGCTCTCGCTTTTAGTTGGTCGAAAAGTTGTTATCTAGCAACCAAATATATAAATTGAGTCACAACAAATGTGACCCACCATGTATTGCATTAGTTAAGGACTACTGCTGCTGGATCAATTGTAAAAGTACAACTATGTCACCTCCTAGAAATTGCTGCTCTCGATCTCACTTTTCTGCAACTGAGCGTCGTACATCGTGAGACAAGCGCTATCCAAGGATTTTCCAGCAGTGAATAAGCTAGAAAGTGATGAGTCTTACTATGTCAAAAACTATAGTGCATATATTTTAGTGCGCAATTTTCATGCCAAATTCTTTCATAATTCCCGAATTGTGAAAAAGCAAACAAGGCAAAGTTTTTAATCGTGGAGGAAGAAAATGATATGCTGGTTTTGACATATATGTGACTTTCATTTCAAATTCAGAAGTGACGTGCAATCACAACTTGACGAAGCAACACACTGTGAAAAGCGTGGTTTCTTTGATTTCAACGAAAATATGGCAAGTGTAAAAGCTTTAATCGCAATGATGAGCTAAATATCGCGCTTATCACTCATGGCACCATAAAGCTAGAGCACAAATGATCTGGAAAAACGATATAAGTTGATATCGTTTTTCACTATAAATTCAACGAAACGATACTGCCAACAGACAATTGAACACTATCAATATTGGTCACAAAAAGGTTCTCATACCAGACAGCATTTATCAATTTTCGGGTTCTATTAGCAAGGATTTAAGCCTTATTTTAGATCTTGCAATGTTCTACCGACTTGATTGCAGGGAGGCCGTACAGTGCACTACTCGTATAGAGATATTCGGAAGTGATACACAATTAACTTGCTTTATTGTCACACAGCTTCCACCAAAGATGCCTATGAAAAATGTCGGCTTGATTGTCGGCAAAGAAGCTCCGATGACGACTCGAAAGCATTTGTAGATGTGGATAACTCACTCTTGGTACAGTGAGCAACAATGAGGTTTACTTTTAAGGTGGTAAGCGTGCTGTCTGCTGACCACCAACGTTTTTTTGAAGTCATCTTGTTTGTCGGAAAGCATTTGACCAATCCATCTCGCGGTGTGCATGCGTGTGCAGTCTGCCCCTTTATTTAACATTTCGGAGCTTCCTTCTCTATGTTAGCTTAAAAGATCCTTTGGCTTCATGCGATCCTTTGTTCATCTAATCACGTTCAGCCGACTTACTGCAAAGTCTTATGTAAGGGAAAGCTTAATTCATTTATCTAAATGAAAAGTATTTGCGTGTTTAAGATCAACCGAACGCCCCACGCCGGCTGCCACTTTTCCGGATGGATCCTTCTGTTCTACCAATCCACAAATGAGAAATTGCAAAAGAGCTTTCGGCTTCTTTGCGGTTTGCTTAAAGGAGAAGAAAAATGGCATGAAGTAAACCCCTCGCTCATGCGAAGATTCAAGTAGTGTTGAAAGGATTTGTTGACCGAAAATTTGTACGCGTACAATCATCTCACATTTACTTCGTTGTCAGACGAAGTAGAGGTAGATTCGATAGAACTGGATGCCTTAAAAGACCATATGCGCGGGAATCTACAGCCAAAGATCACGACGAACGAGTACATTGCGAGCCGCACAACCAAAGCCAAGGTATACTATATTGACAAAGCTGTGACGCAAAGGTTGCATGAGCATTTTCACGATGCCTTCTCAATGACTTAAAGACAAAGACAATTAAGGCAAGTACTTAATGGTTGAAGCTCAGCACACCGATAACCTTTACAATACCTTTCATAGAAGCTGACGCGATGACGCGGAGCGTGACTTCGGCCTGGTGGAGTAGTAATACTCAGAAAAATACGCCGGCAAATTTATTTCTTAACTTGATTTACCATCGAGAACATTCTTGAAACCTTCTTTCGGGACAGTAGCATTTTCAACAAAATTGAAGCGAGAGAATTGCCGCCTATGTCACTAAATGTCGTCGCCACGTCAAACGTGCATAATTCCTTCACCCGCGATATGCTTTTGGAATGCACTCTTGCTTGTTCCAAGAATCACGTCGTTCCGTTTGTGGTCCTTGAGATCGATTATGGGTGTTTCATAAACCTAAGCAAAAAGCGCCTCAGTCAGTTGTATTTTGAAAATTTGGATTGCAACGACCAATTTTCTCGTCGTCGATTTTTGATAGTTGTATCATCGCAAGCGATAAATACTCGTTGCTTCAAAAAAACGAATGTTTCGCTACCACGAATTCAAAAGTTGAGCAACACGCACCCCACCAAGGTCTTTCCTGTCAAAAAAACCATGGGCTCTAAACATTGCATCCGTGTAGTTCATCAGTAAAAATTTCATGTAATCTTAGCATACCTCAATTCTACCCGAGCGCAGCGTGCGCTGCCGATGAGGCTGCCGAGACATACTCGCACAAAACAGATTTCCGTGATCAGAAACATGCCCTCTAGCTTCACAACAGGCGTGTACTCAATAGCTTTCACTTCTTTGCGGCTTAGAAAACTTTATCCCTTTGCATTGATGCCAGTTGCAGCGCAACTGTTGCAAATCGGCGGTCAGTAAATCCGTCAGCTAATTCGTCGGCCCGAAGGTTTCGTGACACCAAAAGATCGTACTGCCCTTTTGATATTTACTAGAGAAGCTGTGTTACCCGCGGTTGGTGGTGCTAAGTGATACATGCTACACCCACTGATCTTTCAGATATTGGCAACCAGCTCGTAAAACTTTGTCATTCGCAATTGGTGGGGCTGTGTTGTTCATATTTTACCTACTATGCTTTGTGTACCAATGTTACCCGCTTGGAGATCTTTGAAGCTCGCAATCAGTGGCACTACTGTGGAACGATGCAGCCCATAATTTAGCCTTCACCGTCCTTAGCAGCTGTTGCAGTCAAAAAGCCTAAATTATTCAGTAAGAAAGGCCTAAAGATGTCGCCACTACATTTGAAGAAAAAGTAGGATCAACAATACCTCACACATTAAGCGAGTATTTGATCGCCCGGTCTTGTGTCTAACGGGTCTGCACGCACAGCAGAGAATGAGAGCCTTACTGGTCAATGCCCAGTCTAACAAAAACAGGCGTCTAGTGCCGATAAGTGTGCCTGGCAACATTTTCAGGGCTCGTGCCTTATTAAGCAGGACATGCTCAATATCAACTCGAATGTTTCTATATTAAAGACAAAAAAATGCTCTGTGCTGCAATAAATTTCACAATATTAAACTATTCCAGCCTTGTTGAAGTGTAGAATTATCTTTTTATCTACTTTGACCAATTTTGAATCATCTCCTTTGCTCTTGCTCGGAAGTTTAGTCCCAAACGTGAAGTTCGTCAATTTCTTGGTGTGCGGAATTATGCAATACGTCATCTCCTAATAAGACTTTAGATAGTAATTGATACCTTGTTAAATTGCGCGTAGAACTAGCTGTTCACCGCCACCCGTTTCTCCTTCAAGTTTTTTCAAGCTCACTGAGTGTAAGCGCCATGTTGGGGTTCAATCACACACCTTAAATGTGGAGTTATTACACCTAGTAGATCGGTCGCCTCTACTGGTGACCAGCGCTTATCTGGCTCTGACGACGCGAATTATCCAGCGACCCTTTGAAATTGTGGAAGAGATGAAGGCTCACTTTGTCACCTTCTTTTAGATAGACACGAAACGTCCACTGCAGCTTAAGTTTTGGATGTCACTGTGTTTGTCAGTGCTTCAACCCACTTGGACTGTACTCGAGCAGCGGGTCTTGGACTTCTCCTCTACTACAAGATTAAGGGCAACCGATAGGAGCAAACCTGTCTGTGAATGGTATTCCTTAAAACTTGATTCTAACAGCCTTATTATTTGGCGCGGCTTATGCTCGTACGAGTTGAGTGCGAAAATAATATACTCCTAGAATGTTCATAAATAGATCTACCTTGAATTGTTTAGATAGTGGCCACTCTGTGTTGACGGCTGTCGAATCCCTCAAATTATTTATTCCTTTTTAAATTTGCGCCTACGTTGCTGACAAGCAAGGAGGCACTAGCGATGGCTAATATAAAAAGTTGCCTGAAGAAAAGGTGCTCCTTTGTTAGGTCCGAAAATGCAAAATACTCCGTTAATTTGTATTACAGGTGAGTGTCTAACAAAGTATCCCGTATTCAAGGTGAGAGAGTGCCAATGCCACGCAGGTCTGATCATAAGAGCCTCCTTGGTGGTATTTAATTCAGAGAACAAGATCCTAGATCAAAGAGAGGGCGCTACCCTTAAGGCTAATGAAATTGCACTTCCCACTGCTAAGGTAAGAGGTACTAACTACGAGCACAGATCATCTCCAGGTCCCTAAAAATGCGACTGCTGTGTAGGCAGTGCTCATGGGAGCAAAGTCTTGTGGACAATAGCAGCTGGCGACGAGTGCAAATCGCACTAAAAAGACTGGTCTGTTTGCACATTGATTTTGCTTGAGCTGTTGCAAAGTATGAGCAGTGAGTAGTACATTGATACGCAGCGTCTGAAAATCATCTGACTAATCAGTCTACTTAGTCTTCGATTGAAGAAGGGCATGAGTGGTATACAATGTGCAGTGAAAATACTGGATGCTCGCGAAGAATCGATGTGCGACGAACAGTCTCGCTAGTGGGTATTTTAACGGCTCCATAGCACAAGCCGCAGGCTCATTATCTGAGTGAAACTAAGTCAAAAATACCACTCACATTGATGACGAGGTTGGCGGTTTGTGGTCGACCGTATTACCTAGTCCTTATTGCATTTAAGCAGAAAGAGACCAGCGCGTGTGGTATAATCTTCCTGTAAGCAAAAATTGTCATCCGTCGACATAGCGCATTTTAGCCGCAACGCCGTTCGGTACTTCGACGCTGTGAGCTCGACTAGTGTCTAAAGACTGTTTATTCTCTGAGACCTTAACGATGCACTAATTGCGGACATCAAGGTCGTCGGTTGGCCAAGGGTTGGGCTCGGAAAAGTATTCGGAGAATAATGTTTAGCGAATATTATATTGTATAGTCATATCGACAAATTTGCATTCAAGCAGGCCTCACTAGAACACGCACTACTTTATATCAAATCCTCTGTGTTGAGTACCGTCTTACAAAATATCACTCAAAAAAGCTGTAAAAACTACCGACAAGTGTGATTGGCTTCCTTAAGCCCGCACAAGTCGTTAATTTGCTCGAGAAATGTCTGCCTCACTTTCTAATTGTGTATCTGATATATATGCTGCATTTTGTGCCGCCTCTTAAAAGCCCACACTTCAAGCTGACCTAGCCTCAAAGATGGAAAATAACGATAACTCTGAATATGTTATTGTTTATATATGAAAAGTAAAAGCTGTGATTGGTTCTGATATCAAGACTGTCACTTAGTCTTAAAATGTCTCTAAGTACACGGTAAAGGTAAAGACTTAAATACACGCTTCAATCCAGCAAACGGCAACGCTGCAGTACGTGGAGACTTGAAGACGATACTCGACAGTTAAATTCGGTGGTGGAAGCAAAGCGCGGGACTTCGACTAAATCGCGTAAAAAGATGCTGCAAATCGTATGATTTTATTGACCAACTTGCAAGCAAAGCCAGGTGAGTATCATCTACAAAATTAGCGATCGTAATGTAGTACGACTACACGCAGACGCTCCCTATATTCATTGAATAAGACAGCTTAGCAAGAAAGGCATGGCTTGTCACATATGAGTGTTATGATCTTACAAATTAGCTTTTAGCACTTGATCGCGATCGTGTGAAGCTCTGATTTATCTTTAAGAGCCACCAAGCTCTCCGTGACTACTTTTTCACGGTGTGTAAATTACAAACGAGTCATGAGGACCTTTACGTATCCCAATCGGGCGCCCCACTTGTACTCATGACCAAAATTCTAAAAACCGGCTTTTGCCCGAGGGAGACGCAAGTCATAACCGTCAGTCCCCTACGGAGCAGGCATGGATCATTGTTTTTATTCGCAGTAGCTAAAGCAACAGTTACACTATTGCTCATCAACATTTCGGCTTAATGGACTGGGTCCAAGGTGAAAATCACTTACATCTCTAATGGGGTTTCTATATATCAGATATTGCCCAAAAAGAGCAACTTCATGGGTCGAGTAAGTTTGTGTCTCCACACCTATTTTGAATCGTGACTTTCCTTCTGTCATCTGCACTCCAGATAGTTGCGTGCGAAGCAACCTCTCTCTAGGTCATCCGTGAGCATGGAGAGGTGATTGTTAGCTCAGTCCAAAGACGACCGCGATGCATACTGTTCTTTGTGTATTGTGATAAACCAACACTTTCCAACGTACCAATGATATATGCACAGCGTTAGGCAGACAATAGGATCTAAAGAGCGCGTAGATAGCATGCCAAATCGCTTTCTAAAATCAGAGCCGCCTCCATGATCCGCTTGACATTTTGATTCATAAGAGAGATTTTTATCTTCTTTCCTGCAAGCTTTCATTCAATCAACCTCATTCTCCCAGCTAACTCTGCCGTGCCGAACCTTCTTCTCGAATCCATCCACTGGCTGCGCGCATTCATGTGCCCGCAAAGCTCCAACAAACGGCTAAATTTCTTCGCAATCATGGTAGATACGATATGAGAACGTTTGCTTCCTTTGCATACACTTCCTATAGCGTCTTCTGAAGCGACCTCCTGCTTTGTCACAAGATTTTATAGTTGATTGTTTACATGAAGAGCCTAGATTTGTTATCACGTGCATCAGATGACCAGCTTTGGCAAATTACCACCAATCGATACAGTTAGCCATCGTGACACGTAGGAAAATCTATCCAAGTTCACTCAATTGGTAATGAAACACTGATCTATTGTTTGAATCCTCGAGGCACCGGTTCGAAACGTGTTGAAGTGACAAGAACAGCCTCTTCTTTCGTAAATGCTTGTGGCGTTAATCAGATACAGGCTGTATTATTGTGCACTGCTTTTAAGTGTTGCTTTACTTTGTCATATAGAAAGTGTTGCTCGAGATTTTATACAAAAGATCCACATATTCGTGGTAGCTTTTACCAAATTTCATAAAACCACTTGGAATTATATCAAAACTAGCGAGACAACATAGAATAGTGAGTCAGTATATTTAATTGCTAGCTATTCTCTCTTTAATAACCTTGTTTGTATAATTTCTAGGAAATAAGGCCCTTTATTTGAGGCTTTAAGCACGAAGTTGCTAATAAATAGCATTGCGCACAGCTTAAAAAGTAAAGAAATAATTCATGGAGTCAGCTACACTTGAAGAAAGTATAGAATTGCGATTTTTCGTTTTTACGATGCTGAGTATTGTTTCTGCCACGTACTCACTCTATGAACATGAACATGGATCCGAACGCAATGAGTCCGTGGTTTACGGCGCCCGAAGGAGACTACCCACCCATAAACGCACAAGGAGCGCAGCTCAATAGTCATACTAGCGGCCCGGGCTTCCATCCGCCGGCACCAGGCGCATCTGGCGGCATTAGCGGCACGGTCGGGTCCTCGACTGGCTATTACGACGATGAAGACGACGAGTTTGCGAACGAACCACCGCTCCTAGAGGGTAACTATTGCTGGCTTATGAATGTCAAACGTGCAAACTCACTCGAATGGTGCGTCTGTTTTGTATCAATGGCAGAGCTTGGCATCAACTTTGATCATATATGGGCCAAGACAGTGTCGGTGCTTCTTCCGACCAAGCAAATCAATGAACACATTCTCGACGACGCCGATCTCGCAGGGCCACTAGTCTTTTGCTTTCTCTTTGGCATGTGTTTGCTATTCGTACGTAGTGCTACATGATCCCTCCTTCTATCTGCAAAGTCCAATACTCACACCTTGTTGCGCGTGCAGGCAGCAAAAGTTCACTTTGGGTACATCTATGGCTTTGGCGTCCTGTCGTGTCTCTTCATGTATTTGTTAATGAATCTTCTATCGCCCGAGCGAACGATTGACATTTACCGCGTCTGCTCCGTGCTTGGCTACTGCTTGCTACCGATCATTGGTCTAGCAGCAATCAACATTGTCGTCTCGGTCAAGGGTCTCGGCCTCATTGGCTTCTTGCTAGCGAGTGTCTGCACTCTGTGGAGTACGCACACTGCATCCCGATTTTTCGAAAAAGCCCTGTACATGACGGAGCAAAAGTACCTCGTCATGTACCCAACGATGCTCGTGTATGCGTGCTTTGTACTCATCGCCGTTTTTTAAAATTTCACAAAGTCACAATTTTGTGGTGATCGACCTAACCTTTAAGACTACGTACTCAATTTGTTCCTCACTAGCTAAATCGTCAGCCTTAAATTCTAAGAGGGGGGGGTTCCTCCACGCTTCCTTTTTACCGACTAAATCCTTAATTCTAAAGCACGACTAGCCATGGGTTTTACACGAGGAATTCCAGCGAATAGTCCTGATAAAACGCGTGCATGGCCTCGTCGTTCCGGTCTGGTTCAGCCAACAAAGCCTTGAAGTCGACGCTTGCCGTCGCGAGCAATTCCACCACTTTTGCTTCGTTTTCACACGACACAATGCCTGCCAACGTTGCGCCAATCAATTGCGCAGCTTTGCCATTGTAGCACAAATGCGTCGACATCGCCACTAATTGAGAAAGCGTGACGCTCCCCGCGACGACGGACGGAGCGACCATCTCACTCAAGTAAAGCAACGTCTTGGGAATGTCAAGCTCCATATCCTCGGCCACTTCCAACACTTCCGTGAGCGCAGTCGTGAACGCAGCACGAGTCACGACTTGCCGGTCGTACAAGCCAGCGAGAAACGTCGCAATTGCCTCGCGCTCCTTCTCCCCCTTTTCAAAACCAATGCTCAGCACCTTTGGCGGGATCAAAGCATAGTGCGCTGCAGCATTGAGCTCGGTTAAGCTCGCATAGGCCTCGTCAAGATCTGCCAGCTCAACGTACTCGTCCAGAATCGCCTTGACCTTCTTTTCAAAGGCTTCAGCACTGAGCGGTGGTACGACCGCGGTTTCTTCACTCGTTTCACTTGCAATCGCTTGGCCAGGACTTGATTTAGCAGAAAGACGCGTGGGCGGAAGCCCATTCTCTTCGCGTCCACGGGCACTTTTAAGCGACGACGAGCTATTGCTGCGACTACGTTCTTTGCGTCCACTACTCAACGAGGCAAACGAGTTGCTGCTACTGAGACGAGGAGTGCTGGGGTGACGAGGGAGGCCACCCGACGAGGGGGCAAGAATGCGATCCGAGTTACTCCGGTGTTTCACGCCCTTTGAACGGGCGCCGCCCGTGACCGTCTCCCACCCGTCGGCATCCACAGTCGGCCCGCTCGTCGCGGACGTCCGCGCTTTCCACGCAGCCGACGCCCCGCCTCCACTACTTCGTCGCCGATCGTTGGACGCAATGGCTTTGGCCGAAGTCATGGAATGACTGCGTTGAAGCCGTCCAGCCTTCAAGTTGGACTGCTCCTTTTCTTTCGCCTCGCGAGCAACTTCGGCGTGCACTTCGGCAATGGTCATGGCTTTCGTCTCTTTCCGACGAGCAACCCACCGATTCTTTCGTAGTTCCAGTAAATCTTGCAGCATAAACCGGACCCGCGTACACAGCAGCTTTGACTCACTACTGAGCTTCTTGATCGTCGTGTAGTACCCATTAATGTGCTCGCGCTCGGCCGGTTCGCACACATTTGCCTCCAGTGCTTTTCCAATCGTGCTCAGTAAATTGCACAGACACTCGAGCGATTCTTCGTCCGGCGTCGCGAGGTCCCCAAACAAGATGCTCACGCACTCGTGCATGATGCGGGAGCTGAGCATGCGCTGCTTAAAGAGTTCGCCCACAAATCGAATGTGGCCAAGCGACGCGCGTTTCAAGAGCAAGGCCTTTTCCACGCGCTCGGCCTCTGTCAAGTCCGTCGCGCTACTTAGCGCTGGCTTGGTTTGAAATTCCTTTTGACACTGCTGCAACAAGAGCTTGCGAAACAATTTGTGGGGGTCCGTCACGACGTCTCCTTCGGCCACGGTGATTGCCGGCATTGCCGTCTGCGCAATCTTGGCACAGAGTTCCGCATACATGGTCGCAAAGTGCCATTCCATCTGCGCTTTGGCAATCACCATGTCAATCACGCCTTCGAGGACCGCGACGCCCCGCACGGCCACGTCAATGAGTTGGTCCGAGAGTTTGGCAAACTTTTCAATCGACAGCTTGTTTAATATCGCCTTGGCTTCTTTCAACGACGCGTCGACTGTCTCCACGGGGTCATCCAGCCGTGACTTGGCATGCGACGGCTTCCATCGCGTGGCTTCGTTAATGTCCAACGGCGCACAATCTTCTAGAGCAGGGGCCGTCTCGGGATGACTGCGACTGGGACCCCGTCCCGTGCGACTAAAGCCACGGTCGCGTCGTCCACGCACGTCATGCAGCGGACTGCTTTCGTGCCGAGTGAACGGCCGCGACGCGTCCGTCCGACGCCCGTCGTGGCCTGTGCTTTCAAGGGCAAGCGCATGCACAGAAGTCGTCGTCCACTCGACCGCAACGCCACTCTCTTTCACACTTGTGGGGAGACTAGGCCAGTCGGTCTCTGGCTCTAGTTCCAGCAATTGCTGAATCGTGTAGAGAATCCGCGCGCGAATCACGGCTTGTTCCGCCACGACAGTCGCGGGGTCTTCCACCTGCTCTTGTGCCACGTAAACGTCTTCTTGCTGCTTGGCGTCTCGCTCCATTGCTTCACGTTGCATTGCAAACTGCCCGTCGTCTTTCCCTTCGTCACTTTCGGGCTCGGACGCATTCGAAGAAGCCCCGGACGTCGTGGGGGTCGATCCACCCTCGGACGTCCCTGTTCCTCCTTGTTTCTCCTTGTCGAGAGGCGTCAAGACACTATTTGCTTCGACAAGACGCGCCTCTTCCTTCTTGACAGGCGTTGGGGTCATCGGCCTCGACGCAGGCATGAAAACGGGCGCTTTAACTGTCAAGTACCACACCAAAGCACGTCAGTCGGTGTGAGTTTCATTGTGGTTAGCAAGAGGAGCACAAACAGCGTACTGGACGGCACAAACGGTTTGGCCGAGAGCTTCAATTGACTCGGTTTGAACGCAGGCGACGGCGAGGCCACGACGGACGGCGTCCAGACGGGCGCGGCCGAATTAAAGACAAATTCCTTGGCCGTCGGCCGTAGCTTGGACGAGCTGCTGGACTTGGTCGTCATGCTTGGTGGGACACACGACTCGGACCGTGCTTCGGTCATGACACGAGCGTGCAAGGCAGCGAAAACGAGGTGCGAGACGGAGGAAAGAAGCCGACGACGGCGAGAATGTTTGGTCACGAGCCTTCCGTGGGAGGCTTGATTTTATTCTTTTTAAGAATATCACGGGTGGGGACGGTGTGGACCACGTGAAGTACACCCGGTGTGTCCCTTGTCTATCACCTACTGGTGCGTTTGCAACCGCTTCTGCAGGTCGAGTCAAGCACGGCTTTACCGCCTGTAGACTGGTTTTGATTGTGACATGGCATAGGTCAACGAGATAGCACGCACATTTTAGTCTTTGATCGAAACTGCGAGCGTCAGCTATTAGCTGATCTTAACATTGATCTTGAACTCCTTAATGTTGCTGATACAAATGTGCATTATCGATTGGGCTACAATGTACGGCTGGCGGCTGGTTTGTTTATCAAGCTGCGGTGAACGGTAACTCACTTTTGATAGAAAGTTTGTCATTGAGCAGCGAGGAAATGGTAGTGCTGGAAAATGTGAGCAATTTTAGATACGCTAATATTATTTGAAAGTGGAGAGAAAGGGTAAATGTGTTTGTCTGTGATTGTTATGGTTTTCAAAGCTGGCGCATACCCTTGTACGATTTGGTGGAGAGTCATTATGTAACATAATTTAAAGACAATTGGCTGCGAACAACCAATGACACGGCCTTTGAACCAATGTACAATATGGCTGGGTAACTAATATAATATAAAAGTCTGTTCATCTTGACCTGGTAGCTTTATTTATTGGCACTCATTGCCATCACTCATCCGCACAACGTAAAGAATACTGAGAGTAGTGCCTAACGCCGAGAGTAACTCCATCGAATTTAGCTGACACGAGATTGGATTGAAGCGCATGGCGACGGGACGTGAACTACGCTGCACATTTTTACGTCTTGAAATTTTAATTTAAGTCATTCGTGTACCGCAACGAATTTAATCAAGATTTAGACCGGAGTCGATACAGGATTCAATTTGGAGAGTTGACTTACTCATACCAACTTTTCCACAATGCGCAAGCAAGTCGAACACTTTGCAGTTCAAAGTGTAACAGAGCATTGATATGTTGTATTGATGTGTAGTAGAACATTGATTTAATGTTGTCAGTACTTATACACGTACTCGACATCGAGATCAAGGCATGTGATACACTTTCATTTTTCTGTGACATGGACTGCGATCTTCGAAGCTATGACTCCATTCACCATGCGTTGTAAATTGTGCATAAATGACGATATGTTTTTTTTATAAAAAAGGTTGCTCGAAAGATGCACAATTATGTTCCTTGCGCGTACAAAGGCCACATACAAGCACCTTTTGTTAGAATTGTCTGACTATTCGCGTTTGCTATTCTTGATCCAATGTCTGAGATGTAGCAGTATCTACTGGTCACGCATGCACAATGGTGCCGCGACGGCTAAGATACCGTGATTGTGCGGCGAGACTTCAAGCATCGAGTCCGCCACCAAATTAATAAATAAATTATTGTAGGGAGCGCCTATAGCTACCCCCCCTACACCCCTCTTTATGCTGACCAATCAAAGTGCAGCTTCATATCTTCAGCCACCGCTTTTCACAAATTTACGAGCGCCGGCAACTTTTTCTGCTTCCTCGGATTATTTGTCATTGCTTTACCACGTAATCACTATGTCGAACCTCGAAAATGCCACTTTTCTTACTTTTGCAGCGACGGAATGCTCTGTTAAGGCTTTTGCCAAATTGAACGGCTTTGCTGTGAGACTCAAACGTACCAAAAAGAGCAAAACAGGTGAATTAAGGAAGGTTTGGCTCGGATGTGTTCACAGTGGTTGTGACAAGAAAAAGGGTAATGGCATACGGAACACATCTACGTTAAAAACAAGCTAAAATTCTATCAGATCATGATTAATCTCATAAAACAATACACATTATAATGGCACATAGTACCAATCGTACCTCGAACGCGCGTTGGTGAAGTCCTTTGTTTAACGTTAGCAATAGAAAACCTCGTGACATGTTCCATCCTAGATATCGCAAAATTGACGGGGGCTCTCCTTGCTGTATTTCCAATACAATTTTCATATCGTCACGTAATACGTGTTGCGTCTCGAGCAGAAACTCGTAAATTGGTGCTTCTGGCCAATAATCGAGACATCTTTCCTTCATATTAGAGAATTTATCAGACAAGAGCAAATCATTAATTATTGTGCATCTAACTTTTTCTTACTTTTATTTCATTGCACAAGACGGTTTTGAATGCAACAATAAACGGTCGGATAGCTCCTTAATGCAATGGATCATAATGATGGATCCGAGATCTATCACTGTTTGCTTCAATGATGCAACAAGTTTATCGTGTTGCTCTTTCCTCTTCTCATCTCTCAAAGCTTGGTCTTGCTCATGTTTTTCGATGAGTGCGGTAATGGGAGCCCAGCCGCTGCTCGTTTTGCTCTTTGCTGTAAACGCAATTGCGACTCCTGTACCGCCAACTCTGCAGCAGCAACCACACGACTGGATGTGACGAGATAACGAGATTGCACCTGTTTATGACGCATCAATGAATGCACATTATCCCAGCGCAAAGTGTAGACGCTATCAGGTCTCAAGCTGTCAAATTTGACTTCCATCGTCGGCTCCAGTGCGTCAAGCGAATGTGCATGATGTGACATTAATGGATCGTTAACGTTACATTCGTTTTCGTCTCTTTCACTCGCTCGAAATCGACCCAAATCTTATATTACTGCCTCAATTTTCAACAGTTGGAAACTCACATCGTACTCGTGGATAACAGACACTCATACGGACCATTGCCCTGCTGATCTGCGAGAGATAAAAATGGTCTATATTTTATCTTACGCCGTAATAGGGTATTGAAATCGATATGTCGACAATACCTCCACGACATACATATAGCGAAACCCGTGGAACCGTTTGCGATAGGAGCGAGGCGACTGTCAAAGGATCATTTTTTCGGATGAGAAGTTACAGCATAATGTAAACATACAAAAAAGTGTTATATAAACATTCCAATAATTGCATAACTTTTACGAGATTTGTGAAATAGCGGTAACTGAAGATATAAAGCTGTACTTTGATTGGTCAGCATAAAGAGGGGGTGTAGGGGGGCGCTCCCTTATTATAAATTGACATCATTTCTAAAAATAAATTCAGAAATTGCTGCGGTCGATGCATTCCATGCTACTATCATTGTACACTGTAGTCAAGACCTCAGCATTTTAAGTACTACTAGCACGCTACCTAAGTAATACTTCTTGTCATCCCGCACCATATATATGTGTGGTGCTTACGATGCAAGCAAGAACATGCACTATGACTTCTTGTCCGACGAGACGCTCACACGAAAAGAAACCCATGATAGTAACTCTACCTTCTGGTTTTCGACATTCAACAGTTCACGCGGACAAGAATTACATTGTGTGAACGCTGCTTGACCTTTTGTAAAGGCATAAAGAATGCTGTGACCATAGCATTGTCATATAAAAGCAGCTTGTATCTTAAATAATTGGGCAATGGACCGATAACAGACTAAGGATGTGCCTCGTAAAGAATACGCAATATCGTTTTAAGACAAGCATTTTAATAATCACTTCTATGATATAAGGCTTCTATGATGGGCATGCATATTTCGACCGTACGAAAGTTCTTTCGCACTAATTCGTAATAATTTGATGTTCAAGAACTTCGAAAGTGCGCAAGCAATCACATTGTCGTTGTCAACTCAAGACCGTTCGAGAAATACTGTACCTGTTCACGTTGCAGGAATTCATGATTTGTGATCTTCCCGGTCAAGCTCGCTATTTCGTAGTGTCGGTAGATGTCACTCTTTGATTTTTATAACCAAAGTCGGATTGGTCATATCGATGACTGCCGGTGGGTCGGGTTATTGCACGATGTCCAAGCCACTTATAGAGTAATAGAGCTTGAATATCCTGGAAAGAAAACAAATAGGTGTATAAGACCATTCAATCGAAGAAGACGAGATTGTTTGAAAAGCCTAGGAGGAAAATATTACTAAATTTTTAAAACTGGTGTGAAACCTTCAACCTCCTGACCCATGCAAAGGCGCTTTTATTTTCTCTAACGATCAATCTTGCAGCTATGCAGATTGGTCTGCTGCTAAAACCGCAGACCAATCGACCGGTAAAGAGTTTTCATAGTGATTAAATCTCGTGACAGTAAAGTGGTGGGGTGATTGTTCACCTTATATACACTGAATAAAACAAATTGCCATTTTCGCTCGAGACATTTTGATCTATACAGCAACGGCATCGTTGGTATGCGATTAGGAGCATTCTGACCGCATCAAGCATGTAAATTGCCAAAGAACAGTGCTTCAGCCTCCCGACACGTATTTGGATCCATCTAACTCCGACTTTTCTGCATAATTTATATTTACTGCCTTCGTTCGCAGTTGCTACTGAAAGTCTCGTTGGCAGCTCATGCATTCTTTCAACTCCTTATTACTTTCATCTCTGTAAATGGTAGCCGCATAGTGGTGGCTATTAGTAGCTGCCATACAGCAAATAGTGGCCATAATGTTTGATACATTTTCTTAGCCACCCCTTTACCTGCTCGATTCTGGAAGAACTTTATGCTGATGAACTTTGAGTCTAGCCAGTGCAAGTGTGATAACATTTTTGACGTTTCGATGTGAACGGCTGATTAGATAGCACTTACTACAAAACAACATTTGTGTTTTCATCATTTGTTCATCCTTTCTCTCAAGTGAAGACTTCAAAGCCCGTAAAAGATTGTAATGTCTCATAATTTCTAGCTTATTGTGACGCTAGTGATGCCAATTGCCAAGGGATGACATTGTGTGTCAATTGAAGACTTCTTCCACTTTTGGTAGCTTCTACTACAGAAAAACTATTGGCCAAAAACGTCTTTTGTGTCGATATGCTGTCGTCGATACTATGATGGCTTTTGTCTCTGCAGCGTCTTTAGTTTCAGGTTGTATCAACCTTCTCAAGTGCATTTACCCCAAGCTTAGTCTCTGTCCCTCAGACCTCACCCATAACAGAGACTGCGCCAGTAACAGCGATTTTGTTTGTAGCTAAAGCTGCGTCTGCCACAAAGACTCTGCCTGAGCTGAGGGCTGCGAGCTCTTAAGGCCTGTCTTTTGAAGGCAAACTTAGCAAGGAAGGCTCTGGAAGAGTCTATTTTTCAACTGCGGTGGTAAGCGCCTACTGCTCTACATTAAGTCGATCAGTAAGATGAGGGGTTTTGCGATCATTTATGTTAACACTCGCCTGCCGCTTCGCTCGTTAGGGCTGCTGAAGAGCACCACCTTTATCAAAAACAAACCTTTCCTTCAAAGCATGCTGTAATAGGTTTTGACATGCCGTAAAACTTATCGGTCATGCAAAAATCCTCAACAATGATTTATCCGGACAATGGCGCGACCTATAATGCCCTTAATCTAAAAGTCACCAAAATCGGGGACCAAGGAATTGAGGTTCGGTACATTCGCATGATGACTTCAGACTTTCCTTCTAGACAGCGGGTTAATCAATGAAGAAAAGTGCGGTTTTGGGTGGGAACTACCCGGCCAATGCAGGCCATGGCGCCGCGCAACTTTATGACAGCTATGCGTATTCCTTAGTACTGCATCAAATTCCACTGAAGCTTTTCACTTGATAGTGCACGAAGTTCAAAAACAAGGGCGGTACGAATATGCTTTCAAACACTACTAAATACTATTCCTAGAAACTAACTATATGAAGACCTATCTAGAAATTGAATAGGGCTCGAAGGAGTAGCAGGTCAAATGTAATAATTTTAAACGTTGTGCTCTACATTTGTGCTCTTTGACTACAAATTTGTTTAAGCTCACCTTTGAGATGTCTCGGCTCGGGCATCCTGCTAAGCTAGACGTCAGAAGCACGTGAGAACACCTTGCTTCGATTTTAAAATAGCAATGGCCCGGGCAAGCATTCCCAGGTCGGTCAAAGGACATTTTCGAACTATCGGATTAGAATATACGTGCCACTTCATGGTGTCGTGAGAATACCTGTGCTACATAGCAAACTCCACATAGAAGTATCCAACCGCGGACAAGAAGCGCCAAAAAAGCCAACCCTATCTTGGCCTTATGCTTTCAGAGCAAATTCAAGCGCTTACGTTCATTAACGTAAGCGCTTGAGTTTGCTCTCAGGGTCGGCACGGGTGGTCAGGTAAAAAAATCTCCGGACTTTTGGGTTCTTTTAAGGTGCGATAAAATTTTATGACTTTCGACTCATGTTTTTTACTGTCGGATCTACCCTTGCGCTGTGTCTGAGCACTAAAAAGGTTTCATTTTTTGTTCTGAGCTTTTAATTTGGTCGATCAAGCAAAGTGCCCAGCCTTATGAATGTACGCGTATTCTCAATCGTATGACAAATTAATGGTAGCTATTGACGCTATCAGTCGCTGTATGGCCATTCGTACCCGACTTTTTATGGATAAAAGGCTCTCAAAATGTGCTGGACTATATACAGGACCCAGGTGAGACTCAAATTATATAGACCCAATTGTCTCTGAAGACACCTCACGCTCCATAAAAATGATGGGTACGTCGACATCGTCTTACGAAGGTCATGGTGTACGCTAACTCATGACCCTTTAGTTTAATTCGTAGTTTCAAATCGCACTTCTAGAGGCAGGTTCTTAGTACTCAACATCACTTTATCACCTTCATCTAAAGTCTAGACACTTTTCTGTTTTGATCCGATAGTATCATTTTTTTATTTTGAGACGATATGATCGCGGTCTTTCCTCGCTATTTGTAATTCGACATCTCAAAAAAATGTCCGACCAACTTTTCCCATTACGGAAAGTGGACTATTATTGGATCAAAGGCTTTCCGGTCTCCTTCTTTTTCTATCACGTGCGCCGAGGAGCAAGCGGAAGTTAAAAGTGTCTAACACCATTCTGAAAAAAGAGCTTCAAGCCCGCAGATGCGTGAAATGCATTCTTAAGAGCAGCATAGTGATAATTACGGGTAGCTTATCAGTCCACGAATGTCGCACGCCAGCGCACATACTTCAAAGTGTCTTTTCTAGCATGCAATTGATCTTTCCGCCGTACTGTAAATACAGCAAACCAATTTCCAATAGCTAAAGCCTCGTTTTCCAAAACACAGCGGTATAATGCAAAACTTACAAACGACACCATACTATCGGAAAACCATGTTATCTAACCACTAGGTTATAAATAGTCTTGCTGTTTGTTCCTCATTTATCTAGCTGGAACAGGTGCAGCTTGCTTAGGGGAAACTATGTTCGTGCGAGCCTAGGACAAAATTAAGACTTATGGACTTCCAATAGTCAGCCGGTACTTGCAAGCTATGGGAGGAATATAACGTGTAAACCGCGATTTCGACTTTCTGATGGGTCTCACATAGCTATACATGTTTGGTCACCCACGTCTACATACGACCAATATGTAGTGGAGACTGTGAGAAAATCTCACTGGCCCAAATGACCGCTGATTGAAGCATCATAAGCCTCTATTCTCTACCTCTCCATCGTTTGGAGCATCGCGTGTTCAAAAAAAAGGTCTCTTCTGCTTAAAATTTTTAAGGGCCGATCTGATGGCTATAGACGAATACAGCCTCGTAGTATACCCAATCATGAGTCTGTGGTGGTTGATAAAAATGTGTGGCCAATCGACTAGAAGCATTTGGTACTTCTTGTGCATCACTTACTCTATAGCACACCGATAGGCGTCTAACTCTCCAGAGGGGAAGACCCGACTCCGTTATTTAGGTTTGCTATCTACCAGATTTAGTGCACTGCAAAACGCACAGTCAGACATGGTGTTAAGTAACACGTCTTTCCATAGAATCCTTGTTTGTGTAGTAGGCATCGTTGTATGGTTTAATTACTATGCATTATAGCTAGCCTCCATTTTCGTTTGCTTTTTTAAAATGGAGAGTTGGTGACGAGTGTGGAAATTTTGAATCCTACATCATGTCAGTTTTAGCCTTCTAGCGAAGAAGGCATCATCATCTGTTGTCTGTGGATATTGCCTGGTGACTCAGTGGCACAAGATCAATTCCGCTTCTTGCTCCCCCATCCGGTCAGAGATTTAACGGTGAATCTCCGGACATCACACTCGAGTGCTATACAATAACGTCACACGCAATCTTTGTGACTTGTCCTATATCGAGAATGTATTCATATAAGCTTCTGCCATATCTGGTCTTAAGCATACGAGCAACTGGAAAGCACACGCTAGGACCAGGCTGTTTAAGCGCGGGATGCTGGTAGTTTTCGACCCATTTTGGAACCAGATTTCGTACCCCTTGAAACACTATGGAGTCGGTTTGGTCAGTGGGGCGTCTAGCCCACCTAACTATTACAAATCCGATTTAGGTGCAGGTAGCGTAGTCACACTTTTAAGTGTGATTGCTCGTCTACTTTTAGTGATTTATAACCGGCTGCCTTTATTCGGATCCAATGGGTATCGAGCCAAGCCCCCCGGAGCAACTAACCACTCGAGCCATAGGGCTAGTAATATCTGGATTTAGGAGACATTCTATCCGTGTGGACTTAGAGTGACCACAAGCGCTACCATGTGCAACAAGACCACAAGCTCTACAATGTGTGACGGGATCATTAAGCACTTTGCACAGAGGAGGCGTAAAGAACGATGTACATTTCTTATGGCGAACAACCGTTTACTAGCTACGTCTTCAGGGGGTCGGTGCAACAGAATGTAATTTGAAGACTGATTTACTACGAAAAACGATGTTTATCGTACCTTTAAATGTTAATCTCATCTCGGTAATCATGGCAGGGACTCAAAAAGGTTCAGCATATGATGCCGATGGCACCAAAAGCCTTCATTCTTTCAAAGAATCTGAGACGAGAAGCCAGCTTTTACCACAAAAAAACGAACTATAGCAGTCAGGCGAAAAATTACTCCTTTCTGACACACAAAACAGTTTGTGCAATCCGTCAGCCGTGATGGCCCCTCCCTTCGTTTTGCTTTGTTTGACCTGCCAACCATTGTGGCCTCTCTTCAATCTATACAGCATTTTCGGCGCTGCATTCGAAGAAGTGCGTTGTGAGATATGTATGACCAATCAAGTGATAGCGATTGATTATGTTTGTGTCCGTGTTCTGTTTCTCGATAAGCAATTTCCTCTTTATATAATTGTATGATTATAAGAACGAGTATAATCAAAGAGAGGATTTGCATGATACAAGAGAGTGGGTTTGTATACATCCAGACAGGCATGAGGACGCCAGCCGCTTGTCTTGTACGGTACAAAAATCGAATAGCTGCCCGCGAGGCAATGGTGCTCCGACTAGATGCGATTGGGGGTGGTTACAGAAATTGTTACCAATAGAGGCACGGGGTATGACCAAATCCGCCTGTAACTGATGCTGATTGCGGGACTTCGAAAACCTCCATCACTTGAAAAGGATCAATTTTTAATACATCATGAATTCCCTTTTTCGTCATCACAAGCCGTGGTCATTACCTGCAGAAATTGATCCATTTTTGACATCCATTGATGTTGAAGTGATGGTCCGCCCCGATTATTCGCCGAATCTTAAGGCGCCTTCCATCACTCCAGCCACACAAAGCGCTGCGAGTTGGCACTTGCGAATTTGTCAGCTCCCGCGCACGTCACTCGGACCATCACTCTCATGGCGTTTTTCAAGTTAAAGAGGACCGAGGCCGAAAAGGCCCAAGAGCGCACGCTCAAAGAGCTTGAACGCGAGGCAAAGACGCAACGCAAGCAAGCGGCCAAGGAGCACAAAGCGCAACAGCAAGAAGTCAAGCTGCAGCGCAAGATTGCCAAGCGTCGGGAGAAACAGGCTCAGAATGAGGCCAAGCAAGCAGACAAGGCAATTCGAAAGAGCCATCGCCAGACTGCCAAGTATGTGAAAAAGGCGTCCAAAGCGTGTATGCGCGAAGCGCGCAAAGCTGAAAAGGAGCGCAAGCGTCTGGAACGTCGTCAGATGCGAATGGAGCAGCGGAACTCGACTGCGGTAGCTGCCGGAGGCGTAGCGGTCCCGCCGTTCTCGAAGAGTGCTAATTGCTACGTCTGTGGCAAGAAATTTGGTCAAATGGTGCATCGACGTCGGCACCACTGCCGTCAGTGCCGAGAGAGTTGCTGTCTGCAATGTACGAGCCGCACGCGTCAAGCTGTGCCGCAGCACGGACTTTCAAAGCCACAAAAAGTCTGTGTGGTCTGTGAGACCATGGGTTCTAATGCTCAGGATGTGGCGTCGAGCTCGCAACCGCGTGAGCCGGCAGAGGTCGTCAGGGCACTAGCATCCAGCGGCCGCGCATCACGGCGTCCACGCTCGGCTCCTGTCTCGCGTCCGACAGGAGTGACAGTACCAATGCCACAGTCGACCCGTGGCCCGACACGAAGCAGGAGTAGCTCAATCTGGAAGCTGCCAATTCGGCCACTTTTGAAAAGGAAGAAGAGCGCCGAGCAATCACGCAATCGAAAGCTCGATCTCGACTTGCAAGTGGAAAAGCAAGCGATCTTTGGAGGACGTACGATTGAGTTGCAGCCGCAGGTGATGGCTTCGACTCTAAGAGAGGAAGGGTAAAGTGATCAAGGTCTTGAACGCCTGACGGTATCCTATCAGGGGGTGGGAGGGATCTCTCTATAATGCATGTGTCAGCACCTTCGCTGGGAAAGGTGTAACGTTAATTTTGTATACAATATGGAACTTTGTTGAGCGGTTTTTGCTTGTTAGTGCCTGATTATGGGCCGAAACTGTATCGCACACAGTACTTGCCTAGGCGCTGAAACTTCGCACGTCAATGGACGTGTACCATTTCTCCCTCTGTTGGTTGATGGCCATTGCGTCTTCAGCCCTTTCGCACGCAAGGTCCGTACCGTACATGATCTTTCCATTCTAAAACCTTAGGGCTGTGGTTTGGACGTACCACACTTCATCTTTGACTCTGAAACTTTTCTCTTCTTAGTCTACTTGGGATTAGTGAAAGAAATTAGCAGACATTTTCGTGCACGGATCCTTTTACTGGTCACTAAAGGGAATTACAATGTGGAAAGCTCAGCGCATATTTGCGATGTGTAGAGTACCCTCGAAAGAAGGGAAAGGCTATGACTGCTAGCATTATATGGACCACTTTGACGTAAGAAAAGTAGCAGAGGTATACAATTTGCTGCCGAACGCAAACTTACTGTTATTGTCTGCTCACTCGAGCTGCGTGTAGCTACAAGAAGGTTTCATCCGCGCAAGTAGTGTGTCATGAAGTGCGCCAATTTCTTCGCCACTGCGTCTGCACCCGGTTTGAGTGACATTGAAGCTGTCACAAAGCTAATTTGGTCTAAAGAAAGGAATGATCATTTCTTACCGTGGCTGTGAGTACTTACGACACGTGATCGACATACACGGCGAAGCTAATTTTCAAACAAAAGCTCGCATGTTATTGGAGCTTGCGATCAGACAGGTTTAAGTTCGTATGAAGATCCTTGATTTGCAAGTATAGAAAGACTACAAAGCTTGACAGTTCGCGCAACTATTGTTTTCGCAATCTCGTAGTGCCATGGTAACCTACTGCTTTTTGGTCAGTCGTTGTGCCAGCATGGAGTTGCTCAAATCAACATTGCAGCCTCATATGGCCGGAGCCAGTTGTTACATGTAACTGCAGGACCCCACATATGAATCAATCGAAATAAAGAGGAAGTGACTGGACTCCGCTAAACTCACTATATAAATTCTAGCTTGTCGTCACTATAGTACTCACGTCACATATCATCGCAGGTCGCTATGAATTTCTATTGATATTAGCAAAATCGTAACCATAGGGTACATGCCCACTTCACCGCAATATATCTCCAATACGTAACGGCTCCCGACAAAGTAACTGCTACGGCGTGCCTTTCGCTGTGTCTCGATAACTCTAGAGTGCGTCAGTAGTTGCATAGTAAAAGTAACAGCGAAGTCAGACTTTCGTCAAACATGGAGTGGTCGTTTCGCCCGTAAGCCTCAAAATTCCTTCGTCATTTCTTCTACACTTGCTATACCATGCTTAACCGGTAGCTGGTCGTTTATGAGTGCTGCAACAGCACAGAACGAACACTTGCGGCTTTGCTATAACTCAACTTTCTTTAAACAAGCCACACTTGCTACTCAGCTACACCTCACTTTCTCACACCCTCGAAAAGAGCAATAACAATGGCGGCTGCACTGCTAGACGGCGGAGCAGAAGCGCTGATGTCGTCTGTATCTCCACGAACAAAAAACATGCTTGAAGGCTCTAGTTTCAACGAGATTGCAACGCTTGAGTGCGCTAGGCAAGTACCGATCCCCGCTCGAAAGGTATCGGTCAGTGACTTGGAGCTCCGCCGACGCGTGGATAGCATTCAAATCACGACAGGTTTCAACAATGCTTGGGCCAACATGTCGCTAAGCGGTTGGAAGTGGAAGCGCGATTGCAGCACCTTTTCTTTATTCACTCGAAGTCTTGAGACTTCAAGTGGTGCGACGATAGCCAATGCTCAAGTGATGGCTATAGGCACCATCTCTGGTAGCCAGGTCATGGAAAAGCTAGTCTCTCTATCGCGCTCGCCCAGTGAAAGCGACTTTAATAACGTGATGCAGAGACTATACAAGCGTGACTTTATTTATGGTTCCTTGGTCCACTCTGTACCTGCGGACGCGACTGTGCTCGGAGATGGCACCAAGCTCATGGTGAAAACGTGTGCTTTTGTACGTTTAAAAAGGTTTTCGCACAAGAAAAATGAACAAATGTGCTACATTGAGCAATTTCGACCGACCAAAGATGGGTTTGCACTTGTCTTTACGTCTTTACCCGAGCACGAACTCCTAGCTGGCAAAGCCAGTGGTAAGCATGTCGACGAAACCTGTCCGCTCCTAGGGTGGCTTTTGGTCGAGAAGACGACCGAAAATAACGCCAGTGTGCGTGTCCTCTTTTACGCAGGTATCGATCCAGCCAGAAGTGCCACGTTCGATCCATGTACAGCTACCAGGACCGTTGCCCGACTGCACCGACTAACCGAAGGAATGTGTCGGCTCGGTGATATGCTTTACCACGAGCGCCAGATGATGTGTACTGTTGGTCCTTCCAAAAACAGTCCGAGAGCATGCATATTAAATTCACACTGTATTGCCTGCACGTCCAAATTTGACCTATTGCGACGTCGTCGGCGCTGCGGTCTCTGCGCCTACCACGCGTGTGCCAAATGCTGCTACCGCGAGTCCATTGTCATTTATAAACGTTATGTGGCCACGATTGAGCTCTGTGCCAGGTGTCGGGAAGGCATGATCGGAGGCGAGTACACGCACTTGCAATTGGCGCCCCGACGCCACAGCTCAGGGACCTTGCTGCCGTCATTTCGGTAAAAAACTTTTCGTCTGATGGGAATTCTGGTTATTGAGTCACAATCATATATACCACAATTATAATGTAAATTCAACCTTTTGTAGGATCCATCGAGTTACTAAATTCTACGAATTAATTACAGAGACGATAGACTAGCACTTTGTACGCGGTCCCGGCACAAACTCCGCTCCTGAAGAGCTTTCGTCATCTTCAGAGCTTAGAAAAGCCAATCCATGCAGTGGTGGATCTGAATGGGCTTTTCCTTTTCTCTGCATCCCACCACTCAATCTCCTCGCGGGACAAATCGATCTCCCCCGCTCGACATTTTGTCCCAACGGATCGAGCTCCAACTGCAAATCACGCTCACTCTCTAGACCCGTAAATTGCAAACTAATTCCCGTGTAGTGACCGTCTCCGCCTGTCCTGACCAAGGAATTTCCGTTGCCGCGGTGTGGACTCCCGATGCATTCTCGGCATCGAGCGCAGACCAGTAAGGGTGCAACGTAGCGATTATAAATAGCGACTCGTTCTTGCGTACAACACGGCGGCTTGTTACAGATTCTGTACGCACACAAATCACAGCGACTCCAGCTTTTGCGTACAGTGGGCAAAAACGCTTGCGTACAAGCAATACAGTGCCAATTATGATGCGTGCTTCTTGAGTGTTCTTGCATTGAGCCAGTCAATCCAATCGAGCGAAACGGGTTCCAAATTGCTTGCCATAGTCGTCCATGAACCGTGTGTCGGTGGCGATGCGAGCGACGGCGACGACGAAGGACTTTTTCGAGTCGACAGAACCCCTTGCCAATGCACAACAGTCGGGCGCGAGCCACATGGAAGTCGCAATTTCCAGGAAGTTTGCCGGGGAACGCAGCCTGAAACGTGATTTGCAGCATTTCTGGATTGCCAGGCTTTGGCTCGGCCAGTAACCAGCCTGAGAGCGGGTGGACCGCGACCACACGCTCGGGTGGCGCCTTGCCCGCCGACACTTCGGCTGCATTCAGTGTGCAAAAAGCCAGTTGAAGGCCATTTCGCTTACGTGTCAATAGTTCAATGTAGCAGCACTGTTCGTTCTTGTGCCCAGAGTGGGTCTCTCTTGCATGTTCTGACCCTAATAAACTCGGATCCACTGAACTTTGGGGTTGAAACAGATGAAACCGCCGGTGGTGGACGAAACTCACAGTGCGCACCGTAAGTTGTTGATCAGGAGTCGTACGTCCATTCTCTCTCTCGGGAGAAGACGAGTGGACCCCTCGTTCTACACATGGGAAAGCATGCAGGAGGGAACTGAAAATGAATTTAGAGCCATACAAAGCTCGCAAGACGGCATTGCTCTCGCTCTCGGTCGGACATTGCAATAGTGACCACAATTCCGACGTTTTGGCTTTGATCTCGCCTCCAACGACCACTTGACACTGCCGCGTACAGAACGGTGCCACGGTCGTTGGAGCGCGCAACACTCGAAAGTGCATGTCCAGGGTGCCCCTACGTACACGTTTCCAGCTTCTTTTCGAAGACAAGTGGCGTAAATCCACCGTTCTATCCGGTACCATTACGCGTTGTACGCGCGCAAGGAGCTCGCAATCCGAAAGCCGAACTTTGCGTGATCCCACTGACCGGTCGGAAGACGACTTTGAAGCCCCCAGCAGTGCAGCCGAGGCTGGTGTCAGATTGTCCGTAGTTTGACGCATTGCGCGACAAAAGGGAGAGTGACGACTGCGATTATGAAGACGGCGACCGTGGGCTTCTGTAAAAGTCTCGCGAGCGAAGAAGAGACGTGCGGTCAAGCATTTAGTCAATTAGTGGTCGCAAGGCGTGTACAGTATCAAGTCTGACGGAAAGCTGTCGGACTTGAAGGCTATCTCTTACTGTAAGTAATTGCATTGCGATACTTGTTGCCATACGGATCAACTCAAGCGTGTGTTTATTCGAAGGATATTGCGGTGATCGGTGTAATCAACTAGCTTTATTCCTCCGACTTCAATTTGTCGTACGGCTTTACGACACACAAGGTTCATCGAAAGACGCAAGAAAAGGGCAGATACTTCTAGTCTGTTTGTGAATGGCACACCTTATATGACGCGATACAAACGCTAGAGTGCCCTATCTACTGGCACTCCTGCCAAGTATGTGCTGGTACATTTATCGAGTTGAGCACTTGCACGTAGCGCTTCCTGTTGATCTTTTCATCTCTTGTGTATGGTAATGCGACTTGTCAAGGCGCTCATCACCCGCAGGTCCGAGTTTTCTCCCGACTAGTGGAACATGAGCATCTTACGGTGTGAAAGTTATCTAGAGGTAATCAAAATTGAAATTTCTAATGTCCATAAACCATTCTAAAATTGTATTGTTACTTCACATGTGTCAAACAGTATCAGGGACACTATCATCAGATCTTTGCCCCACGTCTTTCAAACTCTTACCGAAACCTCCATTTCTTGCCGACTCAGCAATATTTAAAGCGGTTGTTTCTAAGAGTTGCCCTGCGACTAACTCATTACTTGAGCGGATGTGACGCTTCGCTTTCGCCCTAAAAGGTATTATCGGGGCCAATTCGTCAAGCCTAGATACTTGGTGACTTTTCAAAGTACGTCAGCACCAACGAAGGAAATATGGTGGTTTTCGTGCTCATGGCGTTGACTTCAATTTGCAAAGGTCATGCCAAAACCCATTTTAAAACTATCATGAGTGCGTCAATTTTTTTTAAAACGAGTGTAGATGCTCTGTCTTCTGTTTCTTTAAAGTACAGAGCCATAGCGTTTAAAGCAGCCTCACTCAGCTGCAACACGAGATCTGTGTCTTCCGCTCAACGCCTTTGCCCGCCTATTTCAGCCTAACTCTCTATCCAACACCGCTTTATATCTACGTAAGTTGCCGTCAGACTAGCTTAGCTACAGATCACTTTTTTCACGGGCGTCATCTTCGCCGTTCTCGTATGGTAAAGGAATCAGCTATGAAATTATAACGCCTAGTATAAGTCACTTTAGATTGATCAAATCTTACATGACCGGCAGAAAGACGAACCTGACCAGCAGGTTTTCAAGCATCGACCTCAGATCTGCTGTTCAATGTTTGAGTTTTGTTTGCGGGAAGATCGCAAAGGCAAGTGGTACCGGAGATTCGGTATGTTCCTGGCGGAAAGTGCCTGCTCGGATATTACTAATATTCATACAGTCGGCAAGACTGAACGATCTTCCCGTCATGAAGATAGCCTCCTTGTCGTGCTCTAGTAGAAATGATACACAGCTTACGATCATTAGACAATTTTTGCACTATTCGCATTCGAAGCTGAAGCTGAAGAAAAACGCACTTGACGCGGTGCTATTTTTTGGCTCGATATTTCCAGAATTTACATCATGGTCTCATTAGTTCCTTAGAAGATACCTCAAGTTGTGTGCATAGTGGTGGTACGAAGTCAGCGTGTCTTTGTTGAGTAGTCCGAGTCTTAAACTAGTTTTAAAAGGAGTCACTTTATACCACTCACCTTTCGCTATTCACCACTGATTCCCCCTTCTCTAAAAGCCTTCTAGCCTATTTGCGTGCCCCAATTGGCTAAACAGAAAGCACCATTTTAAATGAGCTTTATAATAAACGCAGACCTAACAAGAATCACATCTGCGAGATCTTTTTACTACCCACATATACGGGTTTAATTCCCGGATCGTTACCAGAACATACCAGTGATGTACAAATATTTCCTGCTGAGTTTTATTTCACAAAGTGTTAGCAGCGTTGCTAGAATTTCAGCTTTAACAGCAACATTTATGGCCGGCCTCCGAAAACCTCAACAAGCTCCTTCTTCGTGTCGTACGACTAATATTCACAAATAGAGAAGCTTCTTGTATGGCGCTTCAAGCATCTGCGAGCATCAACAATATACAGTCTGGTCAACCCATTTTTTACGACTTCTGCCCTCTAGACAGCGCCTTCATAACTTCACCAGAACCAATTTGCCCTTCAGTCGCAGGCTGTAATTGTGTACAAGATTTATAAGTCTAAACTCTTATTCTGACGCCAGCTGTAAACGAAGGCTCTCCTTTCAAAATTCGAGAGTAACTTACTTGAATTATCAAGGCTGAAGCTATTAACTCTTATAGTAAGTAAGTAAAAGTTCCTTTATTTGTTGATTTGTTCAGTAAAGTATCTACATCAACTAACCTCTATATATTATTTAAGAGCCGTTCATCCCCCATTTTTGTGATTAGCTAATTATATAATCTACTGATTGGCTCAAACTCGGGCTTGGTATTTAAATGTTCGTGACGCCACTTTATTATTTAATCCATTATCAATGTTCTTAAAATTAGTAAAAAGAGGAGTTCCTGAAGAATGGCTACATTCAATACTGATCCTCTTCGCCTTCGCCTCCGCCTTCAGCAGTCTCCGCCGTGACTTTTTCGTAATCTTTTTCTAGCGCAGCAAAAGCTTCCCGTGCCTCTCTAAATTCTCTTTCCTCCATTTCTTCACCCACGTACCAGTGGACACCACCAGGCACAACAGACGGTAATTGGGAATGAATGCCGCACTTGAAGCCTGTTCAACACCAATCTACAAATTGATTCGTGCGTTTCATCTCGATTGCAGTCACGGTTGCAGCGTTCACGTCTTTTGGGACAACATCACCCCGGTACATGAGGCATGTAGCCATACATTTCTCATGTTGTGGGTCACATATAGCCATCATCGACGTCGGTTCAAAAGCACTATTCGTGATCTCAGCCACCGACAATCATTCGTGATACTTTTTCAGCTGAGATTACAGGAGCGTACGAGCTTAGCATAAAGTAGATGCGTGGATACGGCACTAGATTCGTCTTAAGTTCAGTAATATCGACATTAAACGATCCATCGAAACTGAGGGAAGTCGTGAGTGACGAAATTACTGGTGCAATCAGAAGATTGAGGTTCGAGCACGTCGGCCACTCGGACTTCGTCACAGACTGTGGGTTCTAAGTCCACGAACACAGCACGCGGTACGTGCTTGCCAGAGCCTGGTTCAATGAAAAAGGTGGAAAATGAGTCGAGGCCCATGGCAATTGAGTCGGTAGGAATTCGACCATCAGGTTAAATGCCGTGCTCGAGACAAGAGAGCTCCCAGCACGCGTTGCCGACTTGAATGCCGCCATGACCGAGACGAATGGACAAATCTCACGCATGGTATTGCACTAAATGCTGGGCCATAAAAATGCTCTTGCGTTTTCTGCTTTACGATTGATTGGCACTAAATCAGCTCTTCAGTCGTAAGTTTCGCAACCTGTCGGCCTTCGTAAAGTTCGTGCTGTAAATTCTCGTTTTCATTTGTCAAGACCCGAGCCGTGTTCTCATGTTGCGCACTCAGTTGTACAGCTTCCGCGAGTTTTCGTTCAATCTCTTTCGCACTTGAGAGCAGCGTGGCCTCAGAGCCAGCGAGCTCCGGCTGAACTCTTCTCAGCTCATTTTTCACATCACACAAAGATACTGCGTATCGCTGCTGGTCCCCTTCATGATCAAGCAGCTTCTGTGAAGCCTCGATAAGCCGTTTCTAATATTTCTCTACTATTTTAAATAATTTGGCATCAGCAAAAATGGGAATGTAGCGTTCTGGGGATGGTGAAGTAAACAGCAAAAAGAGGTCAAGACCAAGCCCGGGTTCGAGCCAATCACTAGTTTATTTAATTAGCCAATCACAAAAATGGGGGATGGATTATGAAATGGGGGGGGTGGATAACGTGGCTCATTATTCAAACGTCAAACAGAAAAAAACTCGTAAGAAATTTATTTGTATTATATCCAATTTGAAAAGACGATGATCTTACGAATCGGATGAAGGAAGTGACCTAGTTAAATCGACATGTGCAAAAAGATGTCACCAATGGCAGTCATTGAATTAGGGCTGACTTGGCGTAGTTTGATCAGCTCTTACCGACGAAGCCGGATGATCAAAAATGATGTTATGGGCCATTATAGAGCCGAGCTTTGTGACTTTTTATTTAAGAGGAGCCTGGAAAGAATGGTGATTCTTTGTGCACGACAGGCACTCGATCATCATTACACTAAATCATAGTATTCGGCACTTTGAACGCCAACAATCTTTGGGTATATCAGGTTATATGTTGATCTATTCCGTAGGAGTTTATAGGATTTGCCTGGTCGCAGAACTGAAGTTAGCGCATACAGAGAATACAGAAAGCATTTAATTTTAAATTTCGAAAGTGCAATCTATCGCACGCGTCGACCTGGAGTTAGCGAACGATTGCGCTCGAAAAGATCGTTAATCATTCTGCATGCCTTCTACGTGACACCAGGTATCAACCCTACGACTACGTGACCCCTCGCAATATTTAAGTTTCTTTTTCGCATCTGTCAGATGAGCATTTGCACTGCTAGGATGACTTACTGGCCTCTATAGATCTAAAACGACGGCTACATTTACACACACGCCCTGCCGCCAAGCAGCTAGAACGTAATATTTGATATTCTCCGTCTAATGTGGAGTGTAAGCTAAAAAATGTGCGTGATGCCACATTCAGGAACTATAGAAAGCAGTCATTAGCTTAGCAAAGTTTAAGTGTCAGCAATCCCTATCAGTAAAGCATCACCTTTGATCGAGCCAAGCTGACTTTTTGTAAATGGTCCAAGGTAGGCCTTCCTTGCTGTAAATTAGCAGCCACTACGGAAGAGGGGATCTGAATCGCTTACGACTAAATCAAAGAAGTTTGACGTTATGGATTTTCGTCTAGTCCAAGAGCTTCGAAAAACACTGGCACAAGCCGCGCCCTCACTTTCGGGAAAATTCTGTGCACCACTAAAATTAGGACGCCCAATAGCAAAAAGTATGTTCTCATGATGAACATGTGAGCAAAACATATAAAATATAACTTTGCTGCCGAGAGCCTAACAAGATTTAAAAAGAACATCAGCGCTAGTTGTACGCGCACGTGCACTAAATTAAAAAATTCTTTTTTAGTCTTGGTCGACTCTGATGCTTTTAGCAATTTCATACGCTGACAAACAGTTGCTGTTAGCTAAAATGGATGGACTGATGATCTAAAGGATGCATTTCAGATTTCGTTCGACTAGCCAATGGGACGGATATAAACGCCTTTGTGATAAAACCAAACATCGCTGTAAATTTAACGGCTTCGACACAGCAAAGTCACCCTTCTTGACATCGACAATAATAACTTGAGCCTCGACATGCTGCAACTAGAAAAGCACGTGCCATGGATCGATTGGTCGATCAGATGGCAACATTCAGCTGTCCAATATCGCGCAACAAGGCCTAGATGGCTCATGTGCGTACCTAATGTACCGTACTCACGTCTTTTTAAGAGGAAGTCTGTCTAGTTGATGATGAGTCCGAGATCATTTTCAAAGACATCAAAAGTATAAGTATCTCAATGGAGACAGCCTCCAAAATTTTGCTTAGCGCGCGACCAAGTTCCGCTGGCAATACCGCTGCCAAATTTGCCAACGAAAGCGCCGAAGACCAACACGTAAGCAACATAGTGCCATAGCATAGTTCCGCAAGGCACAAAAGGTCACACAAGTCTACAGAAGGCTAGCAAAGCCCCATCAAGAGTAGACAATTAAGCTCTTTCAAGAAAATTATTGATGCAAATCCTGGGTGCCTCAATGACCCGGAAGCTTGCATAGAAGCCTTGTTTGTAGTAGCAACGGAATATTAAATTCAAGCGAGTGTCACCGCCGGAGGTGTCAAATCTGCTGAAATTCAAATAGCTTAAAGCTACTGAGTTCTTGGTAACTTAACAAGTAAAAACAACCTAACAGGTGGTGTTCCTCATGGTCAAAATCCATCTAGATAATATATTTCCCTTGTCCTAGATGAAGATGTCTTAGAGCAGCCTTCTGGGCAGCTTATGTTGTGCCTTGTCTTAGAGATTTTGATGAACTATAAGAGTTCGAAATATCCTTTATTAAGCGCATACTCACATGTACACTCGTTGTCAAAACTTCTTAGCGGAAAGAGCACGAGATTGACCTCGTGTCAGGCACACTGAGCTGTGAAACTAGGCAATGGTCACTACCACGAGAGTTGAGTGAGATCTTTATAATGGCACCTTTTGAGAGTCAAAATATAGCTCGTCACCAATCTTTTGCGTTTGAAATCCAAGCTGAAAGGTATGGCTAGTTCATACCTATCATAACCTGAACATCTACATAAGCACATGCTTTAAGAGAGTAGTTGCAGCTCGATAATATGTCGGGGGCATTGTTGTACAGCGCACTGAATTTGGTAGATGGATTCAAACATTGCTGCATTTTGGTAGCATAAAAAACACTTCTAAAGGCTTCTGATCTGGCTCTGACAAACGTTTAAATGATGCTTCCGACAATACTCTTGGTTGCGCGTTAGTGCAACTCAGTAAGGACGGCTATGAGCGAGTCAACTCGTTTCAGATCAGGTTGCCAAGCTAGTGATTGCCATTTATGACTAAATTGTTCGTGATGAAATATGTGCTGGTAAACCTCTTAGTATACTTGTTGAGCTTTAAAGAATTCTTGGTCTATTCATACCAAAAACAGATTTAAGAATGAGAATACATGCACCTTCTTTCCTCAGACAATAACACGATAAATGTCATTTTTCGCAGAATAGATGTTGTTTGCTGATCACAAATCGAATAAATGTGCTCGCCGGCACGCTTTTGCGCAGCTCAAACAATGAGCTGTTCCATATTAGTAAAGCTAAAAGTTATAATCTTGTCTATCTTTCTTTAGATGCGTGAGAGCCCCAGCTTAAGAAACAACGACTCTTTCAAAGCGCTGAAAGGCTATTAATGCCAATCTAAAGCCTTTTACGTGATTTTTAATTGTAAGCAACGTAAACAAAGCCGAGGGGCCGGCGATAGCAGCTGCATTGCTATAAGTAGTTTGAAGGTCCGCTCCACTTTAAAATTTACCCAAAAGATTCACCCCGAGTCGTTACTTCGAGCTCCAAAGGGCTAAAGTATATAAATTTTGTCACCTTCGTCAGGTGGTAAACCTATACGCAAGTCTCGTGTGCGACTTTATTTCTTTACTAAGAACTATACATATCCGATCCATCCTCTAGGATCAAAGATGTATTTTGTGCGCTAAGCGTCTAATTTGTGTTTTAAAAAATGCACATTTTGAGCGCTTTCCCCAAAGCCGTAACGCTCTACTAAGCTTAATGAGCGTCATGCGCTGATGTTTTGTCGAAAGCAAGACCAGGAGTCTCGTAGAGACTCTACTTTTCGTAAGTGTGTCAACACGATTGGGCGCTGACGATTTGACGTTCAAATCGGCATTTGTAAAAATCCTGGCTCATTGGAGTCCCCATTCATTTCACATGCACAAGAAAAGCAATGTCGCGTATCCTTTAATCTCTGATCGACTATTACAAGCCAAGTTCGGCTTTTGGGCACGGGGTTTTTGAATTTACATTTTTTTTATTATAGTTAGGTACTAGTAGAAGGCTCAACAGAGCTAATGTAGCTCGTTGCAAGCCACCTCCCGTCAATTGGACGCTACTATTTCTTTTGTCAACTAGGCCAAATATAGGACGTAAAATGTTGGATCTCAAAGTGTGAGGACGCTATCTCAGCATAAATCAGCGGCTAATGCTCATACATCTTTCCTAGATCGACAGTCAATATTTCCCATCACACGACCACTTGTCGGCCCTTTACGCGTGATCCTCTCCCTACTCGTGCTGCCTGATATTCATCATTCGATGTTGCATCCGCGGCCTCTTCAACAGAGATCGATTTTAAGAGGAGCATCGCCGTTTGTGCTATACTCGTTCGTAATACATGCTTAAGACGGTGACTACAATCTTCTTTGAGAGGAAGCGTCTAAATATTCCAGCATACTTGGACAGAGTCCATGAAACTTTTTGCCATGGCACATTACAATGGGGGGCGTGACGGCCCAGTAATGTAGTCAGCTCACTTCAGATACCTCAACCAAAGCGATGCACGTAGGTATTCATTCGTATGCTCGCACACCGAGCTTTGAGATGGACAGATGCACTTTCTGTTACTCCACGAACAACAAGGCATGTATCATGATCATTGTGACCTTCCATATCGTAAGCAGACAATCATTTTTTTCCTATAGATAGCTTAGACGGCTTTATTCTTAAGTAGGCATATAAATTAAGTGCTGGTTCATTAGCGATGACGACTTTATCATCATTTGCTGAATATGCTCCAACAGTGTGATGTAAGTACGGAAAATGCCCCCTGGCGCTCCCCTTGGCCTTGTAATGTTGCACATCTTCAGGATCAAGCAGGACTCACAGAATGTTGTGCTCGTTTTGTATGGCCTGAGGTCACTAAGCATATTGCTAAGTACATCTCAACTACTAGTACTAACAGACATAGTGAGGCCGCCGTAGCTACTCACCTGAAATAGGCGTAAGCTCAGGTCTCTATATGTATGTAATGTAATGTATTACGTTATCGCGTTGCCAAGGTATGCACGTGCTAGGCTCAGTCTGGCTAGTCCACGGCATAGAGTGGTGTCCGCATACGTCGGGTCTCGTTCGGCGGGGAGTGCAGCCAGCACCGAGGTCGTGAGGGTCTTCCATTATTTTGCTTAGCTCTGACTTGGTAAGAGCCCAGGTGGCGCCCGGTGTTGGAGACCGTCGCGTCGAGGGTGAGACTCGTTAGAGACCTGCAGATGCCCGAGAGCACCTGCCCGAAGCGCGCGAGCATTTAGCCCCCGCGCTCGGAAGGAGGGCGTTACCCCAATCTTTTCCAAGCTTGGTGGACACACCGGGTCGTATAATAATTGAAACTAATGCAAATCGCAAGTTCCGATTTGCCAAATTTTAGAGCGAGTGTAAGTCTTTATATGTAACATATACTGTATAAAACGCAAGCTAAAAGCAATTATGTTTATACATTTCCTGTGTTGTAAATAACCTAAAGCTAACCCTAAAAGTTCGAATATCGATTAAAAGTGGTCATTCGACCATTTACTTCCTCTCTTTTAGCTTCATAGAGCTAGATACTTTGTTCTTGTTGTTGTAAGAAAACACATAACTTATATTTTACAATATTGAAAAATGTGACCGTTCGTGTAGCCCGCACCACTTTCCCAGCACTACTCGACGACCTTTTCCAGACCATACTGTACATGTGCAAGCAAATGGAATTCCTGTTATTTTGGAGTAAGTCAAGCCAAAATGTATTTCAATTTGTGCAAACCGAGGTTTTGAGTTAATAAAGCCGTAACGACTCGTTTATCGATGCTAGCACGACGTCTTTTGGTCCCCACGACCACAAAAATTTGCCTTGGATGGCCATCAGCCAACTCATTTTCTTCATAGCTACTGTGGACGAATATTTGTTCAGGCGAAAGCCTTAATAGTCGAAACAATGGTGTGGACAGACGCTTAAACATCACCGCTTTCTTTTACAGCTTGTATTGTCAAAAAGCCTCGTACACCATGATGCTCATCTTTCTTAGCGTGAGGAGGCTATATTCGATTCTCTCTTTTGTATTCGTCGCGCATAGAACAATGTGCATGCGGACATGCAGGAAAGCAGCACCTTTTTCCTTGGAAAATGCGTTTGTGCAGATGCTTCAGATTATGTTTGACATAAACCACTCACCATTTTCTGTTCAGTCTAGGGTATTATTAATGATTGCCATTTTAAAAAGTACACATCAGTCAGCTCACATTGCGGACAATCTTACTGCTTCGTGCCTTACATGAATATAATATTGCGTCTTACACTTCTTTTCGGTATGATTGGCCTTTGGATACCACTATCCAAGTGAAGAAATTATCGGATTTTGTAATTCTTCAATTTCAGTCAGAGTGATTTAAAGCGTCTGTCTGCAAAGTGAAAGGTACATCGCAAACTCAATATGGAATTTTTAATACTATAAAACTTCAGCGCTAATTTTCTTCGGCTTTCAACTCAGCCAAAAATTAAGTAAATCTGATTTTTACCAAGCGCAGTATTTTTTAATTACCTTTAACTGAGCACACCTGCCGCAACACAACCATATTTATTACTGTTTCCTCTAAATTGTCCTCCACAACGTCGCTCGCGATGCGCAGAAATCGACTTCGTATCGCACCTTTTTTTCTTGAGAAGCTGTATACCTGCTTGGTACCCACGTTGCTTTGCGGAGCTATTTTACCTACTCGCAGAACTTTGTTTCCCAAAATTAGTGCTGCTGTGTTTTAAAAGAACAATTGTGGCTTGATCCTGAGCAATATCAAGTCCTGGATTGATTAGCGAGACAAGACTTAGAGGATCAGCTTTTCAATCTATGCAAAAATAATTGAGAGTCGTGTTACTCCCGTGTGGTGCGACGGATTCTTTAAAAGATTTTTTGGGCAGGTATAAGCATTTAACTAGAACGAAAGCCATCAAATGTTTATAACGTTGTACTTACAGTAATGTCTTTGTTGCAATTAAGAAAACACAGGCTGGTATTGGTGGTAAAATCACACAACACCTTGCGCAAAAGACGCGTGCAAGAAAATCTAATGGACAAACCTTTACCTTCTTTAAATTTTTAGGGAGCTGATGTGTGCGATAAATTGCAGCTATATGACCGATTTAATTACGCTTTTCGTCTATTATTGTCTCACCTTTAGTTTAGTGTATGCACCTGAATCCATTCTGTACTTTGGGCATATCTTCGATATCTCATATGCAAGCCAGTATATCTACCTTAAGACTATTTGTCGTGCATTAGGAGCCATCATTTAGCTGAAACTTTTTCAAAAAAAGCTGGCTCTTATACATAAAAAACTTTACTTTGTGAAACGGCTAGTTATATTCTCTCCTACTAAGACCTGCACTTTACTCTTGACGCTATTTGATAGATCAGTTTGGTCATTTCAGCGCCTAAATAGGCAGCAAAGAGGTCTGCCTATTAGCCGGGTCATTTGTCCAGCACCGAAGAAGGCTACTTAAGCCTCCACAGATGTGCCACACCAAGATCCGCATCTGCGGCTGTTTCCTGTCACCAAGGCTGCTATCACCAGCTGTGCCGTGTGTGGCGAGCTCAAATACTAGTTTGCTAGGATGCCACTAAGGCAAACAATGTCTGGGAGAGCCTTCCACTCGATTGCGGTGGGAACCTCGCACTAATCGTTCTTTGCACCTCTGGATCTATAAGACAAGCATCTTTGCTCTCCAGGGCCGCTCCAAAGTCTCAGATTATTAAACTGCTGTCGAAATAGCCTTATCGCTTCAAGTTACACCCCTAAGGCGTTAAAGTATACGTCAGACTCACTGGCCGTCCAGTATGCCTTTTTAAAACAAAACAGGGACGTCCAACATTACCGGATTTAACACAGATCTGAAGCCCTTGGGGACTGGAAAGAAGAGAGCAAATTACGCTCTCCGGGTTAGTCTAGTGGCCATGATCCCATGGGGCAAGGTGCTATTACTACCGCCGAATATCGATGCAAATCGCTACCGTGTGCACTCGCTCTCTTGGCAGCAGGATCGAGGAAGAAATTGTAAAGTTTTTGAGTTAGGTTTATTTAGCCGATAAAATATTTTGCACCGACGATCTGATTTGCGTGTGCGAAGGCACTTCGAAGGCCTTACCTTGCACTTTCGAAAGCAGTGCTGCGATTATTCACTCAGCGTTTGAAGTAGTCAGAAAAAGAAGGCCGTAGAAGCCATCACTTGATATGGGGTACCTTCCATCACTGTTGCCACCACGACTTCTATTTTTAATCTCGATTAATTCTTACAGTATGAATTTTAAAAACCCTACCGTCTTAGACGAGATTCTTAGAGTGCAATTAAAAAGCAAAGGTACAGTATGCTTAATTGATTACCGTGAGTTTTCGGGCACAATCGTTTCAGATAGAGATCTGCGTTACACCGCTGTGCTTTGACAAATGCTATTCTTGCTATCAAAATTTTTTTTCTAATGCCTACAGCAGACTATTTATAGGCAGTCGGTTACGTTTACGTGTGCATGGCAGAGTATGAGCGAGAAGAGACTACATTAGTAGAACAAAAGCTCTCGATGTTTTGCTTTTCTATTCAGCAATAAACTTAATGTAAGTACGGGCTTGAAAACCTTCCATGTAAGTGGACTGAGGCACTCTAGTGTTCCACTTGCTTTATAAGCACGAAGGCCTGAGAGAAAGTAAGGCAGACTTGGAAAAAAAATTCCACCCTGGTCTCTATTGTAAAACCAGTCTCCGTGTAAATTTTTTTTACCAGACCTTAAAAAAAGTCCGCAGAATATAATCATTTGTGCGAGGGACGCAATCGCATTCGAACAAAATAAGAAATTTAGTGAACACAGCAAAAGTTCTCTAAATCTTCTCACTAAAGGTGTATAACAAGGTTCCTTCGAAAAGATTATGTATCGTTCTATTTGAAGAATATCATCTCTGTAAATGCATGGACCGGCATACACCATTGACGTACCGCTGAAAAAATTAAAGTACATAAAATTATATGTTAATTGCTCTAAATCGTGCGGACTTCGACTCTAACATGAGACCTGCGATGGCCCCAGCACCTTTTGAATCACTGTCAACACGCTCGACCGCGTTGGTCACGATTAAGTGAACAATCAAGCCATGCCCATAGCAGCCGCCAAAGGCTGAAAAGTCGAATACGCATGAGTCTATGCACCTTAAGCGACCGGCCGGGTCTAGAGCTCGCGAGAGGCGCATCCAGATGCAGTTTTTAAATCTTGTGCGAGACGCCTGGTAGTCTATACAGCCTTCAAAGTCATAGATTACACGGCTTACAAAACCGTCTCCTTCGCAGGGACCACAATGGTCCCGATTTATCCTAATAAAGTCGCCAATAGATCGCTAGGGTCATCCATACGAGCAATCTCAATCGCGTACATGTAGTCCGAGGCACTTTCTTTTGAAGTGTGTTGTGAAGAAAAACCATTCTTAAGCGTGACAGGACCTTCTTGCAAAGTAACGCACCTATTCCGGCCTAATCAAATCGTGGTTGCCTATGGGATCGATTGATCGAAGGTTGTTGCGAACTGAAATTGAAAAAAACTGTCGCTTTAAATTTTAGCTGCGCGTTTTTGGCTTTACGTTGTGGTATGTTAAGAACGATTGCGTACCCACGCTTGTTCCATCGCCTGACCTGGCATTGTGCTGAAGCCAATTTGCCTTCGAGGTGTGTTGTATTGTTTACCAAATGAACAAGCTGCTTTCATGCTTGCGGACGTTGTTCGCGGTTGCTATGCTCTTAATTGTTGAAGGCTCCGTAAGCGGGTTGCAAAAGTCCGTTTTCATGGATGGGTAACATGGGGTTGTTAATAGCTGGTTGAACAGCTTCGCAAGTAGTCAATAGGGATGTGATACCTTGGGCGTCACGAGCAATCCCGTGGCTGACAAATACTAGTAAATCGACAGTGTCGTACCGCGACATGTTGCTTTAACCGGAGGCATTCTAGGGGTGCCGAAGCTATATAATCTTCAAGACCTCAATGCTACTGAGCTCTTCACTGATGAAAAATCGCAGAGGCGGTGTTTTTCATAATTAAAACTTTGCGGGGTGTAAAACGTATTTTCGTTCTCAACGAAGTGAGATGCCGACATATACGCAAGTCGCAGTGAAGTTTGCGAAGGTTTGTGTATCAAAGTGATCAATTAAGAGGATAGGGACCGGCGGCTGATATACATACACCGCCTCTTTCCGATACAAGCCCAACTTAAATATTCATTAAACCTGCTGAAAGAATGGTACTATTGTGGGCTTCCTTAAAGCTTTAAGTGCAGCTTACAAGCACAAATTTGACTTAAATGCTTAGGAAAGCGTTCCTCGCTGTAAATGATGGGGTACTCGATGTTGCCAATGAAAACACGATTTTGAGCTGCTAAACAGCAGCTGATTTGAAGAAGGTGTTCTTGTAAAGAATATACAAAACTAGAAGCAATCTTGGTATGCAGCTATTAATTCAATTTAAAGACGAGATCTTTAGCCATCATCAAATCAACCAATTCTCAAGTCTCTAGAACCAATTTTTGTGACGTTCGTAAAGACCACAAAGTTTTCACGCACACGCCCTTACATTGATCAAGCATTGTGCAATAAGGTTGCCTAGTTTAAGCAAAACGTGTTTTCTAGAGTAAAATTACTTCTTAGTGGCATACTTGAGTGGTGTCAAAGTTGTAAGAAGAAGGTTTAAGCAGTAGAGCCGCTGAACTTATCTCTGTAAAGACTTGTAATTGCAAATTTTGTCTATCTTTTTAAGCTGTACAAAACACTACAAGCTTCTTATCGACTATAGTCATGCTGGGATAGCTCTTAGTGCATTGAGCATCGATTACAGGCTCACTACAATTAGATAATTAAAAGTGGGTAGCTTTAGCCCTTGCTTAAATACAATTCTATTTCCCAGTACATTCGTTGTAAATTTACATATGCGCAACTGCTTTGCGGGAGTAGATATACCAGTGCGGTGTATCATGTCTCCTGCGGCCAAATTATCATAAGAGATCTTTTCAAAGTTGCTTTGGTGTGAAGTAACCATCCTCACCGACAGGGTTGCCGGTAACGGCCATTAAGCCAAACAGTCACATTATTGAAATCTACATATGCATTGGTCCTATCCTAGAAATCGGCAATTACATTGGGCAACGGTTCAGTTGTCTTATAAGCATGTTAAGTCAAGAGACTTTATTGATTTAAATTCATTTGGGCAAAAAAAGCCAGATGGAGTAAAGAAGATTGACGGCTTCTAGAATGGTAAAGTCGACAGCTAAGAGCCACTAGGCGATAGCATGATGAGAATTTGTAAGGGCTCTTCATTTGGTATCACTTCTCACTTTGCTCTTAAGCCTTTATCACCCTCCTCCTTCTCCAACTTCACCCCGCTCGCCTCCAAGCCTCGTTCGACAGCCGAACTACAAAGAACCTCTCTTTGCGACTGGTCAACATTTGCAGTGTGTTTTCACAAAATCAAAACAGCTATCGCAATAAAATATATTGTGCTACTTTGCCAATAAATTGCACGTCGAACACTGTACAAAGTCACAGATGTACACCCCTTTTCTAGTCCTTCAACTTCTGGAAGATTGATGACTTATGGTAGACAGGTTTCGTGTCGGAACAATATACTATGATATGTCGATTCTTATAGCCAAAAAGTGTTCATTAATTGCAAGGTAGTAATGTGCTTGTGTTCAATTGTCGCTGTCAATGTCCAAGTTGCCATCGAAGTCTACCCCGCCCCTCGCAACAATGAGTGAGCAGTGTATGACAAGCCCCTTAAGTAGGCCAGCTGCTCAACATCGGTCTCATTGAGGCATGCTAAAATCCGAACAGCAAGTGTTTGGTCTGCAAGCCGTTCCGACTCTTTTTTGCTAGGGTTTAAAATTACTTATCCCTAGCCAGCTGAAATCATTTGTAAGTTGACGCTAGATTCGCAACTTAGTACTGTCGTGGTCTTGCTCTGAATGAATACTTTTTTTGTACTTTAGCTAACATGATTTATCACAATTTGTATTATTTGGCAGTAAACCTTGCCCCCTTCTTATTTTGCTCGCTGAGACACTAAAAATCCATTATTTTATACGATTTCGTTATCGTAGGTGAACAGCAGGATTGTAAAGATACGGTCATGATTTTGTCTAGCTTGATGTCTTGAGCATATTAAGCACCCACAATACGATGCATGCACGATTGCACCGATGAGGAAATCGATGGCCACCGTGGATAGACTTCCAAAGCAAATGTGCTGGAGAGACCCATCAGACGGTAATAGTGTATGTTAATCTTGTCCGTGCTTTGTCTCATGTTCCACGGGATCATTAAGTAGCTTCACCCGTGGTATCAACGCACGACAAATGCGTGTGCGAACGCTATAGATGTATCAGAAGCGTAAAGTTTCCGTACAGTGTGCGTCTCACCATGCTCGAATTTCTAAACAGTCTCGACTACGTGGTCAATTACCCAATAAGTTTCATCTTTGACTCTGTATGAGCGAGCAATGACAGGTTGTCCATACCGCCGGAGATGAGCGCCGTGAGTGTTGCTAAAGCATCAGACAGTAAAATGAGATCGAGTGTATTGACTCATCTAAGTCCACTTCAGGCTTTCGACGAGCTGTCGATCACAATTCGCTTGCGTCATTCTAGGATTTATACATTTACAGAACATATATTTTGGTCTAAGCGCTTCAAAGGACATGAAAAGTGGGGCAAGTGTATGCTGAAGGTTTTGCTTCCGATCTGTGGGGAACTTCAATTCTAATTGGCATTCCGACTGCTGCCAGTCCAGTCGCGCTTTCGGTTCCTGAAACACGCAAACTCGTCGCACGGCCTCGACGTGCAAAGCTGCTCTCAAGGCACAGTCCAGTGCATAATGTTTCATTTCAAGCGCTGATACGTCATATGACCTCGGTTCAGTTCAATTTATCTATCTGTTGTCTTAGCGCTTCAAAAGTGTCGTGATCGGCCAAGGTGACCCAATTATGTCTGTACGACGTCTATGTGCATGGTGATATCTTGTAGTCCCTCTATTGTTCGCTAGCGCTCATTTAATCAAATTCTCGACTTGTCTTGACTGCAGTAGCTTCTTCAATTTCATACTGAGCTTGGACCATCAGGTTGCAGTTGTCCTTGAGGAACAACGTTGCAATCTTCTTTAAATTAGTAGCTGGGGCGTTTGATCGGGTCATCACAAACCGCGTAATGGCAATCAGAACCGGTCGTTTTGCGTACTCTTACCGCTTCTACCCTGCGTCCTTGTGCTTGCTTTTGTTTTTCTCATGAATTAACCCTGAAATATACACAACGTCTACTTTAGTACCGCTTTGAATATCATACAGCTACTTTGCAATGCATACAGACGATGGTGGTGGTGATCGACGTAAAGTGTCTCAATTAATTACCAACTTGCAGAAAATGTGCAGTTGAGCACGACTCCGTCTATCGACCGACAAGTTTAATTTTATCGTGAACACGACAATCTATCTGCTGGAGGCCACGCATCGGCGCAGAAAGCATTATTGAGATCAAAATTGTCAAAAAAAGCAATATGTACGATGTGCACGGTCCTCGGCCTTTAAACTTTATGACGACAACAACAATAACGAGAAAAAGACAACATTACTGATAGAGATTGAAAGGATCAGCACTGTCGTAAACTTTGCAGTGTTCACTGGGTCAGATATACGTGCATTAAGCAGTAAAGTACGATTTTATAGTCTAAACTGTATCACATCGGGTAAAACGATAAGAGCCGCACTTATAAATACTGTTTTTTACCTCCATTGTTTCCCTGGAAGTTTATTTTGTCTTACCAAAATGGACACCATCCGATATAACATTGACAGAGATTTTCGTGCGAAGTGGCTTGCGAAATGAGTCGCTGCACTTGCGCACTCACATCCAGTGGTTCACCATCGCCTTCAAAGTCGCGGCCCGACAGTTTTGCCTGCACACGTCGAATGACGGCCACCGCTTTTTCATTCAGCGCCACGCGAGGCGCCGCGATACCTTCAGGTCCCAACGCACTCAGTAATTCGCGTTCCCGGACGCTACGGTTTGCGTGCAAGTCGTTGCTTGTCGCTGATGGAGGCACTGCATCTGAGGATGGCGGAATGTGAGCAGCTGCTGTGACTGACACAAACGAGGTCGATACGGTCGGAACTATTCGTGGCAGCGGTGTACTAGGCGGCAAAGGAGGACGCTCGCCTTGCGTTGTTGGACCGTTTTCAGTCCGCGGTTGCTGCTTTTGAGATTGGGTCTGGAGTTGCGCTTGCGTGATAGAAAAACTGCGGCTTAAACTTGAGTGGCCGACACTCGAGACACTGGCAGCCAAAGATGACATTTCCGCATGCAAGTTGGTTGTTGCATAATCGATCTTTTCAACAGTAGTGGCTTCCTCATTCTCGTCAATGGTATCGTCGCGAAGACGATTTAATGCCGGGGCACGCGGTGGAAGCTTGCGCTTTGGTAATGGAATGGACTTACTGAGGCTCATTGGACGCGACGACAACGATGACGGGAGCGGAGGGTCTACCGCATCTTTTTCTTCTTGACGTGGACGTGGAGCAGCTAGACTGGAGCTGACTTGACGCGGTGCTTTAGGATTACTGGTGGACTCGTCGTGATGCCTTTTCTCATCTGGTCGACCTTCACCGTGCGAGATAGTAGCTGTAGCATCTTGATCGTCACAAAACTTGTCCATTTGATTAACTGCTGAAATTGCTTTACCGCTTTCTTGCTTGTCGCTTGTCTCTTGAGCGTCGTCCACCTTATTGCCAGCTGACCGGACTCCATTCCGATCATCGAGTAACGTGGCTGACGGATTTGATGTTTGATCTGGAATTGAGATACTGTCACTTCGACAATGTGGTATTTCGTCTTTGCCACTTGGAACCTCGGAGGATTTTTGAGAAGAAACTTCCGATTCGAGTGCAGAATACTCGGATGGGCCATGCAAAGATGTTTCGGAAGACTCGTAGTCACTTTCGCTGTCCATACTCATGGCACTAGAAACAATCGAAGACGAAACAACGCTCGACGCGACTGAACTGCCTGCATGACTTGAAGGTTGCACGTTTGTTGCTGATAGGAGACGCCAATTTATTAACGGATCATGTACAAAAGCTTCCAGCATTGCCATGAGACTGTGGCGATTTTCACGCAACACTGCCATGACACTCTCGCACGAAAAGCGAAAATTGCCCTCAATTCCACTCACTTCCATCGCATTCGTCAGCATTCGCGTCAATCGAAACGGAATCTTTTCCGGGTACTTCTCACGATCCATGGCTACTTCAAAGCAATCGCCAAAGTCAATGTGGACGATCGTTCCTGTAAAACGATGCAGCATCAAGTTGCTCGGGTGACGATCGCCTAGTCCTAAAATGTAGCCCACCATCGACATCACGGCAAGAGACCGCGTGTAGTTTGTGCGTCGATCGAGCCAAACTTCTGAGTTTTCCGACTTGAGCCACAGCACCTTGTACAAGTCTTGACCGGCTGTGTTTTCCAGCGCATATTGAAATACTTCGACCTTTTCCAGCAGCGTCAACGCATCATAGTCGGGCGCCATTTGCAGCATTAGTCGATGTTCAATGTTAAGAAGAATTTTGCGAGCCTCGCGGTAATCGCGGATGAGCTGGTGTAGGGTGTCACAGTGGGGCACCCAGCCTACAATGCCGGCGTTGTCCGACAAGGGAATGACGGGGTAGCGATGAATTTTTAAGTCTTTCTTTGACGTATTACGATCATTAATCAACAGCGCATTTACAAGGCCAAAGAGTTGTGTTACGCGCTCATCTTGACGTAAATCTTCGTGGCCTTTAAGCAAAAACATGTACTCGAGACCATTGGATCCAACAATCGTGATGCGACGAGGTCGTTGCTTACTCGTAATGACTGCCACGGTCGGCAAGAAACTTCCGATCTTAACAATCGCATGGCCAGCTCGATACGTACCTGGAACAGCAAGCTGCAGGTTTCTCGCGGCCAACAAGTTGGGAGACACCACCTGTAGCTCTAGTGTAGTGATCTGTGGTAATTGCTTGTTGATACGTCGAAAGACATGGTAGTACAGATCCCACGCACGATTGAGGTCAGATTCATTGCGTCGGTTCCGCAAAAATCGCAGTAGCCACTCGTTCGCTTCACGCAAATCACGACCGAACGCTCCATGAAAGCTTACCTCTCGTAGCGTCTCCGGACCACGTTCCATCATCGCGTGCAGTGGCCGCAAAATTTGTGCCATCCCATCGACATTGTGTTCGCCAAAGTACAAACGTGACGCTTCTTCTAGTCCTTCGTGCCACATTTCGTGCCACAAAATAGCCACTCGAATCAATTCGCGACTCACAAGTAACGCTTCGTCCACAAGTTCTACGTAATTGGTACGCATCGTGCTCATGATAGCCTCTGCAGCTTGTTGCCGTTCACAAACCGACGACTTGAGCGCTACAGATAGAGGATAGATCAGAGCATGCGGATGTTGTTTCCCCACGGTCACAAGTAAACGGTGAAGTTGCTTTTGGATTCGCGGATAAGGTGTGTGAATACGCGCGATGAGCTGCGGTATTACAATGAGCCACGTCTCGATGCTTACAGATCGAAAACCCTTTTCTAAGGCAGTATGCACATCCATGCGGTGACCGTGTGCAAACCAAAGTGTGAGGACACGCAATACATCTTGTTGCACATTAGCAGCCCAGCGACTGCGACCCAACGCAACGGACCGAAAAAAGCCTTCGATCGCTGGCGCAATGTACGGAGCCACGGACGATGACGCTGCGACAGCCGATGCTGTCGCGTTTGCCGAAATGTACTGGCTGTGCGTCGAGTGTTCGACGACTTGAAAGTTCATAAGCGCCCATGCATGCCACGCCTTGTAGCTACGTGGCTCCAGCTCGGTACACAGTCGCAGAGACGACAGAACACTTTCCACTGGCACTTGTTCGATCTGCTGGTCGTGCACCGCCAGCTGCCATTCAGCCATTTTTAAGTGACACTTTACGAGCAGCCCCTCTTCTTCGCTCTTCGTGGGCATCATTACTTGAGTGGGAGATAGCACGCCACTATTTCCACTAGAAGGCTGGGACCGTTGCCGCGATGTCGACGAAATTCGTACCACCAAGCGATGCAAGTCTACAAGTGCTTCTTGCTTTTGTCCTGAAGCCCAAAGATGTTTTAAATATGCAAAGGCAACACGGTGTCGGTCCTTCTCACCAAATCCAAAAGAAGTTGAAGCTCCAGAACTTGCTGGTGCCATACTTAGCATTTCCGAGATACCTGTACCCTTTGACCCTGCACTACCGTGGACGTGCAACGCATCAGTAAAAATTTTCAGTGAAAGGGGCAAGTTTCCAGACTGGCGACATAGGCTGGCAAATTGCAGATACGTATCGATGTCTTCGTGCGGTCCTAGGATCAACGCACGGACCACCATGATTTGCTGCCACACATCGACGACGCGTTTGCACCCGGCGAGACGATCGCGCCACATCCGCATCAAGTGGCGCTTGTACCGCGCAGCTTCTTCCGCCTTCGAAATTTGAGCACGCAGTTTCTTGTACGTCACAATCTCTTCGAGCTCACTAAGTTGCTGAAGAGTCACCATGCTGCGGTAGGCACGGCTGTATGACTCACCCACAAGCGCTCCTAGTTTTGTATCAAGCGTTTTTCGCGTTGCATCAATTAGCTTTGCTGCTTGGTCAAAATTGCTATGGCGGACAGCCAATACAGACTCATACAGCGATAACTCCGTGACATCTTCGTCTGCACCAAAAATCCCATGACCATGTGTGTATCCGTATCCATAGCCATGGCCATTGCTATTTGCGGCTCGAGAAATTACTGTGCTGTTGGCATTGCTCTTGTCATTTTGTGTGGCACATTCCGTCACGTACTGTGCCATGCTGTCCCACTGCGACAAACACCAACTTGCCCGAGCGCCAAGCATTGCTACTCGTCGAAGTGCGGCAGCTTCATCGCCACGATCATCTCCAAACCGGTAAGCGGACATAACTGAAGGATTTCCGGTCGAGGCCAAAGAGGGTGACGAACCGTGAGGACTACTACCACGGCGAGGAGGGCCGGCGTTGCTTCGGCCATTATTAACACCAGAGCTACTAGGTGGTCCCCGACTAACAGACGCTAGCCGACCTCGAGGCGGCGGGACACTAGTTTGACTCGGACTTCGCTCGGGTGAGCGCAAAGCAGCCCAGACTTGAGCAGCTTGCACACTTAATTCTTCCCACTTTCCCAACGCCTCTAAGCACCGCATTTTTCCAATGCAAACTTCAATGTCGAGTTCTTGATTGTCTCCAGCCTCTTGTTGCGCATATTGAAGACGTCGGTCATACAATGCAAGTGCAGCACGCCAATCCTGGAGCTTCTCAAACCATGTTTCCTTCACTTGAATGACTCGACTGTGGTGTGTTTGCGCGTACTTTAAAATTCCAACAGCAGCTTCCGGTTGACCAAGCTGGTTGTTGATGGAGATTAGCGCCTCGATACACGTGCTAGGCGACGTGTGAAACTCCAACTCTTTGTAATGCAAGGCCTTTGCATACGCATGACATTTCTGCGCTAATTCTCCTAGCTCTCGAATGTCAATAGGCAATGCTTCGACATCGTGCTCCATAAATTCTGCAAGATTTAAAAGTGTCTGTAATATCTCGGCTGGAATCGTGTCGCTTTGAAATGCCGTCTCCAAGGCTCGTACTAGATAATCCTGGTACTGCTCATACAGTTCGTTCCAGCACGAAACAAACGCCGGATTGAAAAGTGCACGTGCTAGCGGGTTGTAGGCTTGGGCTAGAGCACAGCACGAACGTAACGCGGCGCTGGGCGATTCACGAAGCAATTCTATCGAGAAGCGGCGCATCCATTCGAGCCAATCTTCTTTCGTGCTGCGCTGAGACGCTTCCCAAGCTCGTCGCAAGTTTTGTTGGTTGACGTGCAATCGAGTATTGGTTGGTGGAGACGCCGCTGAGGGCATCGACGCTGCTGTTTGCGTCTGTGAGTCCGTAGAAAACTTCCGTAGTGTAGGCGTTATAAAGGCTGGGTCGTTTAGAAATGTTCGTGGCACAAGTGTGCCGAAACGCAAATTCTCCAATGCTTGTGCGATCCTTTGTACCATACTCTGGGGTGACGAAGAAGAATTACCGTTCTCCGTTTCATTAGTCACCATTGCGAGGTTGCCGCGGTGCGAAAACGGCAGCGACGCAATGATTTGCTGTATTAGTGGTTCAAAACTCAACACTTCCGCTTGCAGCTGAATCACCAGAGCTCCAAGCGCATACAACATCACCTCTGAAAACCGTGTTGCCTCTGATTTTGAAGTAGTGATCCGCACTGCTACTGTCCCCGAAGTTCCATTTCCTGTTGATCCGGATCCATTGGCTCCACTACTCACGGGGATAGCAGTAGCGCCACTTGTGCGACTGAAGAAAAATGCTCCTTTCGCTGAAATCTGCGACGCTACCCGGGCAAGAGGCTGGAGCAATCTTGGACCAGCATACTGCTCAAAGCTCGCCACTACACAGATACGGGCAAGCGCGTAAATAGTCGTAATTTTTACTTCTAGCGGGGTTTCTAAACTTTCCATAAGATGCACAAGAGCAGGCACAACAAGATACACGTAATCTTCCACTGCATCACCGTAAACTATTAACGACTGGACCACTTGCGTCTGAATTGCTGCCACCGCCCCAACAGACGCGCCATCTGCTCCACCATTTTGCGCAATATCGTACGTACTAGCCACGTGCTCACTGTTTCCGCCTAATGCGCCATCAATACATTGTCCGTGATGCTCTCCACCTGATCCAGTTCCATTTACAATATCTCCAGAGCCATTTGGAGTCGCCGTTGAACCGCTTAAACCAGTGCCAGCTCCTGAAAGATCGCCGTCTGCAGTGCCACCGCTGACTCCGAAATGCGGTTGAAGAACTTCAAGAAGTTTTGGTAACAATTTAGGAAAATATTGCGTCCGAAACTCATGCGGCGCCGCCTGGGCAATTTTCTCAACTAAACGTACAATTTGCGGTAGATGAGAGCCCCAAAATCGCAGCGCCAGCACCATAATGGGTGGAAAGAATGGCTTCATGTGCGCATGAACAATCGATGTTAGCGCAGTGAGCTGCAGAAAAAGCGAATCGCGCAGTCGAGGCTCACCACGCGAAAGAACTCGTAGAAATGGTGGTAAAATGTACTTAAGAAAGGGTATACATTGTGTGCTGAGGCTCTTGAAAATGAACATGATGGCCTGGATGACGCCGTGATGGTAAGCATTAAGCGACTGCTCGCGTAGTATTTGCAATAGCGCGTGAATCGCTACCGTTGGAAAATACGCTTCGGATGCTGGTGACAATTCCGTTGGGTCAATTTCTAATTTGCTGTCCATCAGCGTGCGTTCAAAGTCAAATGTATCGTCACTTATGCTCGTATTAATGGAGCCGAGTTGTCGCTTTCTACGCGTAGACGACGAAAATGACGAAGACAAATTTCCTGGAGCAACATCAGCTACACCACTGACAGGTTGAGAGGAGTGCGAATTAACACTGAAAGTTCCAGGGGCTGTAGTGACGTCGATTTTTCTCGTTCCGATTGGCGCAGCCGTAAATAACTGCAATTCAATCTGCTGTTTTTCATCCAGAGCGTCGCTCGTTGCCTTGCGGTCAAAACTATTGAGATCAATCGAGACACCCAATGCCTTTAGATCGATGTCAAGCGTCGGATAGTGAGATGTCAAACTACCTGCTATTGAAGTAGAAACACCAAGTGGTGTACTGTCATTTTTTTTTTCAATGTCTTCCCTTGTAGACGTATCTGCGATGGAGGCAGCTTCATTCGCTTGACACAGGGAGGCCCTTGAAATACACAATTTGTACTTGTACGGATCCAACGCACCAAGAATGCCAACCGTTCGCATTGCCTCACGTCGAAGAGACCATGGGCTGCCTACATTTTGATATAACAGACTCAAAAAGATCTCTAATAACTTGGGCGATGCCAAATACGGACGGATGACGCAACCTGTACTACCTACTAGTTGACCTAGCGTCTGCAACGCCACTTGACGCTTCTCGATCGACGAGTGATCTTGAAGTGTGTGAATGATAAGTGGAAAAAGATACCGTTCGTATGCAACAATCTGCGTACGCGACACAAGCGCCAACTCACCAAGTGTAACTAACACGGCCATTGTCAACGGGGCATTTCCTCGCACAAGAATAGGCAATAGCACTTCAAGTATACGCACAACGTACGGATCTACCAGCTGCTGCGCACCACGAATCAAGTGTCCCAATAAACGGGTACTTTCCTCACGCATTCGTAAGTCTGATGTGTGCTGCAATTCCGTGACAAGTTGTATAATAACACGACGTAAAGATGGCATCACGAACGCCGGATTGTGAGGTGCTAACCGCTCCAGTAATTGCATTGCACGTTCGCGGATAGTGGCGTTTTCATCATTTAAGAAAAGAAATATCAATTTTAAGTGCGTTTCCTGAATTAATAACTCATCGAAACGTGCATCCAGGGATTCCACTACGCTCTTTCGCACCGCCACGTCCATATCTGATATACCGACCTGAAGCAATTGGGTGAGCACCAGATCAATCACACGTCCAGTCGGTCCACGTTTCTTGACATGCCTCCACGACGACACGAATGCTGTATCTGGGGACTCAGGGGAAGGAAGCAGTAGCTTGCTGCACGTAATCACAGCTTGTTTTCGAATGCGCGCATCCGAATTTTTAAGATACAGTGCCACACAGTCACGTACAAAAGGCATGAGACAGAAACTTCCGCTGAAGTTAAAGCAACTCAAGGTACGTAACGACAAAAGGATGATATCAATCTCATCTCCTGTCTCGCCTTTGATCAGCAATGCGCCAGAATCACTCGACAAATCCTCATCCACGCTAGTAAATCCTCGTTTCATGGACGAAAACAAAGCTTGAACAGCAGTTTGCTTTGTTGGCGGAGTTTCCGTAGTAGTGTCGTAGTAGGTTGCGTCTAATGTCAACTCACCACCGCTTCCACTAGACAAAGTACCAACAGCTCCACTGCAATTTGCTGGTAAACACACTACACCACTCCCTAGCGAAAATGGTGTACCCCGCAGGATGCCAGAAATTTCGTTTAGCAGTCGTTCTTGAACATATGGCAGTGCGTTCGGTACACTTGCGACAACTTGAGCAAGGGAATCAATTAGCTCGTCACTGAGACCACCAGTCATCATTGTCTCCAGAACGCCATCCTGAAACAAGAACGGTTCAAATGGAGGCCCTAACGCTTGCGACAAATTCGCCACACACGTGAGCGTTTGAACACAAAAAAGTTTATTTCGAGCCCGTTTGCGTTTTGTTCCAGTATGTGGCGCCAACGCTTCCTTGACCAATTTTAAAATCGAGGGAAGATGTGGCAACAAGGCTTCACCAACAGCCAACGCGAGATTTCCTATTGCTAGGAATGCTACACCTCGCTCGGAAGATGGCGCAGAGTATTCATGTATTCGCTTGATTAAGTGCGCGACACAGACATCGAGGTAGTACTGAACAAACGCTCCAGGACAAAACTCGGCCAATTGTGGCAAAAGTCTCGACACGGCACAACTCACGAGTTTTTCTTTAGCGTCTTTGTATTGTAATACCGTATCGCACACTTCTCGAAATCGTGGGACCATGAAACGTCCAGTATTTGCAATGAGTTCTCCAATCACAAGTAATGATCCGTGCGCACACTCCCACGAAGCTAAGGTTTGGTGTGTGCTTGTAGGTGACAATTTAGACCCTGTTACACTAGCACGCCGTGCTAAGCCTTCAAATACTTGGTCGTAGACCTTGCAGTACCACTGCACACGGTGTCGCGTCTGTCGCTTAGTAATCAGCTGCAAACAAGCCGCTAAGGCGCTTGTTGCCGCCTCTCGAATCTCGACCTTTTGATCGCGTATGGCGCCCCAGATACTTTGAAAAAACGTCGTCAAATTTACATGAAACAACGTTGGAGCTGCTTGAGCCAGTTCGCGCAGTACAAAACACGCTGCAAGTCGTCGTTGGCTCAACAGCGCTTCATTTCGAATGGCGTGCGTACCCAGTTGACCCTCTTGAAGCCACTCAAAAGCTCGCTTGGCTTCAAAGTCAACAAAACTTGCCACAAGCGTACCACTGACATTAGAAGCGGCTAGTTTCCCCATGGCTGACGACGCTGCCAGCAACGCTCTTCTGCTGGTATGAGGCTGTTGCAGAAAGTACCTAAGATAGTTGACAAAGCGAATAAACTGATCTTCGTTCGACACGTCGATGAGACGCTCGATCGCTAATAGTGCACCGAGTTGGGCACTTTCAGGAGATCCTCGCTGCAATAGTGAGTAGAGCTGGGGAGTGAGTTGGTCTAAAGCCTTGGCAAAACGCTCAGCGGACAACTGACGACTGAGCGATGCTACAGCCACGTAGAGCTCTGAAACGCGAGCTGCTCGTATCGAAGCATCACTGACGTCTATACGTTGCACAAGGGAAACGAGTAGCATTTCAACATGCTCTCGATCCTGAAACTGCATTGGATCGAGTAGTCTATACGCAACACTAGAGGCTGAAGATTACAAGAGAGAAAGAGAAGAGTCTTGACTTGTAAATGCACTGCTTGAATACAAGGATGAGCGATGAGATCAGGCGTGGAAGACGACAAGTTTCCTCCCTCGCCAAGGAGCGAGCGCGGAGTGCGGACTCCACGTTGAAAAGGAAATATGAGTGATTTGTAGAAAACAGGGAAATTTTGACAAATCAGAGAGCGAGAGTCACATGGTACTTCAAGTAAAGACGGTGGTGAACTATACTAGATAAAGGATGACAGACTATGCGAAGACGCCCAGAACCAAAAAGTGATACCTACACAATATCTGTCGGATATGCCGACTTATCCTTAAAAAGAACAGGACCTAACTTCGAGGACAAATATATGCACAACCAACGCTGATCGGAACGGGTTGTGACGATAAAACTTGCATTACGATGCTAGTACCAAGCCACACGGGAAAGAAAGAGTGACAAGTAACCTTTAAAAGGAACCGAAGAGAATACTTAAGCTGACTTGCTCTTCTTGAGTTTTTCCATCAGCACTTTCTTGACAATCTTCTGTTCCTCGATCAAAAAGGCACGCACAATGCGTTCACGCACGCACCAAGCGCACTGCGAGCCGCCGTAAGCACGCGACACGGTGCGATGCGTCTTGCTTACGTTCTTGTACTCCTTTGACTGCAGGTGCTTGATGCCCTTAAGCGACTGCTTGCAGTCACCGCACTTAGGTCCGGCCGCACGCTTCTTACGGTATTGAGCAACGAGTTTACCACCTTACCATTTAAAATATAGGAACGTCAGGAAATGCAAGCCCTTCAGCGAATTATGGCTTTGTTCGCGTTTATAACTGCACCTGTATAACTTACCAGGCGTCTTGACAGCCTTAATACTGTTGGACTTGGTGGCGTACGAGTGCCTGCGGCGGTAAGTAATGCGCACGTTCTTGACCATCGTCGACGCCTTTAGTTCTGGTTTCTATCTCCCCGTTCTGATAGAATGACAACGCAGGTAGTGATTGTGCACCACCAACGCCAATCATTTTGGAGCTTTGTAAACCACACCAAATTCAAAAAATCCCAACAACGTGTGGTCCACCTGCAACTATTATTTAAAAATACTGCAATTCCTTTCTTTTCTAGCATGCCCGCACACAAAAATATGTACAATGCAGGTGTGTTGCGTCCTTATAACTTTTTTGTGCGTGTAACTGCAAGCCATCACTGGAGTTTATTATGCCCTTTACCGTATGAATTGCCTTAACCTGTAAAGCTTTTATAATGGATCACGTTTAGCATAGCGGCGTTCGTGACAGTCAATTGCGAACTGCTGAGATATATTGAGCTTTAGGTGGTCCGCTTTATTTGGGGGGTGGTTCCTCGTGCACATGTTTATTAATTTCGATCGAGCGTAGCAGTTTCTAGTGGCAGTGTCAATAGGCATCGGCCACTACCATCGCCCATTTGTATACGAGGCCCTATGGCCAGTCAATTAAGCTCAATTTTTGCTAAATAGGCAAAAAAGGGCACATGGCGGGAGCCAAAGTCACCAGCTTTCTGTGTTCAACAATTGAGCGAAATGTACCGACTAGTTAATGCAACGGTACCTGCACAAACACCCTCTTCGAGGACGACGTGTCGCTCGACAACATGTTTGAGTGTACGCTATAGACTACACTGTATTTGAAAGATGACCACCATCATATAGTGTAGATATACCCCTTACTGTGATAAGAACATCTAGCGGCAAGCTATAATAGTAATTAATGATACCAAAAAGGCTGTCGAAGTCTTAATGAAGTTTAGTTCATTGCTTAACAACTATAGCCTTTAGTTCGAATGTACTTTAGCGATGTTTTCGCACGTAGCCGCTCTTAAAAATGGGCTACATGAACCTAATCTGTGGTAATTCAATTGCTTGACATAAGTAATGTGATGTGTCGAACAATGATTAGAAGAAGTACTTAGTACCGGAAAACCAGAAAACAGTACATAGTATAATAACCAAGTAGGAAGGACTATGTTAGATATTGGTTGTTGGATCTTTTAATCAAAAAGGCCCACTTTACTTGGTAGCACTTTTTGACAATCTACAACTACGTCCATAGACACATCCTTTGCGAAGACAGTGCAGTATACTAGTTTGCCGCAGGGCATTTGTGACAGGCTAAATTTACTTGGTCTCGAGACGTGCAATGTTGGACCGCAAAAGGATCGGTGTGCGCCTCGAAAATTCCTCTAAGGCATTTTATACATAAAAAAACAGAATCGTTTGCGTCGATGACGCCGCACCCAAAGCGGACGTCTTGCCCAAATATGATGCTGCTCACGGTGAGCGTGAAGATTTTTAAACAGAATGCGAAAATGATCTCCTACTTCGGATAAACGAGCCATGACACTCTTCTTGCGGAAGGAGCAACAGGAAAATTCTAGTTATCTTAGAACTCTAAAACTTGTTACGCAAATAGGTATTTCACATGTATTATACCAAAATTGAGCCGAAATGTCAGCTGACTAAGGTCTTTTCGCCACCCGGCCATGTGTGCCGTGTGTGCTCGCGAATTTTTGCAGCCCCCCGCATAATAAGGGATTTCTGGACTTTGTTCAGGAGTTGCGAACGCGTGCTGGCTGGAATGTCCGCAATTTTTTCTCAAAAAAAGCGGCTTATATCGTTTTTGCATGGATTGGTCTCAGGCGCGGAACGGATGGAGGAAATCTATGTGAACCGGTCATTTCCAAGAGACCGTGAAAGTGGAATGACTTTCAAATTTAACTTACAGGAAACACAAGAGGGAAAGTTTCGTGGGACAAAAGGGTCAGTCTTCATGGAGCTAAGCTTCGCAAAAAGGAAAAGATGGATGACCGGGCTGTCGAGTAGTGCTAACACGTCCGTCAAATGCTCATCGTTGAAGATACCCGCCATTTGCGGTCTTATTGTCCTCTGTACCAAGCGCTTCAAGAATTGAAGAGTCATAAGCCCATGATCAACAAGCCATCTGGTATGCCTTGAGAAAACAGCATTCTCTGGTCGGTGCAAGGTGGCCTGCTGGAGAAGAACACAGCTTTGTCGAGTCGAACAGAAGAACGTAAGGTCGGCAGGAAAGGAACCAAAGAGCTCCGAGCTTTATAACACGGATCTTGCTTGCAAGTCTGACTTTATAGAGCCTTGGAAGGATTTATTTAACCGTGGGGTGGTATGCCGTTACGGTCGATGCTTTATGAAAAAGGAAGTCGTCCGTATGCTGAGGCTCTAAAAGTACACCAACATCACAGTGTCACAGAAAGCAAAGCGACAGGACAACAAACATTGTACATAAGGTCTCGATGTAAATAAGTGCTATGCATCTTAATTTAATTGCGTCGGGCGCTGTTTATTCTTGCACCTCCGACTTGTAACGGACTAAATTGCCACAAACAGTAGGTTAAATACATTTACTATTTTCCCAGCAGGGCTTCGTAAGTCATAAACTCTACTTGGGATCACAATCGTTAATGGCGCGTGATAAGTCCGAAAAATTCAGAAATGAAGATTGATGGTGCCAAAGATAGAGTCCAGAGCTATACTTAAAGAATGCAGCAGTATGGGTACCGCGAGCAGATTGGCGCGTAACCCTTCAAGTCAGGTTTGTCGTACGCAGCGTTGGCTTCATGTCCGGCGTGACACGGCAGACCTGAAGCTGAGGTATCTGGAGAGCTGCTCTTCTGATGCACGTGGTACGACACACTTTTCGATAACTTAAGACTCTGATGAGCTTAACTTTTTACTTGACGTCGGTGCGAGCGTCAATGTGGCGATGTTACATCGTGGCCGGACAGATTTATCGCATAAAGTCTCGTCGAAATCGTCTATCTCGTCAAGAAGAAGTCGGCGATGCATGGCGCTCATTGAGTCGTGCAGAGCGTCTCTTCTTGGACGGTGATGATCTAAGGCAAGCATGTCGGTAATTTACGACAACGCTTGGCTATATTCCCATACCAAGGGGTTACCTGCACGGTCAATAACAATATGCCTAGATCCAGTTAAATCGGTGATTGTTCTGCTTAAGCTGGACGAGATGTCCATGGCAAAGCTCGAAGAGGGTGGAATGACCACTACATCGGCAATGTATCGGCACTAAACCTGAAGAAGAGATCAACCAGTCGTCACTATTAGATGAAGAAGTCTCGAAAGCGATTAAGAAGGCACTCGGTGTATATAGCGGTTCATCGATATCAAATGATCCATCAGACCCTGGATTGTGCATTGAAAAAGAGATACTGGGATGTGATCAAATAAGGTTTAGCCTCAGGCGCTACCATTTGACAGAGGCGTATGTCATGATGTTGACTTGGCTCCAAAAGCCAAATACTGTGTGATACGGTAGTGGCACTCTGTGTGATGTCATCGACACATTAACAAATGCAAAGCACCCGGAAAAATGTTTCAAACGAGTATCTTACGCCGATACACTGTGTCGAAAAGCCAAATGGCAAGTAGCGCCTTGCACAGGACTGCAATAAGCTAATTATCCCGGCGCAGTCGTCGATTCACGGAAAGGATGTGTTGCAAACCAACACAGCGTGCTTGACTTAGTTTGCGGGTAATATAATTCCCCCATGCGAGATAGTAAGACACTGTTAACAGCGATCAATACTCCGAGCGGTGTAGTTGGTCATGCCCAGATGTTTTGACGTGTAATCACGCAAATGTTCAAAGTCTTGGACGGCGTACGTTATACGTGGTCTATTTCAAAGCTTATAGTTGTGAGCTAGAAGAGGGACGTACCGCAAACTTGCTAGTACTGCTTAAGTGCATGCGCATGAACAAGCTTCACGCTAATGCACATCGGTGCATCTTTGGTGCAATAAATGTCCCCTTTAAAGGGTGCTAAAAAATGAATTTCGGCCATTGTGGATCGAACGACCTCGCTTAATAGGAAGGACTTCCAAAGAGAATCTCGACCTTGCCACTCTTTACGTAAGTATAGTGCAAAATACGCATACGTGACGAGGCCACTGTTCAATCTCCAAAGAAGACGCAGTATGGATGTGAAGAGCCAGCCAACAAAAAGTGCTAGGTAAAGTCGAGATAAGCATTCTCTCGACGCCAACTTTATTCTTGTAAGATCTCGATAGACCAATTAGTGTCAACTGTTACACGCCGAATTTAACTATCGGCACCATACTGCTGCAAGCAGACATTCAGGGTCAATATTGGGCAATCGTGTTTTTATCGCGGCAGTCTTGAGCTGGCAAGAAGCACTTCTCAGTAAGTGACAAAGAACTACTAGAGTATGATCTTGTCAAGTGTATACTTTACCGAATAGGTTCTAAGCCATCCGTGATCAAAAGAGTTTATGCGTCACTACGCGCTGTGACAAGGGCGCCTCACGTCTCACTAATAGTTTCGAGACGGCTCTACTTTGTGCTAAGCATGATATCGAGGAAAAAAACAAGCCATAAAAGCTAGACGCTTTGGCTGATGCGTTGCTTCGTCGCCTAGACTTAAGTCACAATCGCAAATTCTTTTATGTCAAGTCTATCCCTTGGCGCGTACACGTGAGATGTTACATGCATAACTCTCTTAAAGGCTTTATGGAGTGATAAAACAGGAACTCGAGCAAAAAGTTACCAACGCGGAGTTACATTTGTTCTATATCGAAACTGGGCGGCTGTATTGCAGTGCTGATGAAGACGTAAAGTTATTCTTCAAAATGAAGAAGTTGACGACCATTTGCTCTAACAGGCTCACAGTAAATTGCTTGGCAGTAATATCGTTGGAGAGAGCACATATGGCTTGGTAAGCGCCAACGTTTGGCACTATAAATGATAGAAGTAGGCCTGCACGCATGTGCACACATGCAAATTGTGCCAGTGGATGCAGCCCTCGCCGAATGCGACCACTTTAATGGAAACGTTTTCGATGCCATTGCACTCTTAGTCCTCTTAAGCTCGGCCTGCCAACAAGATTAGGTAATTAGCACTGGTGATGTTGTCGTTGTGGGTCGATTAAGCAAAAATGGCTCAATTAGCGGCTTTCTCGGGTACAGTCGGCTATGTCGAAAAGAAGCGCTATTTCTTAAACACGATTCTAGATAACATGGATTTCCAGGATCAATTGCTTTGTAAAGAAATACTTTTAAGTGTTTAGAACTAGGCTCGATCGTGTCATTAGTTGCTAAGTAGGCCATACGCAGATCGTTGATAAGACAAATCGAGAAAGTTGCGTTGTCAAAGCTGCATTCGCAGAATGCGCCTGGCCGAGGGCATGGAAACGATCGCTTAAAATACACCAAACGATTTCGTCGATGCTAAATACACGCCGCTCTACGGAAATGGGAATCCATGTTTTGCGCGCTCTTTAAACGCCACTTTGTCGAGGTAGTTGGCGTGCTCTCTGCTGACCACCAACGTTTTCATTAGTTGTCGTGCTTGTCGACAAGCATTTGGTCGATCCATCTCGCAGTGAGCATGCGTGTGTAGTCTACCCCCTTACTTATGATATTTAAAGTTTTTAAGTTTGGTTGAAGCTTTTTTGGCTTAACTTAAGCGAATGCCATCCATTGTCCTTCTTATCACGTTCAACCAACTTACTTCAAAGTCTGATGTAAAAGAAAGCTTATTTTGTGTATCTAGGAATATAGTCTTTGCGCCTCTGAGATCAATCGAACGCCCCACGCCGGCGGCTACAATTCCGGATGAGCTTATCCCTTCTGCCATTTCACAAGCAAACACATCTCAAAAGAGCTGTCGAAATATTTACGCTTTGCTTAGAGTAGATGAGCGATAACATGAAGTAAATCCGTCGCTTATTCTCACTTTGCGTGATTTGCATCTTAACATGCGTTCGAATCGTTATCGGAGCTTTTTTGCAAGCAATCAGACCGACGTTTGTTATAGGCCTCTAAAGTGGACACTGCTTGGCAACAGAGCAACTTGATTGCGTATTAGCTCTGAAAATCTTCCTTAATTTAGTGCTCTGTACAACTCACGTCAATGAAAGATTGCGATATGTGATATGAGGTAATAATCTGAGCTAATATTACATTCTTTAGAGTACCACTGTCTGGTCCTAAAACCTGGTTTTCTGACCAATATAATAAAACATTTGATTGTCTGTTGGCAAAGTAACATTAAGCTCGGTCCTTTAAGTTATAGTGGAAAACGATGGCAGCTTAAATCGTAATGTAGTTCCAGATTATCTGGGTTCCAGGTCTGACAAGTCTTCACATCCTCGGTCACTCACTTATCCTTGTGAAGATCGAGAAACCTACCTGCTAATTTGAGCTTCATGTGCCTCTAGAAGTATATCTTATGTAAGGTCTTTTATTTGGCGACTCGAGCTAGATCATCCTACACTGACAGAACAATGTTCCCTCACTTAAGCGATTGCATTGATCCTCCGACTTCGTCAACTTTGCTTGCAACGGTAAATTGCATTTAAGACTGTAGATTGATATTCGTTTCGTATGCCAGACAAATCCGTTCGTCGATAGAGCTTTCAGCCCTTCTGATATAAATCAACTTACTATCTGGCCTATGCAAAAGTTGTAGATCAGCACATTGAGCTTGTCGCGGTTGTATTCAACGCGGAAATCATATAGCGTACAAAATGACAATCATCTGTCCATCCTTTGAGACAATAGGGCAAATTCGTCTTCCAGAACAAATGGGCTGAATTACTACAAACGGTTTTGAGTCATAAATATCCACTCGGATCTTGACCAGTGCGTATTTCTTGTCAGGTAAATCCCTCTAACGACGAACCTCTAGCAGCCTGGTTGGCACGAAATGACTTGCTTATGTTCGTCCTCACCAAGCTGCAGCGGCGCAAACGCCGTTACACGCCTACATGAAGCGAGGACAAGTTTCTGCTTAACGCTCTGTTTGATGCTACAAAAAGCATACTAGTGCGAGCTCTCACACTGTAAATAGATGACCAGGCCTGACTTCTTCTTTCATCTTTGAAACCATGATGTAGGCCTAGCTGAGTGAGCTTTCACTTCCTCTAGGCCTACTTAAATTTTGACTCGTATAGACCAAGCAATTTTGAAGTCCCGGTGTTGGAAGAGTGTCATGTTACACGATTTTATTGTGTGTCACGCAAGCTGACAAATTATATCATATTGTGTGCCATTTATCATGTGACGACTTAGAACTAGCAAAATGGCGCTGCTACGTACTAATGAGTTAAGAAAAAATGTCATTTCATGGTCTCACGATCACTGATTAGTGCGTATTAGCAAAATTGCTGTGCCAAATAATATTTGTAATCTCTTTACCCTCCGAATAACGCTCTGTCCACGTACAAAATATAGAAAATACTAGAATTACGTTGAGCGTCGGTTTTATTACAGATACTAAGTATTAAAAGCAGTCACATAGCAGTCTGCAACCCGTATTGTTTTTAAAAAGAGGACATAGGTCAGAGTCTATTTCTTTGAGAAAACAGCTACAACTGCCTTTCTGCAGCTTTAAAGAAGCTCACTTTTAGAGACTATCAAGGCCTCGTGAGGCAAAAAAAATCACGAACTATATATCAACGTCGATAAATGTAACTTTGCGGTCGAGTGGACTAAAATTTCTGGCTAATTAGTAAGAGGCCATGAAATTATTTCAGTACTTCCTCTCCATCTGGCATCACCCTTGTGACTTTGTTCACTGCTGAACATCTATCAGAAAGAGCTGAATGCCCCTCACAACACATTGTAAAACTTGGCTTTCATGCTGTTGAGCCACCTTTTTGACCGCACTTAGTGCATCGTCTGAGGCTGGAGTACACAATTTATTTAAGACATGCATTAAGGTCACAGGTTTCAGTTTTCACATGTCATCCCGGCGTAAGTACGCTAACTGTCGGATGACAACTCGGTCATAGAGCACACAACTTTAGCAAGACTTATGTCTAATGATCGGTCAACCCGGTAGCAGAGGGTGAAGGAAATGAGCCCTTTTTTTTAAACGTTTAAGCCCGACTCGTGAGTTTGTGGCTCGTACAATCAAGCCGGTCTTTAGAAGAAACCTTAGATAGTATCTTACATACACTGCGCTCACCTGAGTCTGACGCTTACAAGCCCGTGGGTCGCACACGACATGCTTTCGAGTGACTAAGGCTTTTACTGCGCACTTCCGCGGTCCATGCCCATTTTTGGATAGCTAAAGCTCATAAAAGATAACATCGATGAGACGCAAGAGCATGAAATGTAGTAAAGGAATAAAAATCTTTAAATTGCATATACGCGGTCAATCGTTAAGGCTGTATTGCTGTCATCGCTTGAGAGGCTACGTCAGAAACCATAAATGCCTATGACACTGAAAATCTAGCCTTATTAAGGCCCAGCTTGAGACGCATGCACAGCTCTCGAAACCCTTAAGCGGTCCATGCCCATTTTTCGATGACTAAAACTCATAAAATGTAAGATCGACGAGACGCAAGAGCATGAAGTGTAGTAAAGGAATAAAAATCGCTTAGCTGCATAACCGCGATCAATTGTTCAGTTTGTATTGCTGCCATCGCTTGAGAGGCTACGTCAAAAACCATGAATGCCTATGGCACTGAGACTCTCGCCTTATTAAGGCCCAGCTTGAGACGTATGCACAGCTCTCGAGGTCCTTGCCCATTTTTCGATAGCTAAAGCTCATTAAATGTAACATCGATGAGACGCAAGAGCATGAAGTGTAGTAGAGGAATAAAAATCGCTTAACTGCATATTTGCGGTCAATTGTTCAGTTTGTATTGCTGTCATCGCCTGAGAGGCTACGTCAGATATCATAAATGTTTATGGCACTGAGACTCTAGCCTTATAGAGGCCCAGCTTGAGACACGTGCACAGCTCTCGAAACCTGACTAATAGTTCTGCAGTCATTTTCAATGCAAAAAAACGCGCTCGTTTGGAGGCTCAAAAAGCAAAAGCTCGGTGCCGGTACTGTAAAATTTAGTGGTAATACTTACGCCTCATGGAACGTCTGGACACAAAAGTACAAGAGAGGATGTCATTGACTACCAGCGGACTGTGTTCTTGCAGTCAATGGCTCTCAACATCACTTTCTCTTGAGCACTACATCTACAGTGGTCGCTAGGGACCTCAAGATGAGCTCTGTTTGTGACCAAGTTGCCTTCAACTCTAGCGTCGGAAAGCGTAGTCTTGTCAAAGACGCATACCATCATGATTTAAAGCGTCAACGGTGCTTGAAAAACTCTGCTTAGTGTTCCATAAGCTCTATAAACAAGGGCTTTCTCCCACTTTACACGATATTAAGTCAGGCCTTGTCGATGACGTCGCCCAAGAACGTACTTCTTTAAGTAGCAGTTCTCTCCCTTTTTAATCGCGATGAGTGGGGGGATACAATGTTACAGTATCATGCGAAGCACCAAGTTCTCTTTCACCAGCAATGCACGTATGGCTGACGCAGCCGAAGAGCTGGTGGACCGTAATACATACAAATTCTCGCCGAGACATGCAGTAAGTGTTTCAACTCCGGGAAATTCGCGTCTAGTCTGACCAGATCCCGGGCCTTAAGGAAATACAACTTCCCGAGCACGTCATTCGACTAAAGCCTATCAAAGCAGAGGCTATTACCTACAATTGATATTCTGATCCAGCTGATGGTGTGTCACTTAATCTTAGTGTCTGCGTATGAGGTCGTGCCACCGCTCCTGTGTTTATCTGGCCTGGGCATAGTTCAGCTTAAAAAGCGTAATATAGAGCACTCGGTGTATTTGCATCCTTTTAAGCGTATGCGCTAAGCTGCTTTTGGCTATTGGTCAATGAAATGCGGGCGCATTTTAGTCTTAGAGACATTTGTATCCACGGTTGTAGGTAGAATATTTGCTTTTGAAATTCCGAGTCCCCGACTTGATATCAATGTGTTGCTTTTCCCCAATCAGTCTCAGCCATTTTTTCTCGTACGTGTCTTAAGAGCTCACACATCAAGTATATCGTTTACGTAGCACGAAGGATTACAATACAAGCGTTATTTTAGAAACAGGTCGACATCGATTTGGCACAAGTCGCTCATGATTAATTATAGTATTCACGAGAATCATTTTCGGTAAAGGTTGGGGTGACGCCCTCCTTCCAAGCGCGGGAGCTAAATGCTCGCGCGCTTCGGGCAGGTGCTCTCGGGAATCTGCAGGTCTCGAACGAGTCTCACCCTCGACGCGACGGTTTCCAGCACCAGGGCGCCACCTGGGCTCTTACCAAGTCAGAACTACACAAAATAATGGAAGACCCTCACGGCCTCGGTGCTGGCTGCACTGCCCGCCGAATGAGACCCGACGTATGCGGACACCACTCTATGCCGTGGACTAGCCATAGAGTCTAGCACGTGCATAACTTGGCAACGCGATAACGTAATACAATACAATACAATACGAGAATCAGACAGCCCTGGTAATTCATATAATGAGTTATCAGTTTTTTATTAAATCATATAGGTCCTACTATTGCGTCGAGCGTCACATTTCTTACAATATAAAACAAACCTCTCACAAAATTGTATCAATAAAGTTTGGAGTAAATGTGCGGTATTGGATTGGTGCTCACTCCCAGCCATTCCTCTCCTTCTCTTCCATCGGACCATACCCACGCCACAAATGTGTGTTCAAAATTTGATCTCGAGCTTCAGCGGAGATTGCGTCAACGTGGTCCCGACCACTATGAGCGAGTCATTCGGCACGTCGCACTTGCACCGAATGAGCCCAATCCTATTGTCCGTGGCTGTACAATTGCAATGCTCAGTGCAGTATTGCATTTGCGAGGGGACAAATTAATTCGTCAACCAATAAGTGATGCCAACAATAACATATTGTGCTGGAATGGTGAAGTGTTTGAAATGGATGGAATCAGATCCGACGACAAGTGGCACCTGATGCACAAGAGTGACACGCTGTTTCTATTGGAAAAGTTACAAGCTGCGGGGGAGAAATTACCGAAAAGGGCAAAAAACACAAATGACCCAGTGGTGGACGTCCTTCAAGGGGTACGTGGTCCATTCGCAGTTACGTGGTTCCATGAAAAGTCCAAGCGGTTATACTTTGCTCATGATCGCTTTGGGCGTCGAAGTTTATTGTACAGGGTAGACAAAGTGGATACAGAAGAGAAGAATCCAGTAGATATTCTGGCAACTCTGGCGAAAAGTGCGATCACGTCGACAAGATTTTCACTTTCTGACTTGACACGCTTTGTGCTGAGTAATGTAGCGATCAAAGACAGTGATGGCGACTTGTCACCGTACTATGAAGTTCCTGCGTGTGGTGTTTACGTGCTTGATCTGGGAGCGTATGAGGTCGTAAAAGACGACGAGTTGCCGTCGTGTCAAATGGAATTTTATCCGTACGCTCCAATTAATCCGACGCTAAGTGTAACGTCGGATCCATCAGGTTACGTCCTGGATACTTTCGGTACCCACTTTGTGGCTCCCACTATGACGATTGAAGCTGAATTCGTGGCTCGAGATCCTCTTGAATCGATCGACGCCCTACAATCCTCTGCTCGTGCGCTTCTAAAAGCACTAAGTAATGCCGTTGGTGTTCGTATTCGCTCCCTTCCGTCGAGATCTTTGACGGATAAAACACCGTGGGCCGCGCAAGTGGCGGTCCTCTTTTCAGGTGGATTGGATTCCGTCGTCTTGGCTGCATTGAGCCACTTCCACACTCGTAAAGACGAACCAATCGATCTCTTAACGGTCTGTTTTGATGAGACTTCAGGCTTTGCATCGCCAGACCGTTGTGCCGCTGAAGTGGCACATGCTGAACTTTGCGCCTTATATCCAGATCGTCAGTGGAATCTCATCAAGATTAATGTACCCCGCGTCGAGCTCTTGAGGGTGCAAGAGGAAGTGCAAACCCTCATCACTCCGTGCAATACGCACATGGATTTTAACATTGGCGCCGCGTTTTGGTTCCTTTCCCGTGGTGACGGCGTCATGAGCTCGTCAATTTCGCATTGTGTACCCTCTGTCGTCGACGAAAGTGATGGTCCTTTTTGCCCTGAAGATTCCATGGCAACTCGAGTATCAAGTCTCACAGGACCTGCACCCTCCTTGTATACAACCCGTGCCTCGGTCGTGTTCGTCGGGAGTGGAGCGGACGAACAACTGGCCGGCTATAAACGTCACTATACGACACTATTGACACAAGGACCCGCAGGTTTACGAGCAGAACTTGAGATGGACGTCGCTCGTCTCTGGACCCGCAACCTCGGACGCGACGATCGATGCCTTGGTGCACATGGACGGGAAGCCCGGTTTCCCTACCTCGACGAGCACGTTGTGGCCACGATTGCCACGTTTCCCATCTCGAGTCTCTGTGCCGCTCACTTGCCTCGTGGCGTCGGCGATAAACGAGCATTGCGGCTCGTCGCCAAGAGTCTCGGCTTGACTAGCTGTGCTCAATTACCAAAGCGAGCGATTCAATTTGGGTCACGCATTGCAAAGGTTTCAAGTCGTCATGGAACGCGTCAGAGAGTAGGCAAGACGCCATTTAAGGGCATGGAGTGAGGAGCAAATGAATTGACTGAATTGTGTACGCAATTCCACGTCTTCCTCTTATCTTTGATAACCCTCTTTCCTTTCATATTCTTGGGACCCTGGCTAGGATCATTGCTGTATAATGTGACGTGGTGCACCTCAGTACCCGACGCGAAACGACGCGATTCCATGCTTCACTTTCGTCCCGATGATTCCGCCCCAACCTTCGTTAGTAAAGTACACGAATCCGATCCTTGTGAGTTCTAGCAAGGACAAGACAGTGAAGAAAGGAAAACGACCGAGTAAGGTCGGGACCTTACCAAGTGGCGACGCGCACGCCCCAGGCGCTCCACCCGCTCCCAAGCCAACAGTGTTCACGGGAAGTTACCCGCAGAGTACGACTCCGATCGAAGATGTACTGAACTCTATCTTGCCACCGAAAGAATGGACCCAAGATGGCCAATTATGGGTCCAATATGTATCCAGTACACCGGCCACGAGACTCGATATCGTCACGTTGCAAGAGCAATTAGATCTACGACTACAACAGCGACAAGCAAAGGAGATCGGCATTTGTCCTGTACGTGAAGAATTGTACGCACAGTGTTTTGGTACGTGCTCTTTTTCATTGTCTCTCTTGCTGTACTCACGCCGTTAAAACTGTGCTGGTAATGACATGGCAAGATGAACTCATTCGACAAATTACAATCAATTGCTCGGAACGAGGTCTTTTATTGCTTCGTGTACGCGATGAAGCTCGCATGACAATTGCCGCGTACCAGACACTGTACGAGTCGAGCATTGCCTTTGGAATGCGGAAAGCATTGATGGCGCAGCAGAAGAAGATGGAGACTGAGCAGGAGCTCCTTACCTTGAAAGAAGAAATCCAAGACTTGACGGTGCAGATTCAGGACTTGAGTACAAGATGCGAGGCAGTGGCACGACGTGAAGATGAAAAGATGGCGCACGATGAGAAGAAACATGGCGAAGAAGTGGAACAATTGCGCAAGAGTAATGAGCAGTTCAAAGCCAGTCTTGAGACCATGCTCACAGCTCCCCCGTAGTACTGATCTCCTCAAAACTAATAAAGGTACCTTGGACCTCCAACTTTTAATGTGCGTCCTTTTCGTATGGGTCTTTTGTGTTCGAGATTGACCCATTCGGAGGACACGAATAGTGGCAGAGTGCCAACATGTGCTGCTCAGCACCGTCCGCAAGCGCTCCGAGATGATAGCCGCCCTCCAATACTGAGACAACACGTCCGTCGCAGCATTCCCACGCGACTTTGCACAATTCTTTTGTGACCCAATAGAAATCCTTTGCTTCTAAGTGAAAGTCCGCCAAGGGGTCGCGCGAGGAAGCATCGAACCCCATGGAAATCAGCAGCAATCGTGGACAAAACTGACGGACTCGTGGAAGGACTAAAGCCGCAACTTGGTCGCGATACAATTGAGCACTGCAATGTGCTTGCAAGGGTACGTTGCAAAGGTTGTTCAATGGCCCATTTTCCCACCTAAACCCAGTTTTAGGGAAACATGGCGCTGATTGGTGGATTGATACATACAATAAATGGGGCTCAGTTTCCACAATCTGTTGCGTCCCATTCCCATGGTGCACATCAAGGTCAACAATTGCCACTCGCGTCAACTGATGCAACTTTGTGGCATGCAACGCGGCAACAGCAACATTATTAAAAATGCAAAACCCCATTGTACGACAGCGTGCGGCATGGTGACCCGGTGGTCGTACAGTACAGAATGCATTGCGTACAGGATTGTGGTCGTCCAATACCCGATCGACCGCAAGACACGCGGCCCCTGCAGCAACTCGTGCTGCTGCCATTGTATGTTGCATAAGTGTACAATCCTCTCCTAGCTCGACGTACTCGTAGTGTTGCAAAGCGTCATTTTGCTTCCCACAAGTTGTTAACGTTGTACGACCACGTGGACGACGGTCGTCCGTCTCCAATGCTGTCATACTGCGCTTCACTTTATTGCTGATGCGAGTAATCATATCCACGTACACGTCTCCATGGGCACGTTGTAGTTGCTGATCCGTCGCTGGAGTGAGTGACGTCTCTACTTTCAATCGTGGGAAGGAACTTGTCAGACGTTGTACGACCGCTCGTACACGTTCTGGACGCTCCATGTGTCGAGGAAGACGGTGGAGCAAACAAATGTCACTGTAGAGAAGCAGACTTTGTGATCCATGAATCATCGCAGCTATCGTCGTGTGCCAATCACGACAGACTAAGGCGAGCGACGCATAGTCGCGAGACGAAAGGAGGTTGGAGAGGAGCAGTGCGTGCAGCATTGGTGGACTGTGCGTCCATTTCTATGGTAATTGGTTAGAATAGAAATAGATTTTAGGCAAGATTTTAGCACGCTTTGCTGAAATGATGGGACCGTATATTCGCGTCAAGAGAAGAAACCAGACGGTGTTTCTCGACGTGCAGCTCACTGATACGTTCCTTAGTGTCAAGGAAAAGCTTGGCTCGATCTTTCATCTGCCAACCACGAGCATTCAACTCTGGCAAGGGCTCAATCAGGTCAGTCGTAGCGAATATCGACTGCAATGACTTGTTAAAGTTACTAGAAGTTGCTTTTTCCCTGGATTCTAGAAAGAAAGCAAGGAATTCGTCGATGCAGCAACGCTAGTTGATCATGAGTTGCAGAACGACGCCGTGATTTACATGTGCTGGAAGAAAGAGAGTACGAGATGGCATTTGATGTAGTCTTGGCGTGGGGTGCAAGCTAAGATTTTATATGGTGCCGTAGATGCGGATCAATGGGAAGAAGTGAGCGTGACGACGGTCGAAGCTGTTGATGCTGGAGACATGGTACACTCCGCCAATGGATCTTCTGGAAGTGGCATGAAAGCCGAGTAAGTTGATTCGATCGAGTAGAGAGAAGAATCTTCGAAACAGATTTAATCGCGAGACAAGTCTTGCAGATTTTAAGTTACTTTAATCTATACATCCGCCCCTTCCTCCATGCCCTCAAATGGCGTCTTGCCTACACTCTGACGCGTTTCATGACGACTTGAAACCTTTGCAATGCGTGACCTCAAATTGAATCGCTCGCTTTGGTAATTAGGCACAGCTAGTCAAGCCGAGAGTCTTGGCGACGAGCCGCAATGCTCGTTTATCGCCGACGCCACGAGGCAAGTGAGCAGCACAGAGACTCGAGATGGGAAACGTGGCAATTGTGGCCACAACGTGCTCGTCGAGGTAGGGAAATCGGGCTTCTCGTCCATGCGCACCAAGGCATCGATCGTCGCGTCCGAGGCTGCGGGTCCAGAGACGAGCGACGTCCATCTCAAGTCCTACATCGTAAACCTGCGGGTCCTTGTGTCAATAGTGTCGTATAGTGACGTTTATAGCCGGCCAGTTGTACGTCCGCTCCACTCCCGACGAACACGACCGAGGCACGGGTACAAGGGTGCAGGTCCTGTGAAACTTGATACTCGAGTTGCCGTGGAATCGACAGGGCAAAAAGGAACCATAACATTCGTCGACGACAGCGGGTACACGGGGTGAAGGTGACGAGCTAATTCATAATACGGTGACAAGTCGCCATCACTGTCTTTGATCGCTACATTACTCAGCACAAAGCGTGTCAAGTTGGGAATAGAAAATCTCGTCAACGTGATCGCACTTCCCGCCAGAATTGCCTGGATGTCTACTGGATTCTTCTCTTCTGTATCCACTTTGTCTACCCTGTACAATAAATTTCGACGCCCAAAGCGATCATGAGCAAAGTATAACCGCTTAAACTTTTCATGGAACCACGTGACGTTCACCACTGGGTCATTTGTGTTTTTTGTCCTTTTCGGTAATTTCTCCCCTGCAGCTTGTAACTTTTCCAATAAAAACAGCGTGTCACTCTTGTGCATCAGGTGCCACTTGTCATCGGATCAGCTCCCATCCATTTCAAACACTTCACCATTCCAGCACAATACATTATTGTTGGCATCACTTATTGGTTGACGAATTAGTTTGTCCCCTCGCAAATGCAATACTGCACTGTGCATTGTAATTGTACAGCCACGGACAATAGGATTGGGCTAGTTCGGTGCAAGTGCGACGTGCCGAATGACTCGCTCATAGTCATCGGGACTCTGTTGACGCAATCTACGCTGAAGCTCGAGGTCAAATTTTGAACACACAATTGTGGCATGGGTATGGTCCGATGGAAGAGAAGGAGAGGAATGGCTGGGAGTGAGCACTAATGCAATACCGCACATTTAACCTGAAGTTTGTTGAGACTATTATGTGCAGATTGAACTTCATTTATGTAGGAAGGAATGTGACGCTTGGCACAATATAAAAACATGAAAGCTCATTACACAATATACATGGTGTGCGACATAAATTTGCTCGTGCAACATCGATGTCGACCAGTCTTCTAGAAGAAGCTTGTATAGTTCTCTGTTGTGCTACGTAAACGATAGACCTGACCATGTGTATGCTTTGGTCCTATCCAAAAGTATTCACGAAGTTTTAGTAAAGCGTCCTTGTGGGTGGCCTTCTTTGAGAGTTTGTCTACGCCATAACTGTTTGATCAGCAAGAACGTGTCCAATCGGCTGATAAAAGCGTGTGGTGAATTTGATGTACAAGACTTGATCCTGCAGTGGCGTGCTCAGATCGGGCCTGAAATCTCTTGTAGTTCTTTTACCATAAAGACGCATAGTAACTGTTTTCATAGAGCAAAATGAATTGAAGGCGAAAGGGGACCTACTGATAGAACAGCCCACTATACCGTAAGACTCGCAATTCGATTAAGAGTTTAGATGCCAATTCTACTATTGGCATGCTGCCGACACCGGTGAACGACAACAATACCTATCTTTTGAGAAAAAATGCCAATTTAAACCGTAGAGCGATTGCTAACTTTCTACTCATGACTGTATGTAAGCAACTTCTTATTTCTCGTACACGTACGAGCAGAGTCGAAACCACTCCACGAGCCGTCTATAGTCGGACGCCACATCAGTGCAACAGCAATCCGAATCTCGTTTTGGCAGTGCATGTCTTGGCAAAGACAGTCAAATTCGCGGGCATTATTGTTGTAACGCAAACAGAGACTTCGAGCTACTCCATGTCTTTGCGCAACGTACTAGAGGCATGTACAATGCGTCGCTTGCCATTTGGCTCTTTGACGTGGAATGTTGGCGTAGAATGTGTAGTTCCTTCAACCAAATTTCGTTGTGAAAGCTATTCAATTACATGTAGTGTAAAATTTTTACGCGAGATGTACACCTTGCACGATTTCTAAAGACATTCTCTTTTTGTAAATATAAATAATTGCTCGCCACGTCAAACCATTTTGCTCACAGCTTGACTTATATGTCTGCGTAGAGAAAGTAAACACCCCTAAAATCACTGCTAGTAGGTTGTATCATAGCGACCAAATCGTCACGATGAATCCGGGGGCATTTTACCGGATGACTCTGCTTGCGCGGTCCACACTTCTATGTATACTTATTGAAGTGTTATGCGGGACTTGTGTCGCGTCTCAAGAGAACACCAAAAACAATTGCTGTAACTTAAGCTGGTAGTGCGATATCGGTCAGGAATAGTGTAAGTTTTGATATCATGAGTTCACGAGCTGCGCCCAGGATGCCTCATCCTTGGACCGGCCATATCACACTAAACATGCAGTAAGCGCTGCTCATGACAAGTATTACAAAAAGGTTATATTTTACTAAACGTGTATTGGCAAGGCCTCACCCGTAACGATCTCGCGAGAAGCCAGTCATGCTACAAAAGCTCCCATTTGCTAGGACTGCTTGAGGTTTTACGAGTCACTTCAGTACAACGAAAGGGCTAACTCAAATTGCCTTCGTCCAAACCAGCCTTGCGTATTTGTCATCAGAGGTGTGATAAGTCATGTGCCTCCAAAAAGTACACAGGGTGCATCAGCTGATACCACATGCGACCGCCGTACAAAATACAAAAAAGGCAGCAATTTCATTAATTTTTTTCACGTGAAAGCAGATGCAAACAAGTCTGGTTGTACTGAAGAGTACGCGAGGCAACTGTTGGCTCGATAGTATGTTTTTGCGCATTGATTGACTCTGTACCCTACAGCTCTGTCACTTTGGCTCAGTCTGTGACACTCCACCTAATCTTCTATTCTTCTTTTGATCACTTAAGCGACGTTAAGTAACCATAAATTCTTGACGTGCATCAAATGGTCGTGATTAGTCATGCTAGGAGTGTAAGGCTTGTTCCTTGGTCGACTTGTCGACTCTGTCAAAAATCTATTGGGTCTCACCATGTGTTGCATGCCTTCAAACAAGGTATTATCATTGCACAAATTTGCATTACCGACCTTTTGTAGCTTTGAATTAGTGCTTTGTCTTGAGAATGTACTTGTAACAAGCTCGACGCGTTGAGTATGTGTAGAGCAGTACCGTCCACCAGCCAGAGCGACACAAGACACGATTACACGGTTAAGTTGGAGAAGTGCGCGGGAAAAAACAAGATTGGAACTGCTTGCGCTACATTTAAGCCTTCTCTACGGCGTTATTGTCATCATCATATTTTGTCATCGCGGACGTCATCATGTTGCGTCGTTGTGTGGTTGTACAATTTGTTTGCGCAACTTGTGCTAAAGTCTGTATTCAATACGCACGTTGTCTAGTACAATGCAGATAAGAGTGCGATATGTCGAGTTTGTAGACGCATGCGCTAGATTTTAAGTAGGCTAAGAGTGATCTTCTTGCAGAGAGGCATACTGCTAAGAGTTTCGGCAAGGTTGGCGAGCTTCGAGGATAAGCGGCTTCGTTTAATTACAGCAGAGAAAAAAAGGTCATCTGCAGCAATGAAGGCCGGGCTTCGAAACGCCATTCATTAAACAGCAAATAGATCACATGACACACATCGATATTTATTATAGCCATTCTCTTTCGAATATCTCTAGAATAAGTTGAGAAGTAAGCCAAATTAACGCTCCAATGAACCTCTGTGTATTACGAAAATCCTTTATGTGTGGCCTTGATAGGTCAAATCAAATGGCTTGTTAGCAAGAGTTACAAAAGTTAAGTCGTACCTTGAGCACTGGAGAAGCAGCATTGTTGGCATGTCTTAAACCAACACATTGTACTCGGGATTTAAACTACTGTGCGTGGAATGACACGTAAATCCTCGAGAGATGCTCGAACTGAATAGCATATGCTAAATGTCGTTGATAAAAAGAGGTACCGAATAAATTGGCGGTCGGGGGATGGAAATTATGTGACCTTAAAGGTCAAACGGATAAAAGATGTCATATGATTTGCCCAAGCTTCGATAAGAGCTCGACAGTCGTATTGTGGTCCCTTAAAAAAACTCGCGTGATTAATCGAGAGATTGCACGAGGTCGAAGCAACCGAGTGGTCAACTTGATTGCAAAGTGGCGCATTACTGAAAGCTGTGTGCGGGCAATTTTGTGCTTGCAAAAATACAACATTATACTTTGAGAAGTCGTGGTAGCACTTACTAACACTCGTTAAGGTTTCCTCTTTTCTCTGGCATCACTGCGAGGTCATGCACTGATTAATTTTATTTTTCTAGCCACGATAAATTCAAATTTCTTCGATGCCGTATCATTGATGCTTTTAATGCAATTAGACAATCTTATACAAACCTTCGGGATGTCTGATAGCTAGAAAGCATGCTACCGAATACAGAGCGCATAATGTCTTATTTTTTGGTATCACTTGAAAGCACTTGATACATTGTTACGGGTGCTGTTTTCAAGACTTCTTCGCGAGTAAAACGGATGAAGAAGAAAAGAGCATACGGACTAGTATTGCGATTAGCTTTACAGACATGTCATGGACAATTAGGTATTTTGACACATCATTATTCGATTTACTTATGCTATTGATTGCTATATATACTTCTCCGTGATTGATCATTCAATTGCATAGTTGCTCTGTCCACTCGACAAGTCCTTATGTCGATAAAGCATTGCGATGCAGATGCTCAAGCTAGTGTAGACAAAAATTGTAGCGCATACATTTCATCACCGAGGCATTTAGTTTTTTGTAAAATTGCACGAGGACCAAGATCCGTGGGTCAAACTGATTGTGAGACCACGTCAGCTGAGCACATTATATGCGCGAACTTTTCTTAGCCAAACGCGTGAGACTTCTTTCTCGTTTACAAGCTCGCAGCAATGTAAGTGCATTAAACGTGTATCCCCAATTCTTATACCCTTGCAAATCCATTACGACGCTTAATATACTACTATGCCATACGTAACGAACATAAAATACAACGACAGCATTGCTCTTCTAAAAAGTCAGTGGAAATTTCAGAATTTTAGAAAAAAGTCTCAGCTCATACCAATGAGCAACTTAGCCATAACTTTCTCTACCATGTCATGATGCTCTCTGAGCACGTACTAGGGGATGGCATTGACGCGCCATACCACGTGGGCGAGCCGGTCGTCTTATTCAATTGCTCTCGGGCTACTTCTTGTGTATCCATTTGCGTTGCCCGTACCATGCACTTGACACAAAAGTGAACTTTGCGTTGCAACAGGGTCAAGTCGGGGGTAATAAAGCTCATTTTTTTCAGAATCTTACACGCACTGCAGACTGCACCAAAGCAAAGCTTGCAAGTCGTTGCGCCACGTAGCTTTGACGCGGAAACAGCCTTCGCACACGTCACACAATTGGGTTCATAGGCGAGTGTCCCCCTCTCACGACCGTCCCCTTGCCTTTGCTCGAGTAACCACGCGAGTTTCTTCATCTGACCACAGTACGAGTACTTGACACCAGCCATTGTCGCCTGGACCATTCCCATCACGGCCATAGCACGAACCATATCCCCACCGGGATTTAAGATACCGGTGCCACGGCAGTCGGTTCGATCCGGTCCTTCCTGGTGAAAAATACCACAGAACGACATGTGACCGCGTACTCGATTCGGTAATTCGTGTACTTCGGGAAATGTGACCGAGTGGAGTAAGTGATACCCAACGCGCTCGCCGTTTTGTAGGTGAAGAATACCGGTGCTCTCAATGCACACATAGTCGCGATTTCGAACAAGCCCAAGGGAGGCTAATGGAATATCGATCTCCATCCACTTGACCACCACGGAGCGAAACGGATCATCGACTGTCGGCTCGAGGATCGTGGCGAGGACAGCGGCAGCGTTAAAATCATTCAAGTACGACGACTTGATTCGCATGGACTCGATGGTAGGGTTGACAAGTCCAAACATGTTTTCATCAAGTGTGCCAGGAAGGGGGCCCACCATGAGCGATTGTGGCAATTTCGAGTCGGGGTTTTGATACTTGCGCTCGAGGTACGTCGTTGTCAATCCCGACTTGGCATGTTTTTTCCAACGTTGGAGGTCGATCTCTTTATTGATATCTAAATATTCTTCGTACTCTTCAAACTTGGCCATAATGATCTCGTCCGTGATCTCCACAAGTTTGGTACAAGCGTCGGGAGTGAGCAAGAGCTGCTTAAACGGGTTAACGATGAAACGTTGGTTGTCCATACTCGATAAGTGAAATCTAATGAAGTTGTGGACTGAGCGACGAGCGAGCTCACAGCTCTTGTAATCTCGTACCATGGGTGTATAGAGATTTAGGTGTAGAGTCTTATGATGTTGAGACACATGTTGGGGATAATCAGCAGGTGTATTGCCCTCAGCATCACTCATACTGATAGGAAGTGGATCGTTAAGTTAAGAATTATTCCTGCTTTGTCCAAAAATTACATACCAAGTTGTACGCTTTATCTTTTTAATCTTTCAAAGCTGGTATGGACAAAATTTGTGAGCCAGAGTGTGCCTCGACAATGCAATTGACGTAGAATGGAGCTGTTGTGTGGTCTGAGTTCATGGCCGATAAAACTATGCTGCTTTGTCGTCGACAACCTTACCACTTTTTAACCCTCAGCTTTGACATCTTGGTCCATTCCGAGCACGTTATCAATCTAAAGTTTCGCTATGTTGCTTTTGAACTACTTTTAGAAAACACAATCGCTAAGTGGCTTCATGAGAGCCAGTGTGCAAATTATATCTTGATAACACTGGTGCCCCATCAATCGGTACGACCGTTTGTTTGGCACGCATAAAACCCACTGAGTGGTACAAGCGGGACCCCACCCGCTTTTCCTCAAAGAAATTTCTGCTTGACAGTTTAGTGATTGTCGCGAGCACAGCTGCAGAGCTGTAAATGCTTCAGTGATGCGCATGTCTTTCAGTGTGAAGATTATATATATTTTTCCAGAGTACTCGAAATGGCACCGGCCGTGGTGTCATGCCATGACGTAAATTTTTAATCTAGCATTGAGCTAGCTATAGGCCTAATGTAGTGCACCAGTCTCAACAATATTGATACAGAACCTTTCTATTACCTACGCAAAAACCATGCGAAGCTTGGCATCAGTAGTGCGTCACTGTCAAGATTATGCTGTGATGCCGAAAGCTGCTGGTGGCAGAAGTCGCGATGCACGCCGTTGATTAATTTTCATCTGAAAATTACCTAATCGAAAAATTACTTTGGCGTCGTTTCAATATTTTGCAGTTTTGGTCTGCATTTGCTTCCGTTACTAAAAAAAATAGCGAAAAGTGCAGTCTGGGACCTATTAGTCAATCATGCTCTTAGTGAAGTGATTCGCAACTGCAGGGATAAAGACAAGGTACGTCTACCGTAGTTCTTAAATAAGAATTCCGAGGCATTAGACAAAGCCAGAACTCTAGAAGCCTTGACCTCTTTGCAAAGTATAACAGCATGAAATAGTGGAGCGCAAACGATAAAGGCGAAAAGAGGAGATTAAAGCTATTTTTATGATGAAAATTGCAGATATAAAAGATGCTGACAATCCAGCGTCGATATCTGACTATAGGCTCTGAACTACTCCGTGAACGGGAAGGCATGCTCATTCCAGATAAGCTAGCCTGCGTAGCCATCCTATTATTAGTGTAGAACCTGACTTACATATAGGCAAGTTGTAGTACCACGTTTCAAGTGGCATATACAAGTTTTACTTGTAAAATGATCACGACAACGCCAACCTTTTGTTGGCCGATGGATGCGAGATAACAATCAAGAGTGTGGAAGCATTGTGCAGCAACTGATCGTTCCCGATGACTAATTGCGCAGACTCGTTATTATGCACGCAATTTACGTACAAAATTTGAACAAGAATCCACTCTTTAATCCGCAAGATGCTAACCTTCAAAGCAGATTTGGCTCTGTCATTTTAACTGTGGTGCGTTGAACTTCCCGCTTTTAAGAATCTATTGCCTGTCATCAGTGTACACTCCAGCGAGAGAGCACGCATTCCTATCGCAATCGACATCTTAAATGGCTTCCCAGGGGATGTCGCCTGATTCATACTCTCATGATTGACCGACCAGTTGAGTACCTCGATTGTAATTTTCTGTTTGGTCTAGCGCTGTTATGCACTATGCTCCACCTTACCTCAGGATGTTCATTTTCGTGACTCACGCTGGATGACGAGCACTTTTTGGTGTTTTTCAGTGTAGTCGTTACTTCTCACCACTAGATGTGGTTTTCCAACAGCACCATTAGTTTTACGCTGCTCAGTTAAGGTTAAGCTTGACGATTGCATTGCGACACATGCTTATCATTTACGTGATGGTATTCTGCGATTATAGCAAGAAGCGTCAGACCAAACGCAATTTTGAGTTTCATACAGAAGAGGAGAATATGGTTTTCCTTCTTTTAAGAGGTGTATGCCACCACTACAGCCTCTTTAAACCCTCAATCATCGACTTCTTACGTAGAGCTCGTAAGCTCTGACGCGATTCAGCTGCTTGCGGCAGGAGGAATAAAAATGCAGCTGCCCTCTTAAGCTTTTTATAGCCGAAATCTTTACTGTTATGCTCGGCTTAGTGCAACACCTCGTTACGGTGATAAGCACTTGTTTACTCTTGTAAATAACGCCGAGGAGTATATTTGTCGACCTACGATAAATTGTGGTGATACTGTTCGGATCGGCCGGATTCAGACAGCCTTCAAATTTGCGCGTCGCCACGTCTACGCTAAATGAGCAGAGAGATCTGCGGGGCGACGAACGAGTCTGTGATTAAAAAGAAGTACACACTTTTCGAATTTGTCGTTGATAGGGGCTATCGAATGAATAGGTGATAGAGATATGCCAGGGTTTGAATACGGAGATCTTTCAGCTGTCGGGCGCGTGAAGGCATAAAAGGAAAACAGTCAAAGGAAGACCTGGATGAGGCACCTTTATATAGTACGATTGGAGATTTGACATTATCAAATATTTAAGCTACCGTAACCCTCACGCTCAAATTCAAGCCAGTTTAAGCACAGCCTATTCAACCCATTTTAGGACTTGCTCCCGCACCCCTCGTTACAATATGGGTCTTTTTCGATCAGCTCGTGAGATCGCGTTTTAGTGGCCTATCTCTATCTCTTTCCGGAGGAGCCACCTTTACATAGTACGATTGAAGGTTCGACACTACCAAATAATTAAGCTAACCCTCACGCTCAAATTTAAGCCATTTTAAGCACAGACTATTCGACCCATTCTAGGACTTGCTTCCGCACCCCTAGTTACAGTATGGGGATTTTTCGATCAGCCCGTGTGATCGCGTTTTAGTGGCCTATCTCTAGCTGTTTCCGGGGGAGCCACCTTTACATAGTAAGATTGAAGGTTTGACACTACCAAATAATTAAGCTAACCCTCACGCTCAAATTTAAGCCATTTTAAGCACAGACTATTCAACCCATTGTAGAACTTGCTTCCGCACCCCTCGTTACAAATGGGTCTTTTTCGATCAGCCCGTGTGATCGCGTTTTAGTGGCCTATCTCTAGCTGTTTCCAAATAATATCAAATTAAGTAATTTTGGTCCTAGGTCGAGTGTCTTACAATCTGAGCCACGAAGTGGTGTTTGATATCGTCAGATGAGTAATCGGCTTTTAATAATTTTGTGGGTCACAATTTAACTTTATGTGCGCCCAGCAGCTGCAAAAAAGACCAAGCATTTTCCTTTGTTTTCAATAGAACGACTTTGCGTACTATACACCAACTTTTACCTTATAAATAAGTATTGGAAGATCTAAGTCACCTTAGCAATTTGTATCAGTGTTTATTACTTTATATGAAAAGGTAACGTATGTTGAGGAAGACACGATATTAGTAGTGGGTGAGTGACCAAAAGTGATGACTCGGTGACTTTTATACATAGAGGTACTATAGATGGGTGGCTCCTTAAGACCATGGTGACTTAAGCACCTTTTGGTAGCGAAAAAAGGTTTGATCATTTCTGACTTAAGACTAAGTTTAAATGCACATGGTATATCATCTATATCTCAACAGTTGCTTTTCTAGGCTTTGGAAGTGGTCAAGCCTACCCCAAAGAGACAGCGCTCGAAGAAGTTGGTGCTCTGCGGGATGCATTGAAGGAGGTGTATGCGGATACTCACCTAGCAGGGATTGCTTCATTCGACCTCACAGTCTTCGTGAACGGTATGACGTCAAATGATGATTCGCTGATTGGTATGTTTGGTGATTTAAAGAAGAACGCTATTATTGTGCAAAAGCCTCAGCGTGCAGATGCTTTTAAAACAAGCATTTTACAAAGGATTCTGCCGCACATTCCTGCAAATGCCTCGACGACTCTAACAGTACAGAGCGGTTAATTTATTTGGTGAGCTCTCATGCAAATATTAAATCTAAAATTAATAGAGAAATACGCGGGTGCGATGCGTGTTGCTCAATTTTTTTTTTGTGCTAACGTCACATATGTTTCGTCGAAGCAACGAGTATCCATTGCTTGTGATGATGCAAATATCGGACATCGGCGACGAGAATTTGCTATTCATGCCCGAAAAAGATGCATTCGATCACTTCACGACTCAGCTTTATTTGTGAAAATTTAGACGTTTTTTGTCTAATTTGTTTCTCAAAGACAAAAGAGGGACCACAAAAGGAACGACGTGATTTCAAAAAAACGAGCAAGAGTGCCTCTTAACACCACATAGTGGGTGGATAAACCACCCGCGTTGAACGACATTTGGTGACATGGATGGCAAACCTGTGGTATTTACTAGCTTAGAGCGGTCATTCTTCTGTTGTCTGAATTTGCAAGCAACTGCGGCTCAAACGATTGCCTTAAGAAGAAAAATATTGACGCATCATATGAATTTAACAGTTTTGGACAGAAGTGTCTTTGGATAGGAGATTGAGATATATTACCAAAGCAAAATGCACACTGATCGAGCGATGTTCTAACCAGCTATGATCTATCATGACAAAAAAGAGCTGTAGCCTCATCAAGAAACCAAAAGTACGGATTGAGTCACAACATATGTGACGCACCATGCATCGCATGACTAAAGTACTAATGCTGCTGCGAACAGTTGTAAGAGTACAACTATAGTCACCTTGCTGGAATTGCTACCCCCGATTTCACCTTCTTTGCCTACCAAGCGTCGTACAACGTGAGACAAGCGCTATCCAAGAATTCTTCGGCAGTTTATGAGCCAAAAAGCGATGAAGTTTGCTATAGTTTGGCTGTCAAAAAAGACACAAAGGCAGTGTTTGTAATCGTGGGAAAGATGGTGATCACGCTGGTGTTGACACAGGCGGCACTCATATTTCGAATCCAGTAGTGTCGTGCAATCACAACTTGACGAAGCAACACACTGTAAAAGTGTGGGCCATCGCGTTTAGCGAAAAGATGGCAAGTTTTTAGCTTTTTTTTTGCGATGCTGAGCTGGACATCGCGCTTATCCATCCAGATCAGTTATAGAATTCTGGAGCTGAAGCTCAAATGATCTGGAACCACATTCTAATTGCTGACATCGTTTTTCGCTAGGATTTAACGTACCGAGCTTGACGAGGTCACCCAGCATCTTGCACAGAAATGACGAGCAACTAAACTGATTCTGCAGTACAGTTACTGCGCCAACAGACAATCAAAAGTTTAATTATATTGGTCAGGAAACAAGGTCCTAGGACCCAACAGTGAAACTCTAATTCATGTATTATAGTATCAGCTTAATACCCACTTTTGATATTCACCAACGTGATTGCGGGGAGGTCGTACATTACACTAGGATTATGAAGGTAGATGGAGCTATTACGCAATTGACTTGCTCTACCGTCAAACAGCTTCTACAAAAGGAGTTTATGGCAAACGTCGGCTTGTTTGGTTGCGAACAATCCCCGATGACGATTCGAGTGCATGTGAAGATGAAAATCATCCATTTCGGATACACTGAGCTACAATTTGATTTTCTTAGGAGGTAGGCGTGCTGTCTGCTATCCAGCAACGTTTTGTTGAAGTCATCGTGTTTGTCGACAAGCATTCAGCCGATCCATCTTGCAGAGAGTATGCGTGTGCAGTCTAACCTTTGCTGACGCTATCGGAGCTTCCTTCTTCATCTTTGCTTTAAATGTCCTTTGAATTACCTTCAAAATTAGATGCAAGGGAATGCTCATTTCATATATCTAGGAGAAAAGTCTTTGCGCCTCTAAGATCAACTGAACACCCTACGCCGCCAGCGACCAACTGAACACCCTACGCCGCCTGCGACTCTTCCTGGTGAATCTCTCTTTTCTGTCATTCCACAAGTGGAAACACCGCGTAAGAGCTGTCAGCGCTTTTTTCACGTTTACTTGGAGTAAAAGAGAGATAGCATGAATTAACTCGTCGCTTTTGCGTAGTTCTAACAGGATTTATACAAAAGGTCTGCGTACAATTTTTTTTATATTTACTCCGCTGTCAAACAAAGTAGATGTGGCTTTAACAGGACTTGGTACCATATTTGCGGGCATCAACAATCTATATATAATGGCGGATAAGTATTTTGAAAATTGTACAACCAAAGTCGAGGTAGATTGCACCAACGATGCTATGACGCAAAGGTTGAGTGAGCAATTTGACGAATACCTTTTCAACGACTTGAGTGACAAAGAGTATAAAGGAAGCTCCCAAATAGTTGAAGCTCAGCACACCGTCGGCCTTTACAAAATCTCGCCATAGTAGCTGACCCTTAAGAATGACGCGATGATGCGGAGCTTGCATTCAGACCTCGGGAGTAGCAATGCTTAGAGCATTTCGCCGGCAATTTGTTCCTTACCAAAATTTAATACTAAGATCATTTCCGAAACCTTCTTTTGGGAGAACAGCGATTTCAGCGACACAACCTCTTGACCACCTTAGAGCGAGAGCCAAAGCTTTTAGATATCACAGTACTTTTGGAACCGCTCAACTACTGAGATCTAACAGCTGCCATTTTGACGACGCAACCTCTCCACCATTTGATAGCGAGAGCCACGTCTTTTCAATATTGAGGCGTTGGACCGCCAATGTTCAGACTAAATGCATAAAAGCAAAAGAGCATTTTTTACCTGGCGCGACGTGGCGTCTCATCATTGGTTAAAATCATATGTCACATACCTTCATGCCCGCTTAAGTACGCCAGAAATTTTCTCTCTCCTTTCTTTGTCACTCCAGAATTTACAAAAGATGGTGGAGGTATCGCTGTGTTGCGCTATTGTCGGAAAGGTAGGAGACGTTTTCGGTGTGAAGACCGACAATGGCGTTCATGTCTGGGAGTTGAAGAAGGCGATTAAGGCGGAGAAGCCGAACGACTTCAAGGACATTGACGCAAACAACCTGCAGCTCTTTCTGGCAAAGACGGAGAGAGGCGCGTGGCTGACGAACGACGACCAAGCTGCGCTGGATCTAGCTAAAGGGAAGATTAGTGAGAATATTCAAGCGTTGATCGGTGGAAGGAAGATGAAAGCTATGAAGACTTTGCAGCACTGCTTATTCGAGAAAAACAAGATGCCCCAACTATCAATGGACCAGATCCACGTGCTGGTGGTGGCTCCAAAGATTGAATCCAAGCGTCCAGCAGAAGATGATTTGACTTCTGAGGTTTTAAAAAGATTGAAAAATATAAAATCGGACGTGGCGGCCATCAAGGCGGACGTGGCGGCCATCAAGCCGAAGACATTGACCAAATTTGAGAACTTGGTTGTACGTGAAGACGAGTTCCGACTCGACAGTCTGTCCATGACGCAACAAAGTGCCGACCCAATTGTCATGACACCCAGCTTACACGAGTTTTGGCAGGGATTTGGTGAATTTCCTCTGTACTATTTCGTTCGGAGAGAAGAAGTAGTGTTTTGGAAGGTTTTCAAGGAACTGCTGCTCGTGAAGGGTCGCGTTGTGATAGTCGGCTCACCGGGTGTCGGAAAGTCTTGCTTTCTGATACTTATTGCATTCTATCTGGCGTGTTTTGGGAAGAAAAGGGTGCTGATCATACGCCGCTTGAAAGAAGAATCAGCAGGGAACGCTGTAGTGTATCTTGATGGCAACGGATCGTACGCACGACGATCGAATCTTCAGTCGTGTGACATCTTTGCCATCCGTGAGCAAGTTACTCCCAGGTCGGTCAAGGGCGAAATCATCCGCGAGAAGACGCCAATTGTTCTGGTTGCCGGTGTTCAAAAAATGAACTTTTTCTTTCCTTTATTCCGTTATAATTATTAAAATATATATTAAATATTTTTTTTTTGAGCTTACCCTTTACGAGAATCGAACTCGTATTTTTGCCGTGAAAAGGCGTTATATATATCATTTAGTAGCCTTTTAGGTAAATCTTGATTTACTCCGCCTGCTAATAGTACTGAACCGGATGTAGGAGCTTCCACATGTGCTTCCGGCAATATTAAAATATTTAGTTGGTTAGCAACTTTATGGGGCGGATCTTTTTAAAATTTGAAACTCCTTTATTATTTGTTTTAGGTTTTATTTTACTATTTGTAATGGGAGGTGTAACTGGAACAGAAAGACCCCGTGAACCTTTACTACATCTTTATATTGTTTGATATTTCGTGCTGTGTATCCTGACTGAGGACTATACCCGGTCGGAATGGTACGAGAAAATCGAAATTTGGGGGCCCAACATCCTTTGCAGCGGCGAAGATGAGGCATCGTGTCCTCCATGCTTGTCCACACTTAAAAAAGACACCTACTGATACCCCAACTACCCGTTCTTTCCTTTTATCGACGCAGTGACCACGTGTGAAGCGTTCCGAAGTGGAAGTGAAGACTCCGACACACTCGTGGCTTATATTCAGGTAGCAATTCGAAGCGAGAAAAAGTTTAAGGAAGAAACTCTAAGGCGGCTGAACGAAGAGATGGATAAAAACCAATTGCTGAAGGATATGAAGCGCGTGTTTGTGGTTGTAGTACCTGACTCTGATGTGTGCGAGAAGTTTATTCTCCACGATGCGCCAAACCCTGACACGATTCAAGCGATGGTATGTTGCTTCAGCTGGAGCCTGAAGTTAGCTGGGATTAAATGCATTCAGTTCTGATGTATTTCAATATCTGAGATTTAATCTCTTACGTTTTTCTTTATATACTTAGATGACGTACTCACCTGAATAATACCTCGGTAACAAAGAGCGCATGAAAATAGAATAGAAGTGCTGCCACCACATGTGACGCTCGCTCGTTGTATCAAACGAAAGTTAAACCGAACTTTATTAATTATAAAACCAATATGGTCAATGACAATGGCTCGAAACCTCCAAGAAGTAAAAGCCATATATTTGAATCGATCAATTTCATGAAAAATGGCTAAGCTCAAAAGTACAAGGTCAAATAATTATAAAGTCATATCGACGCAGAATAACTTTACCAAACAGAAAAAGGCAGCATGTTGGCATACGAACTCGAGGAATAAAGAGATCAAATGGTCAAACTATCAAAGGAGTAGCAGCTACCGTGTCAAGGTGCGTGGTAGAACGGATAAGATAGTCTATGTAAGCAACGTTTCAAGCCCAATCAATCAGAGACTGATAGCTGAGTGGTACAACATTTCGATTGAAACTCTTGAGAAACTCTTGTTCTTTGATTTTAGTTGTAAGTGCCGTTTTTAGAATGGTAATCACATGAAATCACACCTACCTGAGGGTGTTGAGCCTCCTGTATGTTACGACAAGCTCGAATACGTTCTTTCACCTAAGGAGAGTGTTTTGAAGGTAAATGTTGCTCTTGGATACATACATGAAAGCAAGACCGATCTTGCTGATACTCGCTACTTCTATCCGAGCCTTGCTAACACTTATGTATTCAATGAGTCTGTCGATATCATCAGCAAGGCTGATAGTCCAAAGAAGGTGATTTTAGAAATCCGTTCTATGGAGCTGGCTGACAAACAGAAGTAACCCAGCTCAGAATTTAAGCTCAAGACGATCACAGCATTCAAGATATTTGTCTACCATCGCGACCATGCCTCTGGGGATAACGTGGCTGTGATATATAGGTCCGCGAAGACAAGCATTTTGTTGGCTCCACTAAGACTAACAACAAGTGCGTCTTTCACTGTATCGCCTGGCACACATTGCGGAGCACCAAAATGAATCCTTGCAGAATACAGACTCAGGTAAAAGATTTACTAAAGAGCTACTGCGATTTCAAAGTGCTAAATATTCGTTCAGCCGGTTTAAAAAGTTTAAGACCACTGACCTACTACACCTCGATGAAGTTGAAATCGCTTTCATCTCGGTAATTCCGTATCCAAGATTGATGTAGCTTCAGGAAATCGAGAATGCATTCAAAAATCGGACCGAGGGTAGATCAATGATACTCTATCGCACAAAAATCACGCTCCTTACATTTTAAACATCGATATGCTTCAGCCTAAGTGGTTCATCGGCGCTAAAAAGCAGGAAAAGCAAGGAAAATCAGTGTGAGCTTGTAGATATTGGGATCTTCCCTACTGAGACAGTTACGTACAATCAGGCTCAAAACGCTATACGATTACTGCTTACGAAGTATGAGTACTGATCATTTCATCGGTCACTTCATCATTCATGAAATTAAGGCCACCCTTAGGCCAACCGCGACTCGAGACTGGGAAAATATTGTCTTCACGAACGAGCACAATTCTTTGTCGGTATCAGTAGGTGCTAGTTCTACCGAGGGCTTGCGTTGTATAAATATGATCATTTACATTGTTAATGTATGGTTTAGAATCTAGCAGTACAATGTCAAGAAACATATATGACGCTTTTATAAAAAATCATCAATTCTCATGGCATGACAGGTATGGAAATTCCAGGAGTCATTCTTGGCAAGATCAATGAGATGTCCGATGTGAAGAGTTAGAAAGGAGAAAGAATGTGTGCCAGTTTCGTTGACTTTTACCGCAATATTGTTTTGGTAAGCAAAGGTCTGACAATGGGAAATTATAACATCAGGTTGACCAGGCATCAGTATTCGGCTTCAATTCAGGTCGGTATGATGCTAAGTCAATCAAGAAGGATTTGCTTGGCGTAATCGATACCGACAATATCAAATCTGCCATCAAGAACCCTAGCTGCATGTGCATTCCTACATCGGACATGAAAAGCTTGATATCACTACCTCTGTGCCAGCTGGTGCCAGCTCCGACAAGTATCATATTACATATCGCGGTGGCTGCAAATGTGATGACAAAATTAAATGTGTCTGTGGTCTTATTGAATTTTCTCCATACGAATACATCGCCGCATTTAATGTTCTAAACATGACAACTATCCCGCCGAGGTCGGTTTTGAATGCAAGCTGCGTAGAACAAGCATCACCAGCGATAGCTACAAACGAGTGAAGTTTGTGAGATCTTATACGGGATAAATTAGTTCAAAACCCCACTGACCCGGAAAAATAATCTCGACGTAGTCCCTCTCACCAAAGCTATCAAGGCTCACCGAGAGCAATTTAAGCGCTTCGATCTGGAAATGTTTGTGAATGAGTGTCCCTACCTAGTCGCTTAGAGAAGGTCATGTATCAGACCTGCTTCAATAATTTCCATTATCCGAACAAGAATCCTGCTGACGCCTTCCAAGTTTTAGCTTAGCACACGACTGACAACAAAAGTAAGGATGCTAAGGCAAAACGAACACTTAGTACGACACTCGAGCACGTTGATACATTGCTTCAAAGGGAAAAAAATCCGTGTGATCAATGATACTATCAGCTGACTGCTGCTGCCTCTGCGGATCGTATCAACAATTATCTTGGCCATACGGTAATGTCTTGGTCAGCCGTGATAAGTTCAAGACCACTCGAAAAAATATGTCGTCTTGAGGATTTTGGTGTATCAAGTTACTTAAATTCTACTCGGATAGACAGGTCCATTCGATCGACAAGAAAGAGAAATTATCTTCTTTAAGATGAAGGCTAACATTGCTGGAGGTCCACCCATTATCTTTGATCGCTAGGCCGAGCGCAATGAGACGAGATACGTGATGGCAGGCCTGTAAGCGAATTATCGGATACGACGCTTACGCTCTATACGTGTGGTCGCTTGGCAAGAGATATCATGCAGTCGATCGACTACGGTTGAAGCGTAAAATGATATATTCAATGGATTAAAGAAGACAAGAGTTTCAGTTTTTGAGTGTGATATTTGAATGCCAGAACACCTTAAACAGTATTTTGGTGAGATGACTCAGATTTTGAAATATATGCTGATTGTATAAACAAACTAGAGCGTAATAAGTAGGCACATGTTTGTACACAATGAGGCGCGCAAGCAAAGCCAAGCAAAATTTGCTCGCAAGTTGATTGGTAGCTACGCGAAACAATTTCATATAAATTCTTTTGCCTTAGTCATTCCTTTCTAACGGCTAAGAGATGATCAAGACTCACTGCTCTGTCAAGACTAGCTCTCACATAGCTTTTGCCTCCTCTATGAAAGCTCTATCAAATGTTCGATAGGAGGGTGATATTATTAAGTCGTAGGAAATGATTACTGAATGATGAAGTTGACTGGCAACAGGGCTTTTGGTCGATGTGGATTGGACATGAGAAAGCACAAAGAGGTTAAGTATGAGTCGAGCGACAACGCTATTAAGAACAAGGTCGAACACTTTACGTTCCATGGTCTCGAAGAGATAGTGAAATTGCGACGAAGAAGCGTCGAATCGGTTGCAAAAAAACAATCCATTTGTCGAAAGCTATCTATCAGCTTGCTTCGCTTTTACTACGAATGCATAGTTTTCATCATCGATCCCTCTGACTTCTAGTATCAAGAGAAGAATACTGACACGGTCTTTATCACTTTAACCTGTGATAATTCGATTCAAAAAAGTGTCAGACAAGAGCATCGAACCCACTTCATGGAGCACAAATACGATTGGTTCTCATGCGGCTACCATACTGAGGAAGCTAATATTGATTTCTGTACGCTTGCTTTGTTCAAAGATTAATGGTCAGGTGATGCTATGGTCGTACTACCGAGTAAGAACTATATTTGCTATCTACCCGACGAAATCTAGAAGGTCAAAATTTCGGCGACGGATAGTAGGGAGGTAGTTATAACAATGGTGTTCTGTCGTACGGGTTTGCATCACGCTACATTCTACAGACAAAGGGGCTAGACTTTCGAAAGAAACCAAGTCTATCATCACCTACACTCCAAACAAACAGCGTTCAACTACTATATAATAAATGTTGAGTAATTGATGATTGTATCACGAGTGAAGCACTTGATTTTTAAGCAGGAAACCACTGAATTTCTTAAATAGATCATGGATGCGCTATTAATAATTTTAGTGTGATCCAAAAACCGAATTTATCGGAGCTCAAGCTCTGTATTAGGAGGCAAAGAGGTTGGATCTTAAGATAACTTTCAAAACTGTAAAGGGTTGACATGGAAGTCAGACCGAATTTCAACAATTTAAGGAGAAAAAAATATTGAATTATTTAAAAATAGCTCTGCGTAATCCGAACTCGTGGCAAATTGATCTTGCATTTTGGGGGAACCAACTAATTCTGACTGCTATCATTCTCAATTCAAAGTTCTTTCGAATCAAGAATGCAGCAACTGTTTTAGCAGCGTTTAAAGCTTTTATTTGTCTCCAGAAAGTTAATATCCTATCAAGTGGTAATAATGAATTTACAGGCCCAAGATCGCTTTAGACATAAGACAATTGACCACTACATCAACGATCCAGGCTTTCATGGAACAATGGAAGTAAGTGAACGATTCAACATGATGTTGAAACAGTGTCGAACTAACATGTTCCCCGAGAGAATAACGCAAAAGCTTATCACTAAAGTCTCCGAAGACTTCAATACCACAAATCGTTGTTCGATTAGTCTACACCAGTGAGGCAAATGGCAAAGTAATGGAAGCAAATACAAGTCATAATCAGATGCAAGCCAAATGAATTGAGAAGGAGTTGGAAGTCGGATCAAGGTGATTTAATTGTACTGAAAAACAAACATTTTATATCAAAGGTGCACGATGGAACAAACGATAAAATTGCTATATTAAATGGCTACCAAGTCCAAATTTGTTCAAAAAATTGGTCATAGCCTCTAAACAAGGGGCCAAACGATTTAGAAATGATTAAAACAAAGACTACAGATGCTAATATTTATCGTGGCGACATTCTTGGAGCTAAGTAGACTGCTCACAATCTCTGAGAAATAATGCTTCAGTGCATGGTCTCGAAAGTACAAATATTAGATCAAATGGTTTAGTAATAAGCCAGACTCCTGTGAGCCTCAAGATAATCTCTGATCGTTAAATAAAAACCAAAGGTCGGCGCTAGAATATGCGGACTGGGTAAATCAACAAATGAGTCATACTTTGCTTTGTGTAAAATTATGGTAAAGGAATCCTTTGTAAGCTTATATTTAACAAAATAGTATGTATACTTACATACAAAATAGTATGTAACTATACATACTATTTTGTTAGATTCTTAAAATATCTGACTTGGTAAACATATATAATTTATAGTATAAACATATGCCGCAACTGTTTAGAAGATCAACGTGAGTTTGCCAAGCTACGTCGAAGACTGTGGGTCATTTAAGAGATAAGTAGCATCAGCAAGCTTTTATATAGCAAAAGTGCCCAGATCGTATCATTTTCCTCAGTAGGCATAGATAAAAAATTAGTCGTTTATAACGACTCAATAACTCAGGCAGAAAATTGCCATGCATTAAGTAAGAGCTGCTTCAAAATTCGTGACCTAAGTAAAAATGTTTCTTCAATTGATGGCCTCGTTCGTGCACAAAGTTTGAGACTTAATATAGCCATTTTTAAATAGGCGGGGACATATCACACCACATACCGCTCGCTATGCGTTTAAGCAAGTTAAAATTCTGTTTAATTTGTAAGGAATCAAGATTAACGAGAGTCTAGGGCTTAGTTGGAATACCCTAAAGTGAGTTTAAATGGAAAGCATTGCGAGAAACTCAGCCTTAATCCAGAATACGAGACAGTTGAAAAGATCTTAAGTGTACTAGCGCCGAGATGAATGCAATAGGCACAGCTCCCAATGGCGTTGCCAATAGAGGTCATCGACGAGCCCTTGCATTGAAGCTCTTAAAAAGAATGGACTGAGCTCATTCGTCAGATCGAGGCCCCATCGTCGTTCAATAGCCGTCTTGAAGTTACAACTGGTCTCACTAGACGCTTTCAATACCAACATATAAATGGACGTCTGAATGATGCAATGACAATTTAAGATTGAGTAAGTTGCGAGTCAGTGTGAAAAAACAAACAAGTTTTTCCATAGCGATATCCAAAGGGCGGGTGAAACGAATAACTAAGTTACAGTGGTGTGCGGATCGAGGGTATAACGGGTCGTTAGATAAAGTCGATCTTTATAATTAAAAGATAGCTTTTCGCTCAAGAAAATTTTAAAAGATTGATGACTCTTAGACACCCCTATCGGCTTTCATTTCGTCTTCATACTGGAGGATTAATAAAGCAACTAAAGTAAAATGAGTCTTTGCTCGCAATGTATCATCAAATCTAGTTGCTTATAAATAACATGAATTTCGCTTTATAAATTGTCATACGCATCGATCGCTGATAGTACTAGGTCGCATTGCTAGAAGATAGTATGATTTTCTCTACACCTCCTCTACGCATGATGCTGCGCGAGCCCGTCAAACTTGGTGTATTTGTCATGGAGGTTGATAAACTTCGTTACTGGAGAGCCACCCGTCGGAAAACCCAAGCTGACTGTGCTCCTGTCCACCCCGAGGGTAGGCCCGCCCCGCACCTGAGTGCAAATAGCAACGATGGGATGGGCGAAGTTTCTCCGACTCTTTCCAAAGCTAAATTTAGCCACAGAATCGCTTGTGTCGTTAAACATTTAAGATATATCGTTCTACAGGACCGCAAATTGAGTTGTTGAAAGCTCGGATCAAGTTCAGCTTGAGAGTTGCCGAATGAAGCTACTACTGTTGCTTTGACTGTGCTCAGCTAGAGCACATGATCTATGCCTGTCCTGAAGAAGCTAAAAATTTAAGCCAATATTTTGCGTAAACGTTCTAAAAGATTTTTTGGTAGAAGCCGAGTCTTCAAAGCAAGATAATTCTGGTCGCCAGAATAGAAAGGACTCCCGCTGGTAAGGACTAAATCTTTTTGATAGGTGTATGGGTGGTAAGCATCACGAGGAGGAAGCACCTAACTACTCAGCAGCTCTAGAAGGAGGAGCCAGCAGCGGTGAAACTGCTATTCGTACGAGCAAGTGTTCGTAGTAAAAAATTTTTTTGATACAATTTAAGATATTGCAAGCTTTCACACACCACGGCAATCTAATTGCTGTCAGCCACGATAACGTAATTGGAGCTCTAAGAAGAAGCACTGGGGAACAAGCAGAAAATTTCGGGATGTCTATAACCAGTCCTACAGTCAGAATAGACTTGGCTGTGAAACTCATTATAGCAGGAAGTCATTCTTTGTTATCGATATGAACAAGCATGTCTTAATTCGGGGCACGCCGTAACAACAGGAATGTGAGCTTCAATAGATTGGCATGTGATACCCGCCTCATTTGATTGTGTCATCCTTTCTGTTGTGCATACACCTTCTTTGAGAAAATCCTAAGCAAGTATACTTCCGAATCGATTATAAAAGGTATCAAAAAGTGGAATTCCACAAAGGCAGCTATGCCAATCTCTTGAGCCCTATTTTAATGAGCAATTGATTTTCAACTGCAGCATTTGCTGTCAAAGCCGCTTTGATAAACGTTTTGTATGAAAACAACAGAATGCCACCAACTGCGAGTATATGAATACCGCCTCCTTTTCGACAAAAGAGTCTAAATGTTAAGCGTAGGTTGCGACTCGGTATTAAGATCCTTAAGAATTCTTACGATCTGGTATACACTGTACTAGAGCTCCTAAGACGTAATGGTGCCACGTATATTCACTTCAATTGATTAGAATAGCAAGGCGTGAGATTGAGCTTTGCCAGACACTAAATTCTATGTCACCATACAATATCCACTGCAGGAAAGCATTGCGAGGTCAAAAATGCAACCAAATTTCTCTTTTTAATCAAACAATGAGTGGCAGCCGGTTGTTTGTAATAATAAACTAAACATAAACCATTAAGTCTGAATACAACAAGGAAAATTGGTTGCATCTCAGCACGTCTGTTTCAATGCTGTACACTGCACTTGATTCAAAAAGCTATTTACTATTAAACTAAAGCAAAGAAATCCTTTAATGCCCAGCGCAAATTTATAGAAGTAATTGATAATGTCAAGAGGGCTAACAAAATCCGGCGTTTCTATGACCATGGCGAGCTCTGACCTGGGCATTCTTGAACAATCTTTTTGTTCACGACTTCTTTAGAGGCGACCTCTTCGGCTCTAAATTTATAATGAAGAATTGTGTAAATGGCATTGGGACTGATAAAGGGTGCGCCAGCATCATTAAAAGTGTCTTTTGCAGAGATGATAAAACTCTTTGACTGCTCGTAAGCCTTTGCAGGATTTGAGCACATCTGCATAGTGCGAGAGATGTCTTGACTTGACCTTCACTTAAATACCAACAGGAGCTAAATTAATGATTTGGCACTGTCAATTAATTGCGTAAGTACGTAATGGTCTTGCAAAGCCTATGTTCGATCAACCAGAATGGGACAATGAGTGGTGCTGAGAAGGTTAGCCCCAGGATGACTTTGATAGCACTAAAATGACTCGACAGCACGGACAATGTAGTGCTTTTAGCATCATTTGTAAAGCTTAGGATGGTCACAAGAGTCGTCTCAACCCAGTATTGGTTGTTTAGAGCTCACAATCGATACTACTCCATTTGTGACAAGAAGTTTATTGCCATGAAGTATGCCTAAAAAGATTTAAATTCTTCCTTCCTTGGCTCTAAGCCTTGTGGGATCTATTGAGACTAATTATACAAGAAGGCAGCGACATTGTTCGATCGAATGGTAGAAAATAATCACTCTTTGGGAAATGTTGCTTTCGCGCTAAAAATTAGCCTGACAAGCTTAATATGGGTGCTGATACGCTCTAGCGCATGCCACATTACAAATTGGCTTGTATCAGGGGTGCTGACGATCTTATTTGTCAGGCACACTAAACAAATGTAAGGTTGAAGCCTCGTATGCAAAAATTAACGGCAGACAAAGATGCATAGGCCGAGTGTCTTATCCCTTGACAGCAGTAACAGTTGTGTCAGTATGAGTGGATAGACGACCTGCTAAATAAGGTCAATCCGCTCGATCGGACGACGGAAGGCTTATATACAATAAACATATGAAACTACCATTGACACTCAGTCAGGCCGAAAAAAACCGTGGTGCTCGGTATTCTCAACACGCTGGTAGCCTACATGCACAAGTGGATGATAAATTTGTGAGAACCTATGAGCAGTATCCGAGTGTCAAGCTTGAAGCTCATACTGTGGCTCCTATGGAAACCTTGTCAGTGCCGACAGACTGTTCGAGGTTTATAAGATCTGACTTTGACTTCGATTGGCATTTGATATAAACGGCAACGCGTGTTCGTGCATCGCCTAAGCAAAATGATGCCTTTGACTCATATCTTGTCTTGTATGAATGGAAAGCAAACCTGTAGGCTGTATAAGATACTTTACCTAAGTACTATGACCTTTTAGATACAATAGTGTTGGATAAGGACTCGCAATCTACCCTACGTTTCGACAGATGCTGATACTCACGTACCATGTCTTCCAGCATTTCAAGACGACAAGATTTTGTAAAGATAGAATCGCAGAGACATGCTAAAAGGCAAAATTTGATCTTGTAGGTTGCAAAAGATAGCTTTAGCGAGACAAAAAATCCAACCATCGCGTCGCTCAGGCCATTGGTCATTTACCGTTAGTATCTTTTTTAAGATACACGGAAGCTCACGACATATTATCGACTAAATCATGAAGGTGGTGTAAGAGTAATAATCGTGCCGCTGCTACTGTAAGCCTACTTGATCCAGACGAAAATGTCTGGGTCAATAGCACTTTGAAAATGGATTTACAACGGCTTAGGAGGAACTCGTGGTGTAGTATTTTATATCCGGACTGGCAAGTTGGCATAGCAGGATGCGATACTTGGCATGAGCTTCGCCAATTGTCTGGGCAAAATAATCTGACTGCCCAGTATGGTCTGCATCTTGATGACATGACAACAACCGCTATAATTTACACGTACCGACAAGGTGGTATTCGTCAATTCCACCTCTTCATAGAAGTGGCACTAACTAAGATCACTCTAGGCCGGTCGAAACATCGTTAGACTTTTGTATATTCCCGAAAACTAAAAGCCGGGCCCAGGACACCCGAGCGTCAATGATCACACGATATGTCTTCTGGCACATGATTATCTGTAAGTAGGGCTGGTTGGAGACTACAATTCAACAAGGCTATTGTTGAGTTTTAAATTTACTACGGACAACCTCAACGCGGCAAACAATCAGAAAAGTTCATCAATTGGGCTGTTGGTCGTCCATCCCAGAAAAGTTTTTTTTTTTCGGCGATATGATTGAAGATCACGAAGCATCGATTTGCTTGAATTTATTAGGTCATGATGGTAGAGACGCGGCTAATCGTTCCGCTAATGTCTTAAGCCTACTTAATTTGAACGAAGTTCCCAGAGTCAATAGCGCTATGGCCATAACTCTGCCACAAAAAATGCGAAGATCAAATTTATGGGTCAGGAAAGCCAAAAAGGAAATAAATTTCAGCTGAAAAGAAGATTTTTCGTGCTGAGATATATGCCTTCACTCTAAATGGTGGGTTCTAAGTGGAATATGATGTAAAATCCATGCAGAATTTTGTAGGGCATCGGCGAATAGAGCTAGACTTTTATTGGAAATGAATACATAAGTGAATTGTCCTCACGAGCGTCAATAGTCATATTTGTTCTTAGCCTCTAAGAAAATGACGGAGCGATCCGCTTAAAAAGCCAAATTTGCTTTTTCTTACTTCCACAAAGAGCTTGAACGAGACTACAATCAGACCACCGCATCTATAAGGCGATTAATCAATCGCCCTGAATATTTTTTCCGAAAAATATGTTGAAGAGCTCGAAGGATTGTCTCGCTTGGACTGTACAGCTTACGAAGGTGGTGGATACGTGGCTGATCGTACCTCTCCTATCGTGAGCCTACTTACTTTAAATAATATCGCCTGGGTTGATAGTGGTCTGTCTCAATATCTGCTATGAGGAAAATTCAGACACAAAGTAGATAAATTTGCAAGGCAAAAATGAGGAAAGCGGTAGCTATTAAATGGCGGAGTAAACATACAATTGGTACTGACGTGTCTGCCTTGATCAAAGTGCTGAATGTTATGTAGACATAACAGAGGAAAGGGACTGATTAATATTTAACAGTCTATGTGTACCAATGAATTTAGTGAAAACCATCGCTACTTGGGTCAGGCCGTGGTGTTGCTCTTTTAAGACTAGGCCTGCAAGCCGACAGACCAACGATAAATACTGACATATGGTTTTGACTAAAGCTTAATTGATACAACGAGGTGCTTTTCCATTTGGTCTAGTCAAAGACCTAATCGATTAAAAGAATTGCTTGTCGATACACAACCAGATGACCGAACAACAGTTGATGTATAAAAATTACGTACGAATAAAAGCTCTTTAGATAACAAAGATCGTCGTACTCTCTTACGTGATGAAGCAGTGCTTCTGAAAGGCACTTTGGGTAATTTGAAGAGCGCTAGATTCCTGCAATTTTCTTTAGTAGACTAAAAGCCCAAATACAAGATAGGTCCGATTATATCATATGTTTTTTAGCACATACTCAACTGCCTTAATAAAAATGTTTTTATTTAAATGTCGAGGCAGTGGCGATCTGTCGCAACAGTATTGCAGATATACGCTAAAGTGACTTTTTCTTCCACGTCTCTAAAGTCGACTCAGCGAGGCTAACAATTAGATCAACGCGTCGATTAGGATGCTCGCCAACCACCACAAATATGTTACCTCAATTGGTTAGCTCAGCCTACAAGGAATATAACCGTTTCACTTTAGCAAGTGGCGATGGTGGCGTATCGCACCTCTATAGGTTCCGCACAAAAATTATCGAAGCGGCACAAAACACGTAGCGGACATGCATATTTATTGTTGTCGATAACAGCTGTAATTAGCCCTTGGTTTTTGAGCTTAGATAGGTCCTGTAATATATAAATGCGACATATGCTATGGTCGATTTAGATTGACGTACTGAAGTTGTGCTGCCAGCTTGAAAAAGGACATCTAAAACTCCGCTGTGCGCGTTGCATATATTGTTCGGGTAATACAATTTGCACGCATAAAGCCCATTTTTGAGGCATTACAATAAGTCTGTAATCCAAATGAAAACTACCAAGTCTTACGTTTAGGGCCTCAAAGCAAAAAGTGAAGATTTCACTCTAATGTTAATCAATTAAATGTTTGGAAAAGCTATCTTTTTAGCTGACCTTGTGTATGTACTTTCCTCCGCAATATTGTGTAGGAAAAATACGACGCAAACGCAAACTGTACCATAAAGTCAATTTTAGCAGACATACACCTGAATATTCTTTTATTAACTGCGCGGCAGCTGTTGGTGGCAGGACAGATCGAGCGGCGCATACAGAGCACAAGGTAATTAAATGCCTGGTGGAGGTTGGCAGGTTTATTAGCACTTATAAGAAAGTTTTAGATGATCACTCGACATAGGACACGCAGGTGTTTAAAGCGATCATCCTGCTGGGCAAAAATATGTTACCGCCAGCTCAAGCCGCACCACGTAAATAACGCCGGAAAGTTGCTTGTGTAACCAGAGGCCAAATAATTTGTTCTGATCTCACAACATTATTGTTAAGCGAAAGCTATCTTCTCGACTTAGCCGCTTGTCTAAAACTACTAGGTTTATGAAGCTTCTGCATTCCGAGCTGTACCCTTCTAGCTAAGGACTGCATTTGTCGCTCTATTCCATTTTTGAAGCTCTTTTTATTTACCTGAGTCCTTCTGTACACGCATCAAAGGTCCGATTCATGCTTGCCGTTCCGACAGCTTCATAGGAAGCTTAAAAAGCAACATTGAATACTGGACGGGACAGATATGACGAGAGAAGCAGGGTAAGCGGGGACTTCTGTTCAGTCTCGGGCCAGTGGTCGTAGTACCGGTGCATGCGATTTAAACATTGTCAAGTTGCTGTTATGTCAATTGTAGAATGCTAAAGTTGTGTATCATTCTAAGACATATGTACGAAAAACAAGACACGTACACCAATAATATCTGCTCCTCTGAGCAAATATTGTATGAGCTAACACCTTTTACATAGAGAATAAAGTCGAAAGCGATTGCGGCATCGGCATCGGTAGACTCAATATAGAACATAACTTGCGTGGTAGATAGGCTTAGTCAAAGTGAAGCCGCATGTCAGCGTTCTACGAATCGTATGCTGCTGATGACTCCTTTAAGTCTACAAGTGGGCAATAGCAACCAGCACGGTAGAGTTGAGATTCACCGATGGAGCAGGAGTTGCGTTAACCAATACTGATAAGGTACTAGAATCTGCTTCAGCGGCTTTAATCACTTCAATTGAGCTTACGAAGTATAAACGACAAGTTTGTGGTGCTACGGGCAAAAAACCACAATATGATTTTTTTCTCAGCGAGATCACGCAACACAAAGCGCACTACTTAGGTAGCAAGGTCATATAAAGGTTGACCAAACCGCCGTGCAAAATTTAATATAAGGTTTAGCTTATAATTGGAAAAAAATTATATGGACCAGAAGGCTGGACGATGGTTGCAGATAGCGGAAGTGACGTCAAAGCAGAGCTCGTTCTAATCGTCAGTCGCAGTCCAGCCAAGTTTATAAGAGGAGCAAGCTAAGACCTTGCTTACCTGACAATAAAATATATCTACAAAAATTTGCGTTTATTATTCACACAGAGGAAGTTCGCGATGAGGAGCGCAAAACATCACCTCTATCACGGTAGCAGCAATAAAAGTTAGCTTGTGAAAGTTACGAGAACTCTACAGCCGACACGGTAATAAGCCTTGATTGTGTAAATGGAAATCATCGATTAAACTGCGCCATCAAATAAAGCTATTGCTACGCATGTATATGGCCAGCTGATCTCACACTGGATGTTGCATCTGAGGGTACGACCAATATCTTCTCAGCTACCTAAGCTTTACGAAGAGACACACTTATGACAGCACATTAGAAGTTTGCGCTTCTATTCTCAAAAAGGTTCGTGATCGTATGGCAGTATTTACAGAGAGAGCTAAGAGTGTGGCAGGTCAATAAATTCTTTTGACAATGCTTTACGTGTCATAGATTAAGCTCTCTTCTAGACAGCCAGAGATGATAAAGACACTCGAAAGGTTGCGCAAATTAATACTGTTGATCTCGATATGTGGAGCGATGTAAGGGCACTTTTTCTGATCTTGATCATAATAACCTTAATGGACTTTTGGCTATAATGCAAGCGGACATTTCGGCTGCTCAATGCCTTGGTCAGCGTACACGAGAGTGCGGTATAAAATCTTAGGGCTCAGAATTCATGATAATCATTTTAATTTGAAAGCAGAGAAACTTCTAGTTGGAAGATAAGTGCGAGCGGCAACGATCAAGAAGTACTCTTTCACTTTTCAAGTCATCAGTTTTACCAAATACTGCGTTTTTTGTCGCACATTTCAAATAATCCTTTACAGTAGTTCTTTCTCTCAATTCTTCAAAGACCTTGGGCAGATGCTACGATGTAGAAGTTTTGCGGGAGAAGATATGAACGGACAAGACCGCCGAAATTATAAAATGCGTATCTTAACAAAGTCACAACAGTTCTATGGGAAAAAGAAAGTTCGACATTATAATTTTTGATCAAAAGTACTTAAGAAGTTGTGCATCCAAAGCAAGTGCACAAACGCAAATTACAACTGCCGAATAAAGTAGGCTTGCGATAAATATTTCCGGCTTCTTATTCTGAGAGTCTGTGTCAAATGTACAACTCAAATTAAATTCTGTGGCTTAACCTGGAGGTAGGATAGATCAGACGTAGCTGAGAATATGATACGTACGGATACGGACTGAGATTTCTGGAATATTCTCAAACAAAAATTAATGCGCTCAAGGTCGCCCAGACACCGTAGCATGTCTGTGGTAGCAAAATCTGGAGCTCTCCTCAAAGTCTCGAAGGTACTTTTTGACGCATTATGGCACGAATCTACGTAGTCGAGTATTAAAGCTTAGACTTTCGAATTCGTACATTCTGATTTTATTATCTAGAAACGACAAGCCGCACAGGCAGGGGGTCATTGAGAGTAAGCTATCACGGTCATGAGTAGTATGGTGCTTGGCTGTTGAAGTCAACGTCTTTTGTTTTTAATGTAGGCGAATGTGAAAGAGGTGTCTCTAGATCAAAGACCAAGAAAACAGACCGGTATCATCGCAAAATTGTGAGAAAAATCATTATCGTGACATTAATTGATGACCGCATCTTTTTAAGTGTGTACATGAATAAAGATGTTATCGCTTTATGCCTCCTATGATACGGATTTGTGTTAACGGTAAGGTCAACACATTGTGATTGTACGGAGTTCAAGACCAATACATTGTGATTCTATAGAGTTTAGGCGACTCGCAAATATAAATCCTCCCACAATGGGTTAACATCTTAAACACTTTTTGTCAAAAGGTCTTGTGACCGAACGCAGTAAAAATGACTAAAAGCTACGTTATAGAAAAAAAATGATCTGATTAAAGAAAATTATTAAAAACATAGTTAGAACATATGTTCCATAAGTAATATAAATGTTTTGCTACGCAACTTTATTTCTGTTCTCAATCAGGCACAAACCGTGAGCGGTTTATTGCGATGTAAGAAAGGCACGAAGGGCGACACCCTGCTAATAAACTTAGTGGAATGTCATCAAGTGAGCAAGCCTCGTAGAAATAATAGCGTTTACTGCAAATCATGCAAGGTAAGAATGGCTGGAGGCTAAGGCATCTGGGACGTAACCTTGATGATGCACTTGAAGTCTGGCGTAGCCCACAAAGCAACAATCGCTGTCGACAGCGCTTACTGTATGTCTGACGTGACATAGTTGACCAGAGGTCGAGGTATCTAGGCTGCTAATCGGATGCGCGTGATACGGTACATATTTTTATATGTAAGGATTTCGATGAGCGGAGGTCATTGGTGGACGTCAATATAGGCATTGTCGCGTCAATGCACTATCGTATAGATGCAGGCTAGTGCAACATAAAGTTCCATCGTTTTCAAAACATGGCGTCAAGTGAAAAAGCATTTGGTTTTATATCTTTCCAACGGAAAATAACAGATTGGCAGGAGGAAAGGTGTCTACGTGTGCACGAAAGATTTCAAAAGTCTAACCGCAAAGCTGAGCTTGTGATCGTAACACCTGAGAAAAAATTACCCTTGAATGAAGCGGTCTTGAAGCTCCTTAGTTTAAGCCGTGGATTCTGAATCCTGAAAGATTCATCTTTCTTGCTTTGGTGAAATGACATCTGAATGTGATTTCACAGGAGCCGCCTTCGGCGATATCACTCATAAGAGAAGTAAATATTACGTGAAAGACTCTGTGTCATCAACCAAATACTGTATGACGCGGAAGTAAGCTTTACCAAAGGAACAGTATGAAGTTGTTGACTTATTTTTTTTGCAAAACACGATGCAGTAATGGTTGGAAAGAAAGCTTTTTCAAAATACGCCAATACTCTGCATCAGAAAGCCAGATTGTGCATGCTAACATGTCGCCAAGAGTGGCCGCCAATTAAATAAATAAGTTTTGCTGTGAGACAACATAGCAGGATGCACAATGTGCACCGCACGTGACTATGAGGTCGACACTTTGAGCGTTTAAGTCTGAAAGAAATCGGTAAAACCCTTAAAAGCACAAGATTACCTCTTTATGTAAAGCGGCGTGGGGCAGATTCGGCAATGTTTAGTGTAATCCCAGCGGATGTAATTATGCTACTCTAGGGCCTAAGTCTACCCGCGCACACACTGCGTAATACGTCTTCGTTGACGCGATTCAGAGTGTCTGCAAATAGCGTGCTGTGAACATGTCAAGCCTACTTAGAAAAACGTTTTTTTTTTTAATATACAGCGGGAGCCATAGCTTGAGACAAATAATTTTGAAAGTTCACATGTTCTCATGTCTCATTCGAAAAGCACCGCTATTCAAAGACCGCTAATTTAGACGCTAAAAAGTCATACTTCCTGATCGGATAAAAAATCCAAAGGACGAGCGCCGTCTGCCGCGGCGTCCGGCGGGCCAAGCACAAAAGAGTAGACCGGCAGCAGCACAACAAGTCCAGCAATCTTATCAATGTTGCCGTCATACCCAGCGAGAGTCTCTTTCGTTGGTCGCTTTGCACGTGCACATATATATACCGATCTTTTCATAAAACTTGGTTTTGAATATATACTAAGCCAGATGTCCTTATATATATTAATATGAATACCAAACCATACGTTAGTACTCGACCGAGACGACCACAAACGGTGTATTGAAAGCCTTATTGCGGAAGCTGTATCTCAAGCACTCATCGTGAGAAGCCACGAATGAAATAGTTACCTTGATCTGTGCAGTAATACAGCGGCTCAACTTCATCGGGAGCCGATCTTCCTAGCGCTCAAACGCGACCGGAAATGTTTGCTTGAAAGATTAAAAAGAGCACTTCTGCCTTTGTCACGGCTTTGCACATGACATATTGCGATCGCGCGCTGAAGAAGGGATTCAATAAAGCCAAGCTTTAGTTGTGACATAAACATCCCCATAACTTCAGTGGCGTGATAGTGCATTATCCACAGCATTTCATTTGCTGTCTTTTGCTTTACCTTGTGCTTATGATCTGCAGAGAAAAAGAACCTTCTTGTCATTCTCTTCGAGGGCCGAGACGACTGTGTCGAAGTGCGTATAGATAAATGTTGTGTATGGCTCGAAACAGCGACGAGCCCAGCAACTTGGCCTTAGCAAAGACTGCTTCTTTGCTCAGTGATTGACGTACCACCTCACGTGCAGTGACAGGATCTCTCTCAGAGTGCCTTGGCTCAATGCCGGCAATGCCATTTCCAGCATACACCAAATGTCCTTCTTACGACCATAGCTACATAATTTACGTACGAGACCACGCGCAGTAATAGGGCCTAAACTGCCTTGTCGAAAGCCAGCTGTGTTAATCCCGGCTTGTAGCGAGTCCAAAAAGTCATCATTGCGCAACTGTTTGCATGCCACATCACGGCTCTTGCCCATATTGACCCGCTAATTTTCATCAATTTTGTCACCGTCATGCAAAACATGCTGCTATATGCAAGCATCGCTCTATGGTTTACGTGCAACTTCAAGTTCAAGACTCTTGGTTTCGATACAATAGGGTGTTTTTTTAGAACGCGGACCAACTCGATCAAGTGTTTGCACCAAAAAAAGTCTACTTTCCAAAAGAGGTGAGTTAAAAAATCTGTTAGGAGCAAAGTCGGTGGCTTTCAACCGGTTTGCCCCTATCAACTTAGGATAATGACACTCATGCCAAACTAATCCAATGATGTGGTGTATGCCTCGAATCCATGCTCTAGTCGCAATAGCGCTCGACGCTCTAGGGCAAGTATCTTTACGCCTAAAATCCACCAGTGTGGTACCGCTAATCGAAAAATATATCACGATGGCATGCTCGTAGAAGTGCCGCATATTCCTATTACGTTACAGTTGAATTTCGTTTGTAATCGCTCAAAGCCTGGAAGTCGACGGAGGCAGACTTAATCTTCTAATACCCTTCAAGATTGCGATTACAAAGCCCGGAAGCATAGTTCGTCTAATAAGCGACATCGCTTATAGAAGTTAAGACCTGTCGAAATATCGTTTCTCGCAGAGAACTTTTTCTATCAGCACAATCACCCTACCTACTCTGTGCTATTGTCTTTCCGCAGCATCTCAGATGACTGATTGTCCGTACATTCTAGCCCCTTACAGCTTGGCACGCTTGGTGCGGGGGGCACTCCAGCTGAAAATAGACATCGATTAACGCTTACACGCTGACTTCAACAATGGGGGTATAACGTTCCATCATCAAATCGATGGGTAATATCGAAACCTGCCTGCTCGATGTCCTCTTGTAACTGGAATGCCCCCTGCACAAAACTTCTTGAACCTCTTTCTATCCGTGCTAGTTACTGTTCTAGCAGGCATTGTCACTTTCACAGCCTCTTTAAGCATATATGACTTGTACATTGCGCTTCTAATTGGTCCGCGCCCATACATACTGTGTCTTTTACACGGTCACTTCCATATTGTTTATTCCGGCAAACAAATACTTTGGCTTTTGAGCCAGACAGTCCTTCTAATCTGAGCGGGCTTCAAGGAAGCGGGACCACAAATGGTACATAATGCTGAGAAGCAATGACACGCACAAAATCTTCGGTGCCTCTTTCAAATTAATCACGTGAAGTCTCACTTGGGGACTCTCCCAACGACCTTTGATTCTTTCAAAGCCATTATCCCATGCTCTGTGCGCAATGCGGACATCAATTTTTTTGTCTATCTAACCCAAAGAAGAAAACTAGAAAATTTTGAAGGTCACCAAGTGCGTATTTAGGTACAGTACTCGCCTTTGGCGCCGGCATCACCGACGTAGACTTCATCATTACAAAGCCTTTTTAATAGCTTAAACTTGCCGCCAGACGCCCTCCTCACGAAGGATCAGTCTAATAAACGTAGGCGTAGGCGCGGTAGAGCTGCCGTCACTTATTGTTCGGGTCATTGACCTTCTTTCAACGCTGAGTACATACACTAGTCACAGATCGCTAACTCGCTCACTACAAGACTTTGCGTCAAGGCTTCATGCTTACACTTTTTCCGTTTTCTTTAATTAGACGGTGTTTAAAGTTATTGATGACCCCTTCGCGAAGTACGTATCCTACAACCACTACTTTCTAGTCATACGCATTATGCAGTTTTATTATATACTTTTTGGTATCAGCACTATCGTCTGATTTATGTTCAAAGCACCACCTGACTTATACTCACAGCATATGAAACACACACTGGGTTTGTGTTACGTGTAACACCTTCTTAAGGAATCTCGGACTCGGCCTCTCGCTTAAAACGTACGATTCTCACCTATAGCCAACTTCATCCGCCATGTGACCACCCGCATTGCTGGTAAGGTCTAGCTCGAGACAATGCTTTGACTGAAACTCGCATGCTTAGATATTGCTCTTTTCATACCGGGCACACGATGATGGATGCACCGACATTGTTTTGGGAAAGTCGATGCTGGACGCCGACCTATGTCTTTTCGGGATTGTGAACGAATCATTTTTTTATTTTTTTGTATCGACTAAATCATTCATTTATAGGCACATAACAGCACTAAATCTTATTAGACAAATGAAACCGCATGCTTAAATCGGTCCATCACATTTCTGACGTTTGTAGAGTCAAGTTATATGCTTTTTGGGGAATATAAAAGATTTGAGAAACGATCTCATCCACATAATTCGTGCTTTCAAAACTAGCAGAGTTCTTGGCTGTCTTAGCTCATTCATTTAAAAAGGTTATTAAGTCCGTGAATGCGTGTTAAGTGCAAGCTTAGCTATTAGATGCTTGTCAGTCAGTAAATCGGACACCTCAGTGCACATGCTGCATAATGATAGGGCTGGCCTGCTAATATGAACATTATTCTGCTTCAAAAAAGAGAAAGATATATACAAAAGTATCCAGCACTTCTCTTTCTGACACTTTGCTTAAGAAGCCGTATTCATAAGTAGTTTTAATGTTTTTCCCTTATTAAACATGCGGGAGCAGGGGCTAAAGACACCATCTTTTCTCTGGTGACACATAAGCGCGTGCTGCCGCTTATGTTATTTAGGTAAATAAACCTCGAGACTTATGAACTCCAGACAGTCCATTGGTACTGATAAATTTCGTAAAGGGGTCGACGTATTAGCGTGATCTTGACGTTTTGGCAAATCTTACAGAGTCTCACATACTTTAGACCCACTCGTACATGCGGGGCCACCTATATATTGTTGCCAATGTTAATTTTTTCTTAATATTGAATGTAGCATCATGTGACTTCAGAAGCCTTTTGTACTACAGGCTTAAGTATTCCAGATAAATGACTTGAAGAATTTGTAAGATGCATTCTTCAGTCAAGCAGATTGTCTGCTCACTCATAAGGATACGATTGCGATAGCTGTCGATAGAATAGGCACCTGACTCGAGCAACTTTGCCTGCGACAAGTTTTGACCTAAAAGGATTTTACGGTAGGTTCTATTCTTGACGAATCCAGTCATTAATGGAGCTTCATTCCTACTCAAATGGGTAATATCATAATCCGCCCGCGTGAAAACGTACCAACAATCATGTGAACTTTGTTAGGCTTGAAATTAAAAGGTGTACGTTCAAGCAGGCCCTCAGCTCATTGAAAACACTATCACAATTTTTCGCTCAAAAGCTCAGAAAGTCGATACGGGTGCAAAAAAAGCTCTCAACAGTGCCATTAGTTATCATTCCGGCGAAATAGGCGTTAATGAACTCTCAATACTAGGACTCTGTCTTGTGACACAGTATCTTGTGTCCGACACGTGCTCAGCCTCATACCTTCTCATCCCTCCGGTGAGAGCTGATAAAAACTTTTGCACGTTAACTTTATGATAACTGTGCAGCGTACGGTGTCTTAAGCCTTGTTCACGACATCTTTGTCAGAGGCTATATGTATATCCTAAATATTCCATCCTTAGAATGACCACTTTTGAGTTGTTTTTGACTTTCGGTTTTCGCAATAAGCTTAAACCTTAAAGACTCGTTAAAGACATGCCTCCAATCAAGCACACCTTTCGCGATACGGAGATCAATTAAACGGCCAAGTAGCCTTGTAGATTAGGTCTCCCTGTCAATAAAATATTATCTCAAAACATCTAAGGATCAATTTCGTTTTGCACTCTCGTTCTTTTCTGGTAAAGTTATGTTTCTACTCTTTGCTACTCCATCAAAAGCCTGTGAATCTACTGTACTTGTGGAATTTGTCACGCTCGGATCCGTTGATTCGATTCCAGTGTTAATAGGCTCAGTCATTATCAAAGAAAGCAGCACTTATTGCTTTTGCTGCGCTAAACAAAAGGACATGAGCTGAGGAGTAAACCCTCAGCTCACTAAAAATTTGTGTTTCGTACAAAGTTTAGCTTCCGAGCAGAAAAAAACCTGGTCGACAGTACGAAGGAAGCTCTTCTCAAGTAAGAAAAAATGGTTGGTTTGCGGTCGGTACACATCAGAAGAGCGTAGCCCCTGGGCGCTTGACAACTCTTCAATACTTGTACACGCAATTGAACGAGGTTTAAAATGGCGACTTGAGTAATCCTTAATTCTAACGTGTCGCGGAAAATTGCGCGCCGGGTCAGCCAAAGCAATTGGTAAAAAAAGCAGCGGCAGAAATCTTAGTAGTCAGAAAAGACCTGAATGTGAAACATGAGGAAGTAATAGCACAGAGGTTTCGACGTAGGCAAGTATGACTTGCTTCTGGGCATGGGATGACTAAAAAGACACAAGCATTGGATCAATTGGCGGGGCAAGACCATAGGTTTTATCCGCCCAATCTCAATTTGGTGTTTAAACGTTGTACGTACGTTAGGTGTACGGCTTTTCCAATTGGATGCCTGGGGAAGTATAAATAATTATATGGGAGTTACTATAAATACTGATGACTCCACGAAAGCAGATGTGGTGACGCCTTTAAATTAAATCTTAGCGGGCAATCAACTTACGCTGGCAGCACCGGCTGCCAAAAGCGCTCGAGACAGGGATCTGATCGTGGGTAACATACCTTAACCAACTGCAGGTTGAAAAGTTGGACAGCGGCTAAATTGTATTACGTTAGACACAGTGGGCCCCGGGTCTTTAATGACAAGTAGCCATCCATACAAGGGATTGAAGAGGAGCAAATTGCACGCGATTGTGCTCCGCTTCAAAAGCATGTAGATCTGCCTCTTTCATCGTCTTCCATCTGCACCTTGGAGAACTCCATGCGAGCATCTCTACCTTTATGCTTTCCAATCACGCAGTCATCAAGACTTGTTCGGATGGTACACCATCATTAACCTTTTAGTACATGTCCAAAGCTCACGCGTGACCTGCTTGCAGACTGAATGGTATAGATACTAGCAGAAATTAAAGCACGTTGGGAGCAATGTTTCCTTCCAAACCGTACTTCGCGTGTTTTTATATAATGTTATGCTTTCATCAGGTGCTATAAATAATAGTACCCCTCGTACTCAAATAGTGTGTTTATTCTGATAAGTGTCTTTACCTCAGCTGTGTAAGACTTTCGGATAACAAATACAAACAAATGCTATCGCAAACCTTCCACAGCCACATAATGTTTGTTCAAACAAATCATTGTAGACAAATTACTGGCCAGTGCTTCGCTTCGACGGTGCACATGTACCCTTTCACTGTCTAATTTTGGGGTCAAATGCAATAAAACTGAGTTTCTTCGTAATAGCACAATCTCCACGACCTACCAACACTCAGCCTCGACGTTTTGTTCCGTATTTACACATCTTGCACTCCAAAATCAAGCGACATGCTTCTTTCTTTGGCTTGCACGTGGCTTGAATCATTCCCACAAGAACTAAAAAATCGCATTGTATTTCCATACCTCGACAATTGGTATGATCGTCTTCCTGGCAAAAAGTGCAACAGAATGACGCACTCGAAGTGGCAACTCGTGGACTTGCACAAAAACACCGAGGATACCCCACCATTTATCGATCTAGAAATAGTAAGGACCGACCCTGTGGCTCGAGCGGTTAGCCGTTCGACCCAGGACCGGGAGGTACTTGGTTCGATACCCATAGGATCCGAACAAAGGCAGCCGAGATAGGTCACTAAAGTGGACGAGCCATCACACCCGAGTGTGTGACTGCCCTACCAACTCGCGCCCGATTGGGTATAAAAAGGGTTGTGTGGGGGACGCTCCACTGACCGAAAAAGCCCCAAAGTGTAACGAGGGGTTACGGAAACCGGTCCCAATATGGGTCGGACTGCTACCAGCATCCCGCGATCGAGTCCTGGCGCGTGGGTTCCGGTAGCTTAAATCTTTAGATAAAGTAAGAAATGTGTACCACACAAATACTCAATGTTAATCTCCATCCACTTGATCGATAGGACTTTAAGTAACAGAGCCACGATCGCTCCGCAGAGGTGTGATTGTTTATAAACGACGGCTTCATGCGCATGTCTTTCAATGAGGGACTTGCTTATAGTATTCGGAAAGGCACCATATAAATTGCAGAAATAGATAAACGATAATTTTTCACGTACGTCGTTGTCAAGCTACAGCCTCACCGCGACAACATTGTCTTGATTCTCATCGAAGTCGCTTATTTTTGCTGGTGTTATGGTTCATCTAAAACAATAAAAAGGTCGATTTAAGCCAAGGTAATCGATCTACCATCGATAGACCGTAGTCTGTGTTGTTACCAACGCGGTAAGGCACTAAAGCTTTACAGTGGTAGGTAAATAGGCTATCCACCTGAGTATGCATATGCTGTAAACGGGGTGTAGCTTTCTCACTCGATCGGAATAGCAGATGGGGATACCAAATTGTTCATCTTCAAAAGCACCGTCGTCCTTCGTAATGAGTCAATAGTTTAATAAGATGAAGCGACATGGTCGTTGAGATTTGAAACAAGAGCTGTTTCAACACCCCTGACGGCGATCTGGGTCATCTTCTAAAAGCCTCGGGGACACAAAGCTCTATAACAAATAAATGAAACGGAAAGTCTTCCTTTTATAAATAAGCGGACAAATGTTTGACCGCAGTAACGCTGTTTAAAGTTTGAACGGTACGAGGATCCTGCCTTATAGAGCCAGCATATTGGAAAAGGCATGGCAGGCTCTATATATTCGACGTCAATATCGTATAAAGAGCGCATGTCAAACCTACAGATGGTCCCACACAGTATCTTAACATGATAAGAGCCTCTACCATCGGCGACACCTGTATATACAGATACAATAGACCTATCGTACCTGCTAAAAGTAGCATAATAAGAGCTGTGAGAAGCGGTTGTCAGCACATGAGGTTTCGTTCATCGCTCATTCCACAACTAGATTGCTGACTGAATATCAAGCATGAATAACCAACGCTTTATCATCAACCCGTTTGGGCAGCTAGTACTCACTCCAGTAGCTTGTACCAAACTTGTGGAGATCACGGACGAGATCATAATGGCCAAGTTTGAAGAGTACGAAGAATATTTAAATACCAATAAAGAAGTCGATCTCCAACGTTGGAAAAAACATTCCAAGTCGGGATTGACAACGATGTACCTCGAGCGCAAGTATCAAAACCCCGACTCGAAATTGCCACAAGTGCTCATGGTGGGCCCTCTTCCTGGCACACTTGATGAAAACATGTTTGGACTTGTCAACCCTACCATCGAGTCCATGCGAATCAAGTCGTCGTACTTGAATGATTTTAACGCTGCCGCTGTCCTCGCCACGATCCTCGAGCCGACAGTCGAAGATCCGTTTCGCTCCGTGGTGGTCAAGTGGATGGAGATCGACATTCCATTAGCATCCCTTGGGCTTGTCCGGAATCGCGACTATGTGTACATTGAGAGTACCGGTATTCTTCACCTACAAAATGGCGAGCGCGTTGGATATCATTTACTCCACTCGGTCACATTTCCCGAAGTACACGAGTTACCGAATCGAGTACGCGGTCACATGTCGTTCTGTGGTATTTTTCATCAGGAAGGACCGGACCGCACCGACTGCCGTGGTACCGGTATTTTAAATCCCGGTGGAGATATGATTCGTGCCATGGCCGTGATGGGAATGATCCAGGCGACAATGGCTGGTGTCAAGTACTCGTACTGTGGTCAGATGAAGAAAGTTGCGTGGTTACTCGAGCAAAGGCAAGGGGAAGGTCGTGAGAGGGGGACACCCGCCTATGAATACAATTGTGTGACGTGTGCGAAGTCTGTTTCCACGTCAAAGCTACGTGGCGCAACGACTTGCAAGCTTTGCTTTGGTGCAGTCTGCAGTGCGTGTAAAATTTTGAAAAAATTGAGCTTTGTCACCCCCGACTTGACCCTTTTGCAACGCAAAGTTCACTTTTGTGTCAAGTGCATGGTACGGGCAACGCAAATGGATACACAAGAAGTAGCCCGAGATCAATTGCATAAGAAGAACGGCTCGCTCACCTGGCAAGGCTTGTCAATGGCATCCGATAGTACGTGCTCAGAGAGCATGATGACTTGGTAAAAAAGTTGTAGGGAATTTGCCACAATTAGTGAGCGAAGCGAGTGCATAAATGGTAATTGATGTAGAGTGTTGGGATTTTTTCCCAAGTTTATAGGAAGTACTTCTATTTCACTGATTTTTTTAGTCTCGTCGCCATTTCGTATTGCTTGCAAGAAATATTGTCACTGTAACCATTTCGTAGTCGTTACTTATGACAAAGGGTATACCGAGTGTTGTAATAAGCTCCTTTACTATGCAACCGTCCAAATCCCTCGCTCATGCTTACAGAAACGAAGCGTTCATCAAGATCTAGCAAGGTACCACGCAAGCAGACAACTTGATCATTGTGTTTTTAGGAAGATGTGCATCGGTTGCAGATTCATCTCGACAGGACAATACAATTGATCCTTTGCAAGATAGAAGATTTATGATACATGTTTTTATGCACTTGAGACTGTTAGACATGTTGCGAGCTTATCATTAAGAGACTAGCCATTAATAAAGTGCTCAGCTAGCTCGAGGCCGTAGAATATTTTTTTCCAAGTATCTTGGCCGGCGACACCCTTACAGAGACATTTTCCTGAGTGCCTTGGTAATGATAGTATTGCCCTTTACTTATTGCTGACTACCAGGTGGAAAGAATAGCTCACGCATTCATTTTTACAGCAAATTTACAAGAAAAGGCGATCTTGGAAAAAGGTAAGCACGACAAGCTGTTACTAAACCTTGAAAAGGTTTTGTTCGGGCTCGATCTAGCGAGCAACTATGGAGTAAACTGCAACACAAGACCGATATAGTCTTGTGCCATCGAAGCATGAAGCGAGGAATTACCTGAGATTTTTACTGTCAGAAATGCCTGGACATTACAACGAACTTTATGATATCGTAATTGAAAGCTCGTAAGGAGCGAAAAAGCTCTCGAAGGTGTATGTTGCGTAAATATGATCTGGAAAAAATTATGTGAATTGTGAAAAGGGCTGGAGAACTTTGGCTGCATGGGGCGCGAACGCGCGATAATGTGGAGATGAATACAACAAGCATCAAAAGCTGCCCGTTTAGGGGTAAAAGGGTATAATCACCGAAGAAAATTAAGGTCGCTGGAGGGGAAGCTGCTCTCAAGTACCCGCTGTACGTGCTTTCGGTACAGAAGGCCTCTCGTAGAAAACATGAACCGACCTGTCGAAATAGCAGCACTTCATGGGTGGCAAGCGAGGATGAGGTGAGCCACCAGCTGTTGTGCGTGATGTGACGAAGAATATGCAGTTGACAAAGAAGACAGAAAATTGTGAGCGTACTTCGATACATTCAGCCAGATATCTGCGTTAAGTGCGATATTAGATCTCCAGCGTACGCTGGGCACGTACATATGGTACATCTTCTGTGAGGATTGCAGGCAATGAACGCTGCCGGTGAACACCCCATACTGCCCTTGTACGGTCCGTCGATTTCTAGTCCAAACAATGCCAACACAAAATCGTAATGTGGTATTAGATCGTCTGAGCTTTCGCCCTGTGGATCAATGCATAAATGGGTGTGGACCGACTTCGAATCGCAAAGTCCAGCTCAGCATTGCGTGTAACGACTTCAATGTCACAAGCACTATTCTTTCCCTCCGTCAAATTGTGGTCGCACGTCACCGCAATTATCAGACTGAAATATATTCACCGACGTGGTCATCGTCATTTCAGGCGGTAACAGACACTGTGTTGTCATGATTTGGACTAGAAATCGACGGACCGTACAAGGGCAGCATGGGGTGTTCACCGGCAGCGTTCATTGCCTGCAATCCTCACAGAAGATGTACCATATGTACGTGCCCAGCGTACGCTGGAGATCTAATATCGCACTTAACGCAGATATCTGGCTGAATGTATCGAAGTACGCTCACAATTTTCTGTCTTCTTTGTCAACTGCATATTCTTCGTCACATCACGCACAACAGCTGGTGGCTCACCTCATCCTCGCTTGCCACCCATGAAGTGCTGCTATTTCGACAGGTCGGTTCATGTTTTCTACGAGATGCCTTCTGTACCGAAAGTGCGTACAGCGGGTATCTGAGAGCAGCTTCCCCTAAAAAGAATTCCGGTGATTACACCCTTTACCCCTACACGGGCAGCTTTTAATGCTGATTGTATGCATCTTCACATTATTGCGCGTTCGCATACCATGTAGCCAGAGTCCTCCAGCCCTTTCCAGAATTCACATATATTTATGAGGGAGTATTTTAGTGACATCCTCGAGAGCTATCTCGCTCCTTACGAGCTTCTAATTACGACATCATGTAGTTCGTTGTGATGTCCAGGCATTTCTGACAGTAAGAATTTAAGGTAATTCCTCGCTTCATGCTTCGATGGCACAAGATTATATCGGTCTTGTGTTGCAGTTTTCTCCATAGTTGCTCGCTAGATCGAGCCCGTACAAAGCCTATCCAAGGTTTAGTAACAGGTTGTCGTGCTTACCTTTTTCCGAGGTCGCCTTTTCTTGTAAAATTTGCTGTGAAAATGAATGCGTGAGCTATACTTTCCACCTGGTAGTCGGCAATAAGCAAAGGGCAATACTTCCATTACCAAGGCACTCAGGAAAATGTCTCTGTAAGGGTGTCGCCGGCCAAAATACTTGGAAAAAAATATTCTACGGCCTCGAACGAGCTGAGCACTTTATTTACTTGGCAACTCGTTAAATATTCAATGGCTAGTCTTTTAATGATGAGCTCGCAACATGTCCAACAGTCTCAAGACCATCAAAACATGTATCATAAATCTTCTATCTTGTAAACGATCAATTGTATTGTGCTGTCGAGATGTATCTGCAACCTTGGCACATCTTGCTTAAAACACAATGACCAAGATGTCTGCTTGCGTGATACCTTGCTAGATCTTGATGAAGGCTTCGTGTGAGCGAGGGATTTGAACGGTTGCATAGCAAAGGAGCTTATTACGACACTCGGTATAGTAACGACTATGAAATGTTTACATCGATAATATTTCTTGCTGGCAATACAAAATGGCGACGAGGCTGAAAAGTCATTGAAATAGAAGTTCTTCCTTCAAATTTAGAAAAAGAGCTCAACACTACATCAATTACCATTTATGCACTCGCGCTCACAAATTCTGGCAAACTATCTACAACTTCTTAATTAAGTCATCATGCTCTCTGAGCACGTACTATCGGTTGCCATCGACAAGCCTTGCCACGTGAGCGAGCCGTTCTTCTTACTCAATTGCTCTCGGGCTACTTCTTGTGTATCCATTTGCGTTGCCCGTACCATGCACTTGACACAAAAGTGAACTTTGCGTTGCAACAGGGTCAAGTCGGGGGTGATAAAGCTCAATTTTTTCAGAATTTTACACGTACTGCAGACTGCACCAAAGCAAAGCTTGCAAGTCGTTGCGCCACGTAGCTTTGACGCGGAAACAGACTTCGCACACGTCACACAGTTCGGCTTATAGGCGGGTGTCCCCCTCTCACGACCGTCCCCTTGCCTTTGCTCGAGTAACCACGCAAGTTTCTTCATCTGACCACAGTACGAGTACTTGACACCAGCCATTGTCGCCTGGACCATTCCCATCACGGCCATGGCACGAATCATATCCCCACCGGGATTTAAAATACCGGTACCACGGCAGTCGGTGCGATCCGGTCCTTCCTGATGAAAAATACCACAGAACGACATGTGACCGCGTACTCGATTCGGTAATTCGTGTACTTCAGGAAAAGTTACCGAGTGGAGTAAATGATATCCAACGCGCTCGCCATTTTGTAGGTGAAGAATACCGGTACTCTCAATGTACACATAGTCGCGATTCCGGACAAGCCCAAGGGATGCTAATGGAATGTCGATCTCCATCCACTTGACCACCACAGAGCGAAAAGGATCATCGACTGTAGGCTCGAGGATCGTGGCGAGGACAGCGGCAGCGTTGAAATCATTCAAGTACGACGACTTGATTCGCATGGACTCGATGGTAGGGTTGACAAGTCCAAACATGTTTTCATCAAGTGTGCCAGGAAGGGGGCCGACCATGAGCACTTGTGGCAATTTCGAGTCGGGGTTTTGATACTTGCGCTCGAGGTACGTCGTTGTCAATCCCGACTTGGAATGTTTTTTCCAACGTTGGAGGTCGACCTCTTTATTGATATTCAAATATTCTTCGTACTCTTCAAACTTGGCCATAATGATCTCGTCCGTGATCTCCACAAGTTTGGTACAAGCTACTGGAGTGAGTACTAGCTGCCCAAACGGGTTGATGATGAAGCGTTGGTCATTCATGCTTGAATTTCAGTCAGCAATCTAGTTGTGGAATGAGCGTTGAACGAAACCTCATGTGCTGACAACAGCTTCTCACAGCTCTTATTATGCTACTTTTAGCAGGTACGATAGGTCTATTGTATCTATATATACAGGTGTCACCGATGGTAGAGGCTCTTATCATGTTGAATGTATGGGACCATCTATAGGTTTGACGCGCGCTCTTTATACGAGATTGACGTCGAATATATAGAGCCTGCCATGCCTTTTCCATGTTGCTGGATCTATGAGGCAGGACCCTTGTACCGTTCAGACTAAAATCAGCTTTACTGCGGTCAAACATTTATCCGTTTCATTTATTAGTTATAGAGCTTTGTGTCCCCGAGGCTTTTATTCTTCTAAAAAGATGACCCAGATCGCCGTCAGGGGTGTTGAGACTGCTCTTGTTTCAAATCTTAACGACCATGTCGCTTCCCATTTTTAAACTATTGACTCATTACGAAGGACGACGGTGCTTTTGAAGATGATCAATTTGTTATCCCCATCTGCTATCCCGATCGAGTGAGAAAGCTACACCCCGTTTACAGCATATGTGGACTATGATAAGCTACCGTGTGACTTTTTCTATGCATCCTGAAGTGGATAGCCCATATACTTACCACGGTAAAGCCTTAGTGCCTTATCGCGCTGTTAAAAAACAGCTGGTACAGTACGTCGGTTTATCGATGGTAAATCGAATTCTTTGGCATAGAACGATCTTCTCCGTTGTTCTAAATACCTGCAAAGTTTTGGGAAGGTGAGAATTAAAACAATAAAACAAGCTGTCGCGGTGAGTTAATTCCACGGTGTAGCTTGACAACGACGTACGTGGAAAATCATCGTTTATCTATTTCTGCGTCTTCCATGGTGCCTTTCCGAATACGTTAAGCCCGTCCCTCATTAAAAGACATGCGCATGAAGCCGTCGTTTATAAACGATCCCACCTCTGCGGAGCGATCGTGGAACCGTCACTTAAAGTCCTACAGAACGGTAGCGATCAAGAGATGGAGATTGGCATTCTCTGGGACGAGTATTTGTGTGGTACACATTCCTTGCTATTTCTAGATCCTTCACGAGTTGCCACTTCGAGTGCGTCATTCTGTTGCACTTTTTGCCAGGAAGACGATCATACCAATTGTCGAGGTATGGAGATACAATGCGATTTTTTGTTCTTGTGGGAATGATTCAAGCCACGTGCAAGCCAAAGAAAGAAGCATGTCGCTTGATTATGGAGTGCAAGATGTGTAAATACGGATCAAAACGTCGAGGCTGAGTGTTGGTAAGTCGTGGAGATTGTGCTTTGGTGTTCTTGGGGATGACGAAGAAACTCAATTTTATTGCATTTGACCCCAAAAATAGACAGTGAAAGGGTACATGTGCACCGTCGAAGCGATGCACTGGCTAATAATTTGTCTACAACGATTTGTTTGAACGAATATTATGTATAGGGTTTGCGATAGCATTTGTTCATTATCCGATTTTCTTACACAGCTCAGGTAAAAACACTTATCATAACAAACAATGCATTTGAGTACGAGGGGGTACCATTATTTATAGCCCCTGATGAAAGCATTTTATTTCATAAAAACTTGCGAAGTGCGGTTTGAAAGGAAACATTCCTCTCAACGTGCTTTAATTTTTGCTAGCATCTATACCAATCAGTCTGCAAGCAGGACTTGCGTGAGCTTTGAACATGTAGTAATGAGTTAATGATGCTGTACCATCCGAACAAGTCTTGATGACTGCGTTCATGGAAAGCCTAAAGGTAGACCTGCTCGCATGGAGTTCTTCAAGGTGCAGGCAAAAGACGATGAAAGAGGCAGATCTACATGCTATTAAAAAGAAGCACAACCCCGTGCAATTTGCTCCTCCTCAATCCCTTGTATGGGTGGCTACTTGTCATTAAAGACCCGAGGCCTACTGTGTCTAACGTGATATAAATTAGCCGCTGACCAACTTTTGAGTTTGCAGTTCGTTAAGGTATGTTACCCACGGTCAGATCCCTATCTCGAGCGCTTCTGGCAGCCAGTGCTGCCAACGGAAATTGATTGCCCACTAAGATTAAATTTAAAGGCGTCACCACATCTGCTTTGTGGAGTTATCAGTATTTGTAGTAGCTACCATATATTAATTTCGCGCGTATACTTCCCCAAACATCCAATTGAAAAAGCCGTACACCTAACTTAAACACCAAATTGAGCTTCGGCAGATAAAACCTATCGTCTTGACCCGCCAATTGATCCAAAGCTTGTGTCTCTTTAGCCATGGCTTGCCCAGAAGCAAGTCGTGCTTGCCTATGTCAATTTCTCTGTGCTATTAATTTCTCACGTTTCACAGCCAGGTCTTTTCTGACTATCAAACTTTCTTCCGCTGCTTTCTTTTAGCAATTGGTTTGACTGACCCGGCGCGCAAATTTTCGCGAAACGTTAAAATTAATGCTTACTTAAGACGTCATTCAAAACCTCGTTCAATTGCGTGTAGAAGTAGCTGAAGAGTTTTCAAGCGCTCATGGGCTACGCTCTTATGATGTGTACCGACCGCGTACCCACCAATTTTTCTGACTAGAAAAGAGCTTCTTTCGTGCTGTCGACCAGATTTTTCTTTGTTGAAGAGCTTAACTTTATACGAAATCCTCCACTAGTTTTGGGTGAGATGAAGGTTTACTTCCCAGCTCATGTCCTTTTGCGTAGTGCAGCAAAAACAAAGGGTGCTGCTCTGCTTGGTGACGATTGAGCCTATTAACACTTGGCTCGAATCAACGGATCCGACCGTGACAATGTTCACAAGTACAGTGGGTATCACAGGCTCTTAATGGAGTAGCAAAAAAAAAGCATAACTTTACCAGAAAAGAACGAGAATGCAAAACAAAATTGCTCCTTAGATGGTTTGAGAGAATATTTTATTGACAGGGAGACCTGATCTACAAGGCTATTTGACCGTTTAACTGACTTCATATCGCGGAAGGTACACTTTGATTGGAGGCATGTCTTTGACGAGTCTTTTAGGTCTAAGCTTATTGCGAAAGTCGAAAGTCGAAAACAACTCAGAGGTGGTGACTCTAAGGATGAAATGTTTCAGGATATACATACAGCCTCCGCCAAAGATATCGTAAATAAGGTATGAGGTTGACGTGTCAGACACAAGTTACTGTGTCACCAGACAGTTTCCAAGTATTGTGAGCTTATCAACGCCTTTTTTGCCAGAAATATAATTTATAGCACTGTTGGGAGCTTTTTTTGCACCCGTATCGATTTTCTGAGCTTTCGAGCGAAAATTTGTGATGGTTTTGTGTTCCTGATGAGCTGAGGATTGAACACACACTTTTTTTAAACAAAGTTTACATGATTGTTGGTACGATTTCACGCGAACCGGATTATGATGTGACCCAATTGAGAAGGAATAAAGCTTTGTTAATGTCTGGGTTCGTCGAGAATAGAAACTACCATACAACCTTTTAGGCAACAACTTATCGCAGGCATAGCTGCCCGAGTCAGGTGCCTAATTTATCGTCAGCTATCGCGACTGTATTCTTATCAGTGGGCAGAATATCTGCTTGACTTAAGAATGCATTATTTAACTTATTTAAGTCATTTATCTGTAAGACTTAAGCCTGTAGTACAAAATGCTTCTGAAGTCACATGATGCTACATTTAATATTAAGAAAAATTAACATTATCTACAATACATAGGTGGCCCCGCATGTACAGGTGGGTATAAAGTATGCGAGAGTCTGTAAGATCTGCCAAAAAGTCAAGGTCGCGCTAATACGTCGACCTTTTTACGAAATTTATCAGTACCAATGGACTGTCTGGAGCTCATAAGCCTCGAGTTTGCATTTTGCTTGAATAAGACAAACGGTAGCACGCCCTTATGTGTCGCCAGAGAAAACATGGTGTCTTTAGCCCCAGCTCCCGCAAGTACAATAAGGGAAAGACATTAAAACTACATATGAATACGGCTTCTTAAGCAAAGTGTCAGAAAGAAAACTGCTGCATATTATTGTATATATCTTAGTATTTTTTAGAGCAGAATAATGTTTGTATAAGCGGGGCAGCCCTATCATTACGCAGCATGTGCACTGAGGTTCCGATTTACTGACTGACAAGCACCTAATATCTGAGCTTGCACTTAACAATGTGTTGCGCGCATCCACGGACTTAATAACCTCTCTAGATGAATGAGCTCAGACATCCAAGCACTCTGCTAGCTTTGAAAGCACTCATTACGTGGATGAGATCGTTTCTCGGACCTTTGATATTCCTTACAAAAGTTATAATTTGACTTTACAGACGTCAGAAATGTGATGGACCGGAATGAGCATGCGGTTGCATTTGTCTGATAAGGTTCCGTTCTGTTATGTGCCTATAAATGGGTAATTTGGTCGACAATAAAAATAAAAAAAAATCGTTCACGATCCCGGAAAGGCATAGGTCGGCGTCCACCAACGACTTTCGTACAACAATGTCGGCGTACCTATCATTCTGTGCCCGGTGTATGAAGAAACGCTGCAATATCTAGGCATTCGAGTCTCACTCAAAGCATAGTCCCAGAGCTAGACCTTACCAGTGATGCGGGTGGTCACATGGCGGCTGAAGTTGGCCATAGCCACCTTCGTATTAGCCTAACGATAAGAAGGGGAGAATTGTACGATTTGAGCGGGAGGAAAAGTCTGAAGTTTCTAGTGAAGGTGTCACAGGCAACCCAACCCCAGTGTGTGTTACATTTACTGTGCGTGGTGGTTTGAGCATGAATCAAACGATAGTGTTAGTTTCGAAAAGCTTACAGAAAATATTGTATAGTGCGAATGACTAGAAAGAAGAAGTTGTAAGATACCTATCCCGCGAAGGAGCATCAATAACTTTAATTCACGTCCGCCCAAATCGAAGACGCACTTCGTGACCTTCGAAGTTTTTTTTAGTTTTCTGCTTTGGGTCAGACAGATAAAAAAATATAATGCCCACATTGCGAACAGAGCAGTGGATAGTGGCTTTGAAGAAAATAGATGTCGTTGGGAGAGTCCGAAAGTGGATTTTACGTGGAATAATTAAAAAGAGGCACCTAATACTTTGCGCGCGTAATTTGCTTCTCAGCTGTATGTTCCATTTGTGGTGACGCTTCCTTGAAGCCCACTCAGGATGATTAGACTTGTCTGGCTCAAATGTCAGAGTCTTTGCTAGCCAAAATAAGAAAAGTGGAAGTCACCATTGACAGAGTATGCATGGGCGCGGACTTATTTGAAGCGCGCCGTACAAAGTCAAATATGTTTAAGGAGGCCGTGAAAGCGACAATGGTTGCTTAAAAGAATTGTGTAGCACAAGTAGAAAGAGATTTTAAAAGCTAGGACCTATCGAGCAGGCTAGTTTCGATGACACTCATCCTTTCGATGATAATAAGAGCTTGAAGTCAGCGTGTAGGCGTTTGTCGATGTCTACTGGCAGCTGGATTGCCTCCTGCGTCAAGCTTGCCAAGCCTGAATGGGCTCAAATGTACGGACGAATAATCGTCTGGGATGCTTAGGGAACACAGTAGCACCCAGTAGGTGAGAGGAATTGTGCTAGTAGAAAAATGCATCTGCGAGGAATGAGGTCTCATTCCCATAAGCTCCGTCTCCCATTACACAAATTATGCTTCCGGGCTTTCTAATGGCAATCTCGAAGGATATTAAAAACTCAAAATCTCCTTTCGTCGACTTCGAGGTTTTAGGCGATTACGAGCGATTTTCAACTTTAGAGAAACAGGCATATGCGGCGCTTCTACGAGCATGCCAACGTGATCTTTTTTTTGTTCGATTAGCGATAGAAACAAAAACCACACTATTAGAATTCCATTTCATATTATGCGTAGAGATACTCGCCTTCGACAGCGTCAAGCACTTTTGAGCCATGAGCATGAATTCGAGGTATGACCATATCTTTAGGTTGGTTTGCTTTTTACACAAAGTTTTAGGATTAGTTTACTTTTAAACTAATCTAAGGGCAAAAAGTTGGGAGCCACTGACTTTGCTTCATCAAATCTTCTAATTCTCCTCTGCTAGAAAGCAGAATATTTTTTGGCGCAAACACTCGATCGAGTTGGTCGGCGTATCGGAAAAATTACTAGATTGAATCGGGAACAAGAGTGTGAACTCGGAGTTGCACGTAAATCACTGCGCGATACTTGTATATAGCAGCAATTTTTACGTGACGGTGACGAAATTGATAAAGCTAAGTGGGTCAGTATGAGCAAGACCCGTGTTGTGGCATGCAAAAAAATGCGCAATGACAAATACAGCACTCGCTACATGCCGGGATTGATGTGACTGGCTTCAAGACAAGGCAGTGTGGGTGAGGCCCTAGTACTGCGCGTGGGCTCGAATGTAAATCATTAAGCTGTGGTCAAAAAATGCGACGTTTGCTGTATGCCAGAAATGTCGTAGCCGGTATTGAGCCAAGGTACTGTGAGTGAGACTCTGTCACAGCACGTGAGGTAGAACGTCAATCACTGCGCAAAGGGGAAACCCATGCTAGGGTCCACTGATTGGGCTCTTCGATGTTTCGAACCATACAGAATATTTATTACTACACACTTCAACACAGTCGTCTCGGTCCTGATAGAGAATGTCCAAAAGATTGTTTCTCTTTTGCAAAATACAAATTCGAGATAAAACAAAAGACGGTTAATGAGATGATGTGGATGATGCACTTTACGCCACTCGAGCTATGCGGATGTTCATGTCACAACTAGAACTCGGCTGTGTTGAATCCCTTCTTCAGAGCGCGAATGCAATATCTCATGTGCGAAGCTGTCATATAGTCAGTAATGCTGACCCTTATGTCTCAAGCAAACATTTTCGGTGCATTTAGGCGTGAGACAGATTGGCTCCCGATGAAGTTAAGCCGCTGCATTACTACACAGATCAAGGTTACCGTTATGAATCGTGGCTTCTCACGATGGGTATTTAAGATACAGTTTCCATAATGACGCTTTCAATACACCGTTTGTGATCGTCTCAGTCTATTGCAGACGTATGGCTTGGTATTTATACCAATATACATAAGACATACGGCTCAGTATATGTCCAGAGCCAAGTTGTATAAGTAGGTCGGTAAATATGTGTGCAAGTACAACAGGACCAGCGAATACGACTCTCACTGGATGTGTCCGCAACATTGATAAGATTGTTAGGCCTATCGTGCTGCTGCTTGTCCATTATCTTGTGCTTGGCCTGCCGAACGCCGCGGCGGGCAGCTCTGGTGCTACCCGTACAGGAAGTATGACTAATTTATCGTCAAAAGTGGCGGTCTCCAAATAGCAGTGCTTTTCGAATAAGATTCGAGACAATATGAACTTTCAGAACTGAGGCTCCCGCCGTATATATATATTCTACAAAAGCGTTTTTAAGGTAAGCTTGACATGTTCACAGAACGCCTTTTGCAGCCATTGTGAATCGCGTCGTCGAAGACGTATCACGCAGTGTGTGGTGTCAAGAAGTCAAATTTCCTTGTGCACCAACACATGTGCTTCTACGATGTTCAAGACATACACATTGTGATTCTATAGAGTTTGAGCGACTAGCAAATATAAATTCTTTTGCAATGGTTATACATGTTAAACACTTTTTGTTGAAAGGTCTTGTGACCGAACGCGGTTAGAATGACGTTGTAGATAAAGGATGATCTGATTAAAGAAAATGTTAAAAAAGCATTGTCTAAAGATTTGTATTATAAATCATATAGATTGTTTGCTTTGCAACTTTATTTCTGCTCTCAATCAGACACAAATTGTGAACGGCATATTGCAATTTAAGTAAAGCAGCAAGGGAGAGACCCTACTGTTAAATTTAGTGGAGTGTCATCAACTGGCCAAATCTAGTAGGAAGAATAGCGCTTACTGGAACAAGGTATGAACATCTGGAGGCTGAGGCATCTGGGACCTGACCCTGATGATGTATTAGAAGTGAAGCGTAGGCCACAAAGCAACAAACGCTGTCGACAGTGCTTGCTGTATGTCCGACGTGACATAGTTGACAAGAGGTCGAGGTATATGGGCTGCTGCGGGCAGGATGTGCGTGAAGTGGGCATTCCAATTTGCGGAGATCTTTGGTGGACGTCAACATAGGCATTGTTGCGTCAATGCAATAGTGCATTGACGAAAAGTTTATTCGAAGGTCTGTTTGACTAAGGCGATTGCGCAGGATGTCATCGAGTAGTGCAAACCATTCTGTCTTTTACGGAGAAGATTTTCGATGAACACGTCTTCAAATGAAAAGAGTTTTTTCGCAACACCTTTCCAACGGAAATTAATTGTTTGTTAGGAGGAAAGATGTCTACGTGTGTACGAAAGAGCTTAAAGAGCTGACCGTAAAGCTGAGTTTATTGTCATACGACCTAAGAAAGGATCACAGGTGAATGAAGCGGTCTTGGAAGCCCCTGAGTGCAAGTCGTGGATTTTTGATCCTGAAATATTTATCTCACCTGCTTTGGTGAAATCATACCGGAATGTAATTTCACATAGAGTGAGAAATAGTACGAAGTAGCATAAGTGTCATCAACCAAGTACTGTGTGACGCGGAGGTAAGCATTACCAAAGGGCAGTGTGAAGTTGTTGGCGTATTTTTTTGTGCACAGCATGATGCAGCAATAATTGGACAAAAACGTCTCTTTAAAACACGCTAACACTCTGCATCAGATAGTCAGATTGCGCATTCTAACAATTAGCTGACTGTGGCCTCCGGTTCAGGATATACGTCGAAAGATAATGTTGCTATAAAATAACACAGCAGGATGAATAATGAGCAGCGTACGCGACTCTGAGGTCGACACTCTGAGCGTTATAGTCTGAAAGAGATCGGTAAAACCCTTAGAAGCACAAGATCCTACCGTCAGCATTAATGCGCTCATACACAGGCATAGGTCCGCGATGACAACTTTGTCCAAGCTCATACACTAAAAAAGGTCATAATTTAATGTCACGATGATGATTTTTCTTACGATTTTGCGGTGATACCCGGTCTCTTCTCTCGATCTTTGATCCAAGTCGAGACTTATCGTTCGACATTAGCCCTCTTCAAGCACAAAGATGGTAAGTACAGTGACAGCCAAACGTCATACTGCTTATGACCGTATCATAAACAGATTGCTTGTTAGTTTGCTTTCAATGATCCGCTGCCTGTGCGGCTTGTCTTCTCTAGATAATCAAATTAGAATGTACGAATTTAAGACTTTAATTTTTAACTTTCGACTACGTAGGTCCGTGCTAAAATGCGTCAAAAAGCACACTAGATTTTTTTTTAAGGAGAGCTCCAGATTTTGCTGCCATAGACGTGCTGCGGTGTCTGAGCGACTTTGAGCGCATTGATTTTTGTTTGAAACCGTTCCAAGAAACTCATCCGTATCCGTTTTAGTCATATTTTCAGCTACGACTGGTCTATCATACTCTCAAGCTAAACCACAGAGTTAAATTTGAGTTGTACATTTGACTTGGAATCTTAGAATAAGAAGCCGGAGATATCCATCGCAAACTACGTTATTTGGTAGTTGCAAATCGCGTTTGTGCGCTTGCTATGCACAACCGCTTAAGTACCTCGACCGAAAAATATAAAGTCTAATTTGCGCTTTTCCATAGAATTGTTGTGATTTTGTAAAGATACGCATTTTAAATTTTCGGTGGTCTTGTCCGCTATATCCTCTATCTTATGAGTTCAACCGAGCGCTATGTTTTCAGCTCGAAGTCTCTTGGTCTACGCAATATTACTGAACCAAACAGACGCCTTATTGCACAGTCCACTGATTACGATTCTTTTGCCATGAATGGTAGGAAGCATATTCCTGTGGTGACAGCTATATCTTCCCGTGCAAAACACTCTACATCGCAACATCCGTAAAGACCTGTTCAAGATTTTTAAGGAATAGAGAGAAAGGACTTCTGACGAAAAATGCGTTAAAAACCCGCAGTATTTGATAATACTGATGACTTATCGTGTGAAAGAATACTTTTTTTCGTTGTCGCTCGCACTTCTCTCACTTCTAGAAGTTTCTCTGCTTTCAAATTAAATCGTTATTATGTAGTCTGAACCTTAAGCCCTTGTACCGCTGTCTCGTGTACGCTGACTAAGGCACTGTGCAGCCGATTTGTGCACTTGCATTATAGCTATCTATGAGCCGATCTGGTTCACACTTAAACGCGCCAAAAATGTTTGCTTGAGACATTAGGATCAGCATTAGTGCCTATGCTTCGTACATGAGAATTGGATTTGGGCGCTGAAGAAGGGATTCAATACAGCCGAATTCCAGTTGTGACGTAAACATCCACATAGCTTGAGTGGCGGTGATAGTGCATCGTCCACAGCATTTCGTTAGTCGTCTTTTGCTTTACTTTAAAAAAAATTCAAATAAATAAACCTTTTCGACATTCTCTATGAGCGCTGGGACGACTGTGTCGAAGTGTAGAAATATTATTGCGTATGGATCGAAACAGCGAAGAGCCATACAAGCGGGCCCTAGCATGGATTGCCCCTTTGCTTAGTGATTGACGTACTAGCTCACGTGCAGTGACAGGGTCCAACTCAGAGTTCCTTGGCTCAATGCTGACTATGACATTTACGGCATACAGCAAATGTCGCTTTTTACGACCGCGGCTTAGTAATCTACATTCGAGCCCACGCGCAGTATTAGGGCCTCACCCATACTGGTTTGTCTTAGAGCCAGCCATGTCAACAACGGCATGTAGCGAGTGTTGAACTTGTCATTGCACAACTGTTTGCATGACTCACCACGGGTCTTGCCCATACTGACCCGCTTAGCTTCACCAATTTCGTCACCGTCATGCAAAGAATGCTGCCATATACAAGTATTGCTCAGTGGTTTTTTTGCAACTCCAAGGTTTAAAGCTCTTGTTCCCGATACAATTTAGTAGTTTTTCGAAACGCTGACCAACTCGATCGAGTGTTTGCGACAAAAGAGATTCTACTTTCTACCAGAGGAGAATTGAAGGATATGGTAGGGACAAAAGTAGTGGCTTCCAATCTTTCTGTCCTTCTATTAATCTAGGATAATAGCACCCTAGCCTAACCAACCCAAAGATATGGTCATACCTCGAATCCATGCTCAAGGCACAACAGTGCTTGACGCTATCAAGGGCGAGTATCTTCATTCATGAAATCGATAGGGATTCTAATATTGTGAAATCTGTTTCTATCGCTAATCGAACGAAAAATTTCACCTTGGCATGCTCGTTGAAGCGCCGCATATACCTGTTTCTTTACGGTTGAATATTGCTCGTAATCGTCTAAAACCTCGAAGTCGACGGAAGAAAATTAAAGTTTTTAGTGCCCTTCGAGATTGCCATTGGATAGCTCGGAAGAATAATTTGTGTAATAGGAGACAGAGCCTATGGGGGATGTTACCTCATTTCTCGCTGGTGCGTTTTTCTACCAGCATGACCCCCCTTACCTACTGACTTTCCGCAGCATCCTAGACGATTGATTGTCCGTACATTTATGCCCCTAATACCTTGGCATAGGGGGCACTCCAGCTGCAAGTAGACATCTATTAACGCCTACACGCTGACTTCCAGCTCTTATCATTATCGAAATGATGAGTGTCATCAAAACCAGCCTGCTCGATGGTCCCTAGCTTTTAAAAGTTCTTTCAACCTGTGCTACACAATTGTTTTAAGCAGCCATTGTACATTCACGGCCTCCTTAAACATATTTGACTTTGTATGTGGCGCTTTTATTAAGTCGGCGCCCATGCATACTCTGTCGATTAGATAGTGACTTCTACTTTTCTTCTTTTGCCTAACAAAGACTTTGCCGTTTGAGCCAGACAAATCCATCTTTCCTGAGTGGGCTTCAAGGAAGCGTGACTACAAATGGTACATACAGCTGGAAAACAAATTACACACGAAAAATCTTAGGTGCCATTTCGATTTTTTACACGTAAATTCCACTTGCGGACACTCCCAATGACCTTTTTTTTAAAGCCACTATCTACTGTTCTGTTCGCAATGCGGGCATCATACTTTTTTTTCTCTATAGGACTTAAAGCAGAAAGCTAAGAAACATCTTTTAAGGTCATCAAGTGCGTCTTCAATTTGGGCGGACGTTGTTCAAAGTTATTGATGACCCCTTCACAGGACTATTTTCTAGTCATACGCATTACTAGTCATACGCACTATGCAATATTCTCTGTTAGCTTTCCGAAACTAGTACTATCGTTTGATTCATGCTCAAACCACCACGCACAGTACATGGAACACAAACTGGGATAGTGTTACTTGTAACACATTCTCAAAAAACTTCGGCCTTGCCTCCCGCTCAAAATGTATGATTCTAGCTCCCTCGTCTTTAAGCTATTACAAAGTTGGCTGTGGCCAACTTCAGCCGCCACGTGACCACCCGCATTACTGGTAAGGTGTAGCTCGGGACTATGTTTTGAGTGAGACTCGCATGCCTTGATGTTGCACTGCATCTTCTCATACCGGGCACAAAATGATAGGTGCGCCAACATTGTTTTAGGAAAGTCGATGGTGGACGCCAACCTATGCCTTTTCGGAATCGTGAACGATTCAATTTTTTGATTTTTTCTATAAAACAAATTACCTATTTATAGGCACATAACAGCACTAAATCTTATTAGACAAAGGCAACCGCATGTTTAATCCGGTCCATCACATTTCTGACGATTGTAAAGTCAAGTTATGTATGTTGTAAGGAATATGAAAGATTTGAGGAACGATTTCATCCACTAATCTTGTGATTTCATAGCTAGCAGAATTCTTGGATGTCTAAGCCCATTCATTTAAAGAGGTTGTTAAGTTCGTCAATGCGCGCAACACATTGTAAAGTGCAAGCTTAGATATTAGGTACTTTCGGAAACCTACGTGCACATGCTGCGTAATGATAGGGCTACCCCGCTTACAAATACATTATTCTGCTTCAAAAAAATACAAAGATATACACAATAACAATAATGTGCAGCAGTTCTCTTTCTGACGCTTTGCTTGAGAAGCCGCATTCTTAAGCAGTTTTATGCTTTCCCTAATTATACTTGCGGGAGCAGGGGCTTAAGACATCATCTTTCTCTGGCGACACATAAGCGCGTGCTGCCGTTTATCTTATTAAGCTAAATGCAAACTCAAGACGTATGAGCTCCGGACAGTCCATTGGTATTGATAAAATTCGTAAAGTAGCCGACGTATTAGCGTGATCTTGACTTTTTGGCAGATCTTAAAGATTCTCACATACTTCGTATTCACTCGTACATGCGGGACCACCGATATATTGTAAGCAATGTTAACATCATGTGACTTCAGAAGTATATTAAACTACAGGCTTAAGTCTTTCAGATAAATGACTTGAAGAATTTGTAAGATGCATTTTTTGGTCAAGCAGATTGTGTGCCCACTCATAAAATACAATTGCGATAGCTGTCGATAGATTAGGCACTTGACTCGAGCAACTCTGCCTGTGACAACTATTTGCCCGGAATGAATTATTTTTTCGGTAGTTTTTATTGTTGACGAATCCAGTCATTAATGGAGCTTCATTCCTACTCAAATGGGTCACATTATAATCCGGCTCGCGTGAAAACGTACCAACAATCATGTAAACTTCGTTGGGCTTGAAATCAAAAGGTGTATGTTCAAGCAGGACCTCAGCTCATTGGGAACAAAAAACCATCACAATTTTTCGCTCGGAAGCTCGAAAAGTCGATGCGGGTGCAATAAAAGCTCCCAACAGGGTCATTAATTATCATTTCGGCGAAATGGGCGTTCATGAGCTCACAATAATTGGATACTTTCTGGTGACACAGTATCTTGTGTCTGACACGTGCTCAACCTCATATCTTTTCATCTCTCCTGTGAAAGCTAGTACAAACTTCAGCACGTGAGCTTCATTGTAACGGTGCAGCGTACGCTGTCTTAAGCCTTATTGACGACATCTTTGTCACCTCTGAGTTGTTTTCGACTTTCGATGTTGGCAATAATCTCAGACCTTAAAAACTCGTTAATGAATTGCATCCAAACAAAGCACACCATTCCGCGATAGGGAGGTCAATTAAACGATCAAATAGCCTTGCAGGTCTCCCTGTCAATATACTATTATCTCGAATTATCTAAGGAGCAATTTTGTTTTGCACTGTCGTTCTTTTCTGGTAAAGTTATGCTTGTACTTTTTGCTACTCAATCAAGTGCCTGTGATATCCACTGCAACTGCGAACATTGTCACGGTCGGATCCGTTGATTCGGGTTCAGTATCAATAGGCTTGATCATTATCGAGCGAAGTAGCACCCTTTGCTTTTGCTGCGCTAAGGAAAAGGACAAGAGCTGGGTAGTAAATCTTTGTATCACCCAAAACTTGTGAAGGTTTTCGGGTAACAGTTGGGCTCTCAAGCAAAGAAATCACCTGGTCGACAGTACGGAAAAGCTCCTTTTTAGCAAGAAAGAAATGGCGGGTATGCGGTCGGTACACATCATAAGAGCGTAGCCCCTGAGTGCTTGACAACTCTTCAGCGGAGGACTGCTACTTGTACACGCAATTGGACGAGGGTTTGAATGACGTCTTAAGTAATCATTAATTCTTTAGTGTCGAGAAATTTTGCGAGCCGGGTCAGCCAAAGCAATTGCTGAAAGAAAGCAGCGGAAGAAAGTTTTATAGTCAGAAAAGACCTGGCTGTGAAACGTGAGGAAATAATAATACAGAGTTATTGACATAGACAATTATGACTTGCTTCTGGGCATGCCATGGGTAGAAGGACACAAGCCCTGGATCGATAGGCGGGGAAAGACCATAGGTTTTTTTCCGCCCAATCTCAATTCGGCGTTTAAAAGTTGCACACACGTTAGGTGTACGGCTTTTTCAATTTGAACGTCTGGGGAAGTATACGCGCAAAATAAATTAAAGGGAGTTACTATAAATACTGATGACTCCACAAAAGCAAATTTGGTGACACCTTTCAAGTTAATGTTAGCGGACAATCAACTTCCGCTGGCAGCACCGGCTACCAAAGGTCTCGAGATAGGGATATGACCGTGGGTAACATACCTCAACCAACTGCAGGTTGAAAAAGTCGGTCAGCGGCTAACCTATATTACGTTAGACACAGTAGGCCCCGGGTCTTTAATGACAAGTAGCCATCCATACAAGGAATTGATGAGGAGCAAATTGCACGGATTTGTTCTCCGCATCAAAAGCATGTAGATTTGCCTCCTTCATCGCCTTTCGCCTGCACCTTAAAGAACTCCATGTCAGCAAACCTACCTTTAGGCTTTCCATGATCAAGACTTGCTCAGATGGTACACCATCATTAGCCTATTACATGTACAAAGCTCACGCGTGTCCTGCTTGCGAACTGATTGGTATGGATACTAGCAGAAATTAAAGCACGTTAAGAGAATTCCAAATCGTACTTTGCGTGTTTTTATGAAATAAAATGCTTGCATAAGGTGCTATAATTAATAGTACCGTAACCCCTTGAACTCAAATGGAGTTTTTTTATATTACCTCAGCTGTGTAAGAAAATCGGATAACGAATACAAACAAATGCTATCGCAAACCATCCACAACCACATAATTTTCGTTCTAACAAACCATTTGTAGGCAAACTACTGGCCAGTGCATCGCTTCTTTCACTGTCTAATTTTGGGGTCAAATGCTATAAAATTGAGTTTCATCGTGATCCCCGAGAACACAACCTGCACGACTTACCAACACTCAGCCTCGACATATTAATCCGTATTTACACATCTTGCACTTCTTAATCACGCGACATGCTACTCTCTCTGGCTTGAACCTTTTCCACACGAGCTAAAAGCGCATTGTATCTAAATACCCCGACAATTGGCATGATCGTCTTTCTGACAAAAAGTGCAACAGAATGACGCACTAAAAGTGGCAACTCGTGGACTTGCTCAAAACACCGAATATACTCCACCCATTTTCGATCTAGAAATAGTAAGGATTGGGTACCACACAAATACTTGTCCCAGAGAATGTCAATCTCCATCGCTACCGTTCGATAGGTGACGGTTCCACGATCGCTCCGCAGAGGTGTGATCTTTTATAAACGACGACTTCATGCGCATGTCTTTCAATGAGGGACGGGCTTAAGGTATTCGGAAAGGCACCATGAAAGACGCAGAAATAGATAGACGATGATATCCCACGTACGCCGTCGTCAAGCTACAGCGTGGAATTTACTCACCGCGACAACTTGACTTATTTGTTTTAATTCTCATCGAAGTCGCATTACTTTGTGGTTCATTTAAAACAATGAAAAGGTGTTCACGTTACACCGCTGAATGCATGTTGAACAGGTGGATGGCTTCACAGTAATTACAAGTACGTCACAATTAGTAATTACATATGGTAGCCGTTCATTGGTCAGGATAAATATATTCACCTCGGTTTCGACTTTCTTCTCAACAGGTTAATAGCCGCAAACAACAGCCTCGCATCACCACACCGTCACCGCCATGACTACCAAGCGCACCGAAGTCCTCCTAGGAGATGGTAACTTTTACCGTTGGGAGTTCAACATGAGAATGGCCCTCGCAAGAAAAGGGCTTCTGGGACACATTATGGGCGCGAAGGGCGAGGGCAAAATAACGGAGACGTGGCTCGTGAATGACTCCAAGGCATTGGGTATAATTGCCCAGGACGTCGAGATACAACACCAGACCAAGATACGGTCTGCTACTCGTGCCTTGGAGGCATGGGGAACGCTTCGCGATTTCTACCATCGTTTTACTCTACACAACCGTGTCAAGATGACACGGCGCCTTCATGAGTTTAAGATGGAGAGTGGCACTCGCATGGTGGAACATCTGGACGCATTCGATGAGCTGGTCGTGGGGCTCCAGATGACGGGAGATCCGGTGGATGAATCAAAACAGCTAGCGGTGCTTCTGAGCAGCTTGCCCGCGGAATATGAGATAATATCTTCTATCGTGGAGAACGCCAAAGACATCACTCTGATCGAAGTCAAGGAGAAGCTGTTGAAAGAGTCAGACAGACTACAGAAGAAGGAAGCAAGTGAGAAAGCGTTTCGAGCCACAGACAATGGTGGACGGATCAAGGGCAGACGAGGAAGTGGCCGCAAGATTTACGCGCCACGCAAGGGTGGCGGTTTTCGGGGAAAATGCTTTAATTGTGACCAGACTGGTCAAATGAAACGGGACTGTCCAGCTGCTGAGAACCGTTCCAGAAACCGTTATAGCGGTAATGATGCAGTGTTTGCTGTGGGGAATGAGCAATCAGTAAGCTGGCTGATCGACAGTGGTGCGACGTCACACATGACCCCTCACCGAAGTGACTTGATCGATTTCAAGCAACTTAAAGACGACATCAAGGTAACAATTGCAGATGGCAGAAAGTTACGCGTCGAAGGAGCTGGAACGGTGAAGCTTATTGGCTTAGATGGAAGACGCATATCGATGATGGAAGTGCTGCTTATCCCTGGACTTGACAGACGTCTACTGTCGGTGGGAAAGCTTGCCGAACGTGGACTAAGTTTGGAGTTTCAGCGTGCTTTGTGCATCATTTGGGACAAGAACGAAGCTTTGGTAACTGGGAATAGAAATGGGAAAGCTCACACACTGAATTGTCAGCAAGAGGAGGCACGATTGGTGCAATACTCGGGAGCTGATAGTCAGTGGGAGCTATGGCACGCTCGTATGGGACATCCAAGTGAGGACGTTTTAGTGAAGACTATGCGATCCACAGAAGGTATTCCTGCGCTAAAACAAGGTATCAAGACCCTGTGTGGTGGATGCATGAAGGGCAAGCAGACGATGGAAGCCTTTCCAGGACGCTCCATGACAAAGACATCACGTGTATTGGAATTAGTTCACACAGACGTGATGGGACCCATGAAGACACTTTCAAAAGGAGGTGCTAAATACATTTTGACGTTTGTGGATGATTATTCACGATATGTGGTGGCTTACTTTCTGGCAAAGAAGAGTGAAGTTGCCGACAAGATCAAGATGTTCAAAGCACTGCATGAGAATCAGTGGGGAACCCGCATCAAGTGCCTGCGTTCGGACAACGGAACGGAGTTCGTCAACAAGCCAGTTACGGACTTATGTCAGCGGAACGGTATCACACATCAGCGTACAGTTCCATACAGTCCCCAACAAAATGGAATTGCAGAACGAATGAACCGTACGATAATGGAAAAGACACGGAGCATGCTACACTACAAGTGTGTTCCGACATGTTGGTGGGCAGAGGCAGTAAGCACTGCGGTGTACCTGATTTAACCGCTCTCCTAATACAATGCACCCAAATAACACCCCATATGAACTGGGATTTAAGATGAAGCCTCGGATGGATCATCTTAGGGTGTTTGTGTCTCATGGATATGCTCACGTTGATCAAGTGAAGAGGACGAAGCTCGAAGCCAAAAGCTTCAAGTGCATGTTCCTTGGTTATACCGAAGACACCAAGGGATACCGAGTCTACGATTTGGAGAAAGACAAGATGTCAGTATCACGGTCGGTGAAGCTGGACGAGCGTGAAGTGGGCGGCATTTATGAGACACACCCGCCCAAACAAATAAAAGTAATACACGTTACCAAAGACAACGATGAAAGTGCTGTGTCCGGGCCGACGGAACACCAACAAGATCAAGATGAACTTATGGAGTGTGAAGGAGAAGATGAAATTCCAGATGCTCCAATGAATGAGGAGGAGTCCGCCACAAATGCGTCAAGGGTCGAGATGCTTCGATTTCCGACCTCAGTACACTCTGAACTGACAGAGTACAGAACTCCAACACTGGATGCACAGGAAGATCGATTGGTATTTCGACCGCAAGTGGAACGTTCAAGGCGTACATATGAACCAATGTTGTTGCTGGAAAACGGATCAGATGTCGATGAAAGTCTGGGAGGAAGCGAAGGACCACTATCTCCAAAGCGTGCAAGGATTAATGAAGACGGCCTGATAGCTGAAGCTATTCTCGCTTACGCTGTGAGTGTTGGTGAAAAATCAGACTTGCCTACCACGTATGCGCAGGCAATGTCTAGTGACGAGGCAGAACAGTGGCGACAAGCGATGGACGCCGAATTACAGTCGCATCACAAAAACAAAACATGGACACTCGTTCCACGAGAATCAATTGGACGTACGATTGAATTTCGCTGGTTTTTTGCTAAGAAGCGTGACCAGAATGGATGTGTTGTGCGCTACAAAGCACGATTGGTGGCTAAAGGTTTCAAGCAGAAATACGGCGTGGATTTCTTCGAGACTTACTCTCCAGTGGCCAACATGAACTCAATTCGAGTTGTACTCGCAGTGTGTGCGGTATTAGGCTACAAAATGGAACAGCTGGACGTCGACACCGCCTTTCTCAACAGTGTACTGTCGGATCGTGTTCACATGGAAGTTCCAATTGGTGTTAAGGGAGCTCAAGGATTTGCGTGTCAGTTGAACAAAGCTATATATGGTCTCAAGCAAGCTGCAAGCGCTTGGAACAAGACGATCGACCACGTCTTCAAGAAGAACGATTTTAAAAGTTGTGGAGCGGATCAATGCGTCTACGTGAAGAAAGTGGTGGAAGGTTTTGTGTACGTATGTCTTTATGTCGATGATATGATCATTGCAGCCAAGACGAGCGACGAGATTCTAGAGGTCAAGGGGATGCTTAAAAGTATTTTCAAGATGAAGGATCTCGGTATGGCGAAGTTCATCTTGGGCATGGAGATCGACCACGACATGACAGCTTCCACACTAATGATCAAGCAAACACGCTACATTAGCGACGTGGGTGAGCGATTTGGACAGAAAAACGCCAAGAACGTCGACAATCCGTGTATGTGGTGTCAACATCACAGTCATCAAGTACAGAAGCTGAGCGTTCAGAGATGCAGTCAAGACCATACCGCTCACTAATTGGATGTCTGCTATATGTTACAACTTGCACTCGGCCGGACGTCGCATACATCGTGACACAACTGTCTCGATTTCCCGAAAATCCGGGGTTACCACATTGGAACGCCGCAATTCGTGTATTGCGCTACTTAAATTCGACACGTCATCATGGGATCGTTTACCAAAGAGAAACGGGAAAGGTGATTGTTGAAGCTTTTTCGGATGCTGACTGGGGTAGCAACACCGATGACAGACGGTCTGTCTCAGGTGTGTTGATCAACATTGGTAAAGCTCCAATTGTATTCAAGTCCAAGTGTCATTGAACCGTTGCACTAAGTTCCGCAGAAGCAGAGTATATGGCGCTCAGCTTCTGCACACAAGAAGTACTTTGGGCGCGCGCAATGCTCAAGGACATGGGTCAAGAACAAGTGGGAGGCACGCAAATATGGGAAGACAATCAAGGTGCGATAGCTTTGGCAAACAACGCGGGCTACCACGCACGTACAAAGCACGTGGACATCAGACATCACTTTACTCGGGAGAACGTTCAGCATGGATTACTCAAGACTGGCTACATTGATACAAGGAGTCAGCTTGCAGATATGGTAACCTAGGCGCTTGGAACCAAGATGCTGAAGTATCTGCGCGAAGCCTCCGGAATTAAGACCAAGTCAGCAAAAAAGGACACATAGCATTATCGGTGAGTGGGAGTGTTAACGTTACACCGCTGAATGCATGTTGAACAGGTGGATGTCTTCACAGTAATTACAAGTACGTCACAATTAGTAATTACATGTGGTAGCCGTTCATTGGTCAGGATAAATATATTCACTTCGGTTTCACTTTCTTCTCAACAAAAGGTCGATTTAAGCCAAGGTAATCGATCAACCATCGATAGACCGACGCACTGTACCAGCTGTTTTGTTACCAGCGCGGTAAGGCACTAAGGCTTTACAGTGGTAGGTAAATGGGCTATCCACCTGAGTATGCATAGAAAAGGTCATCCGGTAGCTTATTATAGTACACATATGCTGTAAACGGGGTGTATCTTTCTCACTCGATCGGGATAGCAGATGGGGATACCAAATTAGTCATCTTCAAAAGCACCGTCGTCCTTCGTAATGACTCAATAGTTAAAGGAGAAGAAGCGACATGGTCGTTGAGATTTCAAACAAGAACTACCTCAACTCCCGTGACTGTGATTGGGTCATCTTTCTGAAAGAAATAAAGCCTCGGGGACACAAGTTCTATCACAAATAAAGAAACGGAAAGTCTGTATCCAAATAGCGGATAATTATTTGACCGCAGTACAGTCTGAACGGGCCCGCCTTATAGAGCCAGCAACTTAGAAAAGGCATGGCAGGCTCTATAAATTTGACGTCAACGTCGTATAAAGAGCGCACGTCAAACCAATAGATGGTCCCACACAGTCTCTCAACACTCTCCATCGGCGCCATCTGTATATACAAATACAATAGACCTATCGTACTTGCTAATAGTAGCATAATAACAGCTGTGAGAAGCACACAGAATCGGTTGTCAGGTCATGAGGTTTCGTTCATCGCTCATTCCACAACTAGATTGCTGACTGAAAATTGAGCATGAATGACCAACGCTTTATCATCAACCCATTTGGGCAGCTGGTACTCACTCCAGTGGCTTGTACCAAACTTGTGGAGATCACGGACGAGATCATTATGGCCAAGTTTGAAGAGTACGAAGAATATTTAAATATTAATAAAGAAGTCGATCTCCAACGTTGGAAAAAACATTCCAATTCGGGACTGACAACGACGTACCTCGAGCGCAAGTATCAAAACCCCGACTCAAAATTGCCACAATTGCTAATGGTGGGCCCCCTTCCTGGCACACTTGATGAAAACATGTTTGGACTTGTCAACCCTACCATCGAGTTCATGCGAATCAAGTCGTCGTACTTGAATGATTTTAACGCTGCCGCTGTCCTCGCCACGATCCTCGAGCCGACAGTCGAAGATCCGTTTCGCTCCGTGGTGGTCAAGTGGATGGAGATCGACATTCCGTTAGCATCCCTTGGGCTTGTCCGGAATCGCGACTATGTGTACATTGAGAGTACCGGTATTCTTCACCTACAGAATGGCGAGCGCGTTGGATATCATTTACTCCACTCGGTTACTTTTCCTGAAGTACACGAATTACCGAATCGAGTACGCGGTCACATGTCGTTCTGTGGTATTTTTCACCAGGAAGGACCGGATCGAACCGACTGCCGTGGTACCGGTATTTTAAATCCCGGTGGGGATATGATTCGTGCCATGGCCGTGATGGGAATGGTTCAGGCGACAATGGCTGGTGTCAAGTACTCGTACTGTGGTCAGATGAAGAAACTCGCGTGGTTACTCGAGCAAAGGCAAGGGGACGGTCGTGAGAGGGGGACACCAGCCTATAAGCCGAATTGTGTGACGTGTGCGAAGGCTGTTTCCACGTCAAAGCTTCGTGGCGCAACGACTTGCAAGCTTTGCTTTGGTGCAGTGTGCAGTGCGTGTAAGATTCTGAAAAAATTGAGCTTTATCACCCCCGACTTGACCCTGTTGCAACGCAAAGTTCACTTTTGTGTCAAGTGCATGGTACGGGCAACGCAAATGGATACACAAGAAGTAGCCCGAGAGCAATTGCATAAGAAGAACGGCTCGCTCACGTGGCAAGGCTTGTCAATGGCATCCGATAGTACGTGCTCAGAGAGCATGATGACTTGGTAAAGAAGTTGTAGGGAATTCGCCAAGATTTGAGCGAAGCGAGTGCATAAATGGTAATCGATGTAGTGTTGAGACTTTTTCTAAATTTAAAAGAGGTACTTATATTTTACTGACTTTTTACCATTTCGTATTGCTAGCAGGAAATATTGTCGCTGTAAACATTTAATAGTCGTCACTTATGACAAAGGGTACACGGAGTGTTGTAACTAGCTCCTTAACTATGCAACCGTCCGAAATCCTTCGCTCGCGCTTACAGAAACGAGGCCGTCATCAAAATCTAGCAAGGTACCACGCAAGCAGACAACTTGACCATTGTATTTTCAGAAAGATGTGCCAAGGTTGCAGATTCATCTCGACATGACAATACGATTAATCTTCTACAAAATAGAAGATTTAGTGATACATATTTTTATGCACTTGAGACTTTGGACCTGTTGCGAGCTCATCCTCGAGAGACTAGCCATGAAAATTATGCGAGTTGAGAAGAAAATAAAGTGCTCAGCTAATTCGAGGCCGTAGATCACTTATTTCCAAGTGTCTTGGCCGGCGACACCTTACAGAGACATTTTCCTGAGTGCCTTAGTAATAGAAGTATTGCACTTTACTTATAGCTAGCTATTAGGTGGAAAGTATAACTCACGCATTCATTTTTAACAGCAAATTCTACAAGAATAAGGCAATCTTGGAAAAGGTTAGCACGACAAGCTGTTACTAAACCTTAAGAAGGTTTTGTTTGGGCTCGATCTGGCGGGCAACTATGGAGTAAACTGCAACACAAGACCGATATAAGCGTGTGCCATCGAAGCATGAGACGAAAAATTACCTAAGTTTCTTACTGTCAGAAATGCCTGGACATCACAACGAACTACATGATGTCGTAAATAGAAGCTCGTAAGGAGCGAGATAGCTCTCGAGGATGTCACTAAAATACTCCCTGATAAATATATGTGAATTCTGGAAAGGGCTGAAGGACTCTGGTTACATGGGGTGCGAACGCGCGATAATGTGAAGTTAAATACAATTAGCATTAAAAGCTGCACGTTTAGGGGTAAAGGGTGTAATCACCGGAATTTTTTTTAGGGGAAGCTGCTCTCGGATACCCGCTGTACGCGCTTTCGGTACAGAAGGCATCTCGTAAGAAACATGAAACGACCTTGTCGAAATGGCAGTACTTCATGGGTGGCAAGCGAGGATAAGATAAGCCATCAACTGTTGTGCTTAATGTGACGAAGATTATGCAGTTGACAAAGAAGACAGAAAATTGTGAGCGTACTTCTTGTCGCCGTAAATAACTCGATCATCTTTTGAATACGCAATAAACAGGATGAGCTTGTCTACGATGGAGGTCAAGCACACGGCCGCGATACGGATAAAACATTTTCGTAAGGAATTTAGGATGCTCAAGGAGCTAAAGGTCGTGTTCAAATCAAGGCCTTATCCAATACACTCGACGAATAAGACTTTTTATTTCCGAAAAAACAATGACAGCAGACGTATCAAATCAGCTCTGTTCAATCCCAAAGCACTGGATTTAAGTTGGGGGTCAGTACAGCGTTCGATTGGTGTACGAACTTCAGCCAAAATGGCATTACGGGCGTAAATTTGAGTGAAATATCCAGATCGCGAAACTGTTCAAATGCGAGTTGTTGCTTGATGCCTAACTATCGCTTTTGACTGAGCTACGCGAAAAGCGCGTGCAGTTAGCGTTCAGAAACGTAAACAAGAGACTGAAAGTCCATTTACCCATAGCAACTGTCGCCCCACAAGGATTGGTGCATCTGCTTTCATAAAGCTCCCGAACCGAGTGGTGTACGACGGAAACCAGGCCTTGCCTAAGTCAACGTCAACAGTAAATGAGCTAACAAATTTATCGACAATATGACTGTCGTGCCAGTGTCTCAGCGTGCAGTTGTTATAAATGTCCGTGGTCATCTAAACCCGGTTAAAGTGCCATTCGCCACTAAAGAACAGAAGTATTTAATCAAGAAAGAGTCGGGAAAGTGTACTTTGCTACAGTCATCGCTTTGACAAATGCAGAAGCGATGTAGAACCGTGGGTCTGTGACGCGAAGTGCCAATGGAATGCGTGAAGTATTTCGATCTGAAGGTTCGCTCTCTATGAGCCGAAAGTAAGCCTTCTCCAAAGATTGAGGTGTAATTGTGTTTTTAATATAAAGTAATATCAAGTGACTCGAAAAGGGGCTTCTTCGGTATGGCGGAAATGGCTTCGATTGTGCACTCAACACGCATCAGCGTGTCTCATCTCGAAGGCTTGCGCACTCAGTACGCATCAGCATGTTTCACCTCGAAATCTATTTATCTTTCGAGTCAGAATAGAGCGATCAGAGTCATCACCTTTTATCAATATTTAGTACATACTTATATAATATACATTATCTCGATGTATATACAACTTTTAAATCATTATAACGCGATCAGTCACCTCAACATCACTATTATCTAACATGCACTACTATAAGGCAAATTTGATTGATGACATACACAATACAGTGAAGACTGACAGAAAGTAATGACTCGGTGACTCTTCTATTTGAAGATATAATAGATGGATGTATAAGGTGACTCCTGGAAACAATGTTCAACAAGGGATTAGTATCAAAAGTGTCGATTCAACAGTCGCTCACTAAGTCTATATTAAGTTGTAATTGCTCTTAAAAGAAAATAAAACGCTAGTCAATTCAGCCCATTTATTTGTCCTTCCATCATGAGTTAATAAGATTAAGAATAAGAGAGGAAAAGAATGCTAAAAAGGTAGATTTTACAAGTTTGCTTCACTTTCATTGTAGCTGTGACCGAGCTGTGCCATCAACTTTTATTTGGTCGGGCAAACTCACAATTGTACTTAAAATAATTACGTTCTGCGCTTCTTGCGCTAATCTGCTTCTTACAATGGTGTCCAGAGAACCCTTTACCGCTTTTTTGCGGTCAAGCTCTTCGCGTAGTACATTAGTTGTTTCTAGATGATATTCAGCCAGATATCCACCATAAGTGCGATAATAGATCTCCAGCATACGCTGGGCAGGTATATATGGTACATCTTTTGAGAAATGCAGGCAATGAACGCTGCCGGTGACCACCCCATACTACCATTGTACAGTCCGTCGATATCTAGTCCAAACAATGCCAACACAAAATCGTAACGTGGTATTAGATCGTCTGAGCTTCCGCCCTGTGGATCAATGCATAAATGGGTTTGGACGACTTCAAATCGCAGTCCAGGTCAGCATTGCGAGAAACGACTTTAATGTCACAAGCACCATTCTTTCCCTCCGTCAAATTGTGGTCGCACGCCACCGCAAGAATCATACTGAAAAATGGTCACCGACGTGGTCATCGTCTTTTCTTGCGATAACAGACACTGCTTCGGCGACTTTTTCGCGAAGTTGGCGCGAATTTTGCGCATCAAGGCACTCGCACGACGAAGGTCGAAACTTGGTCCCTCAAATCTTTATCAATATCTAGCTCATTCGTGCCGGTGGCTCACCTCGTGCTCGCTTGTCACCCATGAGGTGCTGCCATTCCAACAGGGTCGGTTCGTGTTTCGTACGGGAAGCCTTCTGTACCGAAAAAGCAATTTTCGAGCGCGTACAGCGGAGACTTGAGAGCAGCTTCCCCTCCAGCGACCTGAATGTTCTCCGGTGATTACAGCCTTTCACCCGTAAACGGGCAGCTTTTGATGGTTATTGTCTTGGTGCACAACTATCTTCACATTATCGCGCGTTTGCACCCCATGCACCAGCGTCGAGCCAGAATCCTTCAGCTCTTTTCATACTTCATCTAGGTTGTATCCATCGTACACAACACGCATCCTCGAAAGATTTCTCGCTCCTTCTGAGCGACCATGTAGTTCGTTGTTATGTCCAAGCATATTCAATACAAGCAACTAAAGGAATTCCTCGCTTCATGCTTCGATGACACACGCTTGTATCGGCCAGGCACTCGTTTGTGTAGCAGTTTGCTCCATATTTGCCGCTAGATCTAGCTCGTACAAAACCTTTCAAAATATAGTAACGGCTTTTCGATCTAATATCGCCTAGAAGATTATGCTATTCAACTCGATGCGTGAGTTATATTTTCAACCTTGTAGCTATAGCAAAGCACAATATTCTCATTACAAAGGCGCTCACAAAAAGTGTATCTAGGAGGGAAGGAAACTATTTTATAGTATTTGATGACAAATAATTACGAAGGGGCACTGACCGTGAATCCACTTTACCTAAGCATTTTGTTTCACACAAAGTACATGTTGGAAGCAAACGTTTTTCAACGTGCTTTGACTTCTGCCAGCGTTTACGCTACTCAGTCCGCAAGCAAGACACGCGTGACCTTTGTACATGTAGTAATAAGTTAATGGTGTAGAAGGTTTTCATTACCATTCGAACAAGTCTTGATGACTGCGCGTTCATGCAAATCCCTAGGCTAGGCCCTCTTGCATGCTGTTCTCCCGGATGCAGGCAAAAAATGATGATGTATGCAAATCTACATGCTTTTAAAGCGAGTACAGCCCGCAAAAAATTTGCTCCGCCTCAACTCCCTTGTACGGATAGTTACTCGACATTTAAGACCCGGGGTCGTGACGTTGCCGATCTGTTGACTCGGGTCCAGGGTTAAAAGACTTTGGCTCTGTCGAGCATCGCATCATCTTTGCTTTTGCTGCGCTATGCAAAGTCAAATGTTCTGGGCCTGTCTCGAAGGATTTAACAGAATAAACCTTCACCACACCCAAAAAAATCTAGGGTCTCTGATAAAAGTTCTCTGGTAGATCGGAAGCGGCTCTCTGTTAGTCAATATGTTCCTTATTGTGGGTTTGCGGTCGGTCTACGTCATAGGAGCATGCCCTCTGATCGCTTGACATTTCCTTAGCGGAGAGCTTCTACTTGTACGTGCAATTGAACATGGATTTAAATGACGTCTTAATAAATCATCAAACCTAACGTTTCGCGAAAATTTGCGCGCCGGGTCAGCCAAAGCAGGGCTAAAAGACCTGGCTACGAAACATAGGGAATCAACAGCACAAAGTTATCGACATAGGCAAGTATGACTTGCTGCTGGACATGCCATGGCTTAAACGTCACGAGCCCTGAAATAAGATCATAGATGCTATCCGCCCAATCTGAAATTGGTTTGTGGAAGCTTATCATTAATTATTTGTGCGGCTCCTTCAATTGGATGTCTGGGCAAGGTACCATAAATACTGATGACTTCACAAAAGTAGATGTGATGACGCCTTGAAAATCAATCAAAAGCTTATTTTTGGCGGGCAACCAACTTCCGATGGCAGCACCGGCTGCCAAAAGCGTTCGTGATAGCGCCTCAATTGTCGATAACATAGCTTCACCAACTGCGGGTTGAGGAGATTGTCAGCGGCTACAATAGGTTTCGAAAGACACAGTGGGTTACAATGATCACAGTGCAGAAATTATTACAGGCCCCACAGTTGAGGTGCGAAGAAAAGTAGCATAACTTTACCAGAAAAGAACGACATTGCAACACATAACTACCCTTTAGTAGACTCGAGTAATTCGGTTATTGGTAGGAAAACCTAATCTACGAGACTATCTGACTGTTATATTGGCGGTCATTTCTCTGCAGGTATGCTTTGATTGAAGGCATGTCAGCGTTACCAAAACTTTAAGAACACGACTTTTCAGAGCTTGTTGCAAAATCGATAGACGAAAGCAACTCAGAGGTGGTAATCTTAAGGATGAAATCCATATTGTGATATACATACAGCTTTCTTTTAGACAATGGTGTCTCGTATAAGTCTTGACACAGCGTACGCTACCCCTTGGCTAAAAAAAGCTGAGGGTCCTCGACGTTCGGTGCCCATTATCAAGAATTTAACTGAAATTCGAAAAGCTCTCACCGGACAGACAAAAAGCTATGAGTTTTATCACGTGCCGGACACAGATACTATGTCACCATACAGTGTCCAAGTAATGTGAGCTCATTAATGCCCAATTCGGCAAGATGGTAAATAATGGCATTGTCGGGTGCATAATATTTCTGCACCCGTACCGACTATCTGAGCTCTCGAGCGACCAGTCATAATCGTTTTTTTCTGAGTGCCTGCTTAAACATCTATTTAAGAAAGGACGATTTGCGTAACAATGTGTCCGTATGTGCGCTGTACTGTGGAATAAATCTTGATGCTAGATACTACCAATCCAAATGAGGGGCCCCTAAGCAGCTAACTATGCTCAGAGGCATGGTATCAGGAAGATTTGAATTGTCATGAGGGCTATCGAGCTCCTTGGCGCGTTACTTTCTGAAAAGACACACTCTTGCAATATATCTGTCCATTGCCGCTTTGAAAGATATTGTTTTGGCTTTCAATATCATTAAGGTCACCTGAGACAAGTATTTAAGGTCATGGTTTCTGGGATAGAGGGGATGAAACCCTCGGCTGCTCTATATCATCCATGGATCTTGAGCAGACCTAAAGTAAGTGAAACCCGTCTCGCTTCGACCTACGCCACGTTCCAAAAATAGATTGGGTGCACTGTTCGGCCAAGCTAGAGCGTATGTGGGTCTATTAAAACTCTACCTAACTCAGAGATAGAAAACATTGAGTAGTGTTGATAAAGTCAGCACTAAAATGGTCTTATTGGCGTCATTAGGCTGCCAGCCGATCCTTTTTAATGATTTCAAGAACTTACCTATTCTGAAGTGAGCGTGCAAGTGCGTCTTTTTATTTCCAAGCCATTCGGACCATGCGCGGCAATACATTTGCCTCTCTTACTCTATAAAATGACATGATGGTCGTTACTCTTCGTAAAGAATTTTTTACTCGTCGATTACAAGCATGACAACGTCAACGTGATTGTTGGTATGCTTCCACACAGGCCAGATTATGAGCTGGTCCATATTCACAGGAATGAATAACCGGATGTATCAGGCACAGAAACGATCGTAAATTCAAATCCTCCAAGGCGATAAATCGGGGCAGGCAAAAGTTGCCCAGGTTGGGTGAATAATCCATCGACAGCTATCGCAATAACATTATTATGAGAGGGCAGATGATCGGCTTTACTAAAGAATGCATCTGACAAATCATTCGCAAGTCGTTGATCTAAAAAACGTAAGCTTGAACTACAATATACTTTGAAGGCACATGATGATACATTTAGTATTAGGAAGTTTTTTTGGAGCCGGTATCGACACCCCCCCTTCCTAGGTATCGCCACACACCCCCAGGTATAAGCCACAAATTCTTTTGAGTAAGTCGTAAAGCCACACCCGTCGCAAAATTAAACATTTTCTTAATAACACTATTAAGAGCACGAATTATAGCGCACGTTATACCAAAAAGAAGATTGTAACTTTTGAACACGGGAAATGGGTAAGAATTATTCATTTGGCGTGATAAATACTATCGCCCTCTCCAGATAAAAAATGCCTAACCTTCGCCTCCGCCCGGTCTTTAACGTCTTTTCGTCAGCCTATATATCGTATTCCTAAACGAAAGTTGCTCTTCACTAGTCTTGTATGCTGCAGCTCCTCCTTAAGCAGCGTCATGCACTTATTCACTCACGATGCGAGGATACTTTTCGGACCTTGCAACCCGTGTGGCCGTAAGCTTATCCATTCAAAAGTTTCTCATGTATTAAGCATGTAGCCATGGGCAATGCGCACTGCAGGTGGCGATGCACGACGAGAGCAAGAAAGAGTCATTGATCTTCTGCCACAACCTGGCCTATCTACTTAATGATTGTCTCTAGTCAGAGGGAGCCGGTATCGACACACGGGTGTTTCCATGCTTGTCATTCTCAGTCCTTTTTATTTTGTCGAATAACCTTGACATTGTGAGAACTTTTGCATTAATTTCAGCAGTCTGCGCGAGGGTGAGGCCAATGGCATGTTGACGTATGTGTAGAGAGGATTTAGGTGTGATGTATGGTATGTAAACTCAATTTTGCGACGGGTGTGATTTTACGATGGGTTTGGCACTGATTCAAGAGAATTTGTGGCTTATATCTGGGAGTATGTGGCAATACTTAGGAAAACGGGTGTCGACACCGGCTCCCATTTTTTTAGTTGTCTACAAAATAAAGGTGGTCCCGCATGTACATGTGGGTATAAATTATGTGAGAGTAAGTAAGATTTGTCAAAAATTTAAGGGTACGATAACACTTCGGCTCCTTTACGAAATGTATCAGTGCCAATGACTGTCTGAAGCTCATAAGCCTCGTCTTTGTATATAGCTTTATAAGAGTAGCGACAGCACGCGCTTGTGCGTAGCCTGAACAAATAATGCCTCTAGCTCCTGCTCCCTCTTGTATAACCGAGGAAAGGCATCAAAACCACATCTTTATAAACCATCAACCTACCGGACAGGATAGTGTCAGAAAGGGATCTGCTGCGTTTTGGCGGGTGTAATTGGGATTTTTTTGTATCGGCGGCAGACAGATGGTCATTTAAGCGAGACAGGCGTGTGCTAGAACGACACATTATGCAGCATGTGCACTAAAGTGCACCTTTGCTGACTGATAACCAATCAATACCGAAGCTTGCACTCTAGAATGCGCTTCGCGCATTCACGGGCTTTGCACCTTTTCTATATGAAAGGACGAAGACATGAGCGTTCTGCATTTTAAAAAGCTCAAGAGCAGCAGATGAGATCTTTTTTCGAATATCTTATATTCTTGACAAATTATAAATCTTAACTATCAAAGTCAGTGATATGTTTAATTGGGCGAAGGATGCCATCACAATTGTTTTATAGGATTAAGTGTTGTTATGTGCTTATAAGAAGGGAGATTTGACATCTCGACACAAAAATTTTAAAATTGAACATGTAACGATCACGAAAAGGCAAAGGCCGGCGCTCACCATCGACTTTGCTTGGATGTAGTTGGCGCATCTATCATTCTGTGCTCGGTGTAATAAGAAATACTGCAATACGTAGGACACCGGGCCTCATACCCCAAGCTAAACCTTGTTAGAAGTGCGGGTGGCCATATGGCGGCCGAATCTACCTCTGTATTGGCTATAGGATGAGAAGCCGAGAATAATAAGGCTGCACGCTTTAAGCGGGAGGCTGGGTGTGAAGTTCCTTGCGAAGGTGCAACAGGGTAACACAAACACAGTGTGTGCTACATATGCTGTGTGTATAAGTCATGTGGGGTTTCGAACATCAATCAGAAGATAGTGCTGGTAACGAAAAGCCAACACAAAAATAAATCCATGATGCATATAAGTAGGAAGTTATGAGTGACATAGTAATTCTAGAATTCCTATCCCACGGCGCGGTTGTTAATAATTTTAAACAACGTTCAATTGAGGTAAACGTATAAAGCTCAAGCAAGAAGTCCTGTGCTTATTAGAAAAAAGGCAGTTAGCGGTCTGTGAACCGTGTTAGGTTTGACAACGCAAGGCTCGAATAAAATAAATCCGTTTTTGGAAACTATCGGCAACAAGATGTCATGTTTGACGAGGAATGACGCCGCTAATTTCTTCATTTCTTAGAGCGTTGCGTCACGCCAAAGATATCGAAGGTATCCCCTTCGTCAACCCGCATGATTCTGGAAAGACTGAGCACATTGAGAATCAGGGAGGTGAATTACTAAAGGATAATCCGACCTATGAAGCGCTTTATGATTATGCGAACAAAATATTCCGCACCAGACTACCAAGCAAGACACCTCGGGACTAATATTGAAGGACGTACTCGTGGATAGATTCCCTATCCACGAGGTGAAATATTGAACACGAATTTCATACTCGAAACTTCCAGGTCTGTAGCGCGTGTGCAAATGAGATCTAAATAATATTCATGCCCTGTGCATGTTCATGCGGTCGCAGTCGGCAATAAAGGTACGGAACCAATTTTGTACCGATGTGTTCAAATTACTTGAGACAAGCGCTACAAAGTCTGACGACATTGTTTCATCAAGTGACGTAGTTATCCTTTGCAAAGATCCATACTTTAATATCCTAGCCAAATCTCCTCCCATAGATAGGGAATATTTTTGCTTCTGCTCACCTCTCGATGTGACGAGAAACCTTAAGCGCTTGTAAGCCTTTTGCTTTGGAATTACAGATGGATTTGCATCCGGACTTGGTATTGGTGTTGCTGCGGAGTGGGATACAACATTAGCTGCTGCATAGACAGTGTGTTTGTCCTGTCGCTGCAAAGAAAGTAACTTTAGCCTGAGTGGCTGGATTTACTTAGTATTTGGCACCTGCCGCATCTTGTAGAGTCGGTGCTTGTGATCTTGAGTGCGATGCCGGCCTTAAAATTTTATTGTCGTCAAGAGCACTTTTTAACTCTGTTAAGAACTTACCAAGTTTGGAGATGGGCGCTTAGCCGCACGACCCTTTCGTTGGGCCATTTTTGCAGGACTTCTCAAAGCTCTCTGTATAATCTTCCAGACCTTGATAGTATCCCAAAAATGAAATCGATACTAAACAAATTTTTCTTTACATTCCACGCTCTTTGTATGAATGGATAGAGTGGTCTAATGAAGCTTTTTTAAGTTCTTTTTTTTGCTGGATACAGCTTTAGACTTTCTGTGTTTATGCGCGTTAAACCTTTGGTCCTCGAGTCCTCACAATCTGGTTCATTTATCAGATAATTGAACAAGCTGCAGCTGCTTCACCGATCTTGTCGAGCTTCTTGTAACGGCTTGTCAAGAAATGAGTGATTTTTATTAACGGGATCATGGGTTTACGAATCTTTTTTTTTACACGAAACGAAGACGAACACAACAGTTGATTATGATGGAGATAAATCCAGCTAAGACAAGTGGGAAATATGTCTGCAAGTTACTTCCCGTGTCTTCATAGCGGGACAGGAATTTACAAAAATGCAAAAGCCTAAAACAATATAATGACTGAAGGGGTTTCGCATAATTTTACAAAACTAGCGTGAATACATACATACCAATCACGGAATGTTACGTTCGTGCTAAACAGCCTTATGTAATCTAGTACTTCCTATTAATTAAATCTTGGCGTTTGATATCCCAGCATGATATGGCCATTTCTTTAGCGAATTAAACTTCAGTATCAATCAGTTCTCATGATTTTGAAGACTACATTGCTCCTTCGAGCAGATTCTTTATCAAATGCCTGCTTTTTAGACGGTAAAAACACTCAATCCGAAGTCAAACTCCTTCTCAAATTCTTTGGCTTTTACCTGATTGTGACTCAGATCGGCTTCTTTTTCTTTGCCTTTTGCCTCTTTTGGGGTCATACTAATCAAACGATGAATCCAATAAGTGTCGTTTTCGATAAGACCAGCGATAAGCTTGTGCGTATTTCACTTGGAATACATTCGAGTTAGTCTCGCTTTTTATGTTATATCGAATCGTTCAATCTTTCCAAAATTTCATGACCACCAGGGTTGTTGTTGTAGTGGTCAATTCTCTTGGATGTAAAGAGCTCTCGGACTTGTAAGTCCATGACCTCACTACCAAATCACTTGTTTGCATACCAACTTTCTGGAGACAAAATACAGCCTAAGGGCTGCTAACAAGGTTGCTGCCGTCTTGTTCCGTGAAAATTTTGCGTCCTCAGACTCGACCTGATGTGGTGGCAGTCAAAATCAATCGTTTCTTTTAAAATGCAAGATCAATTTGCCACGAGTTGGGATTATGCAAAGCTAACTTAAACGATTCAGTCCTTTCTCTTGCTCCTGAGATAATAAATACCAATCTGACTCCCAATATAATCATTTAGTATTCTGGAAACTACTACGGGAATTAATTCTTTGCCTTCAATTCAAAGTTTGAAATCAGTTTTCCAATCCCAGCAGAGATTCTTTAATAGCGCGTCCAAAATTTATTTTACATCTGAATTATCCCTTGTGGTGCTCTGATTTCTGATTAGATACAAAGTGCTTCAGTCGTGATACCAATCTAAATATTCGACATTTGTCATAGCAGTAATTAAGCGCTATTTTATACCGAGTGTAGTTGATGGTAGACATGGTGTTTTTCGATAATCGGAACCCTCCGTTTGTACCTTTTTGCATGATGTGATCCCGTACGAGAGTCTCAAGCCTATAAGATTAAAAAACCATTGATTGACCTTTTTCCTTCTAAATTTTCCTGTTGCTGAAACTATGTCTTTGTAAAATTCGTCGGGACGAAAACAAATATAGCTTTTACTTGATAGTGAGACCACAGCATCACCTGACCATTCATCTATGAACAAACCAGGTGTACGGCGATCAAACTAAGCTACTTCAGGGTTGTAGCCGCGTGAGAATCGATCATATATGTGCTTCTTGAAGTGGAATCGAAGCTCAGGGTTGGAAACCGGTTCTTTTTCTGGATTGACGACAAGAAAAACCGCAATGGAGATCAAGAAAATAAGTTCGAGTACTCTTCAGAAGTCTATCGATGTTTCCCGACAACTTCGACTAAGTCCATTCCTCGATAAACGTAGATGGTATATCGGCCAAGTCGTTGAAGATGGTGTCTACAGATTCGGGCTATCGCGTGAACAAGTCACGACCTCAGTATTCAAACCATTTTTAAAAAAGAGGAAAGTCGAGAACGACAACTGGAACATGTAAAATTGTGGCGCTGTCGCCCATATATCGCCGCAATGTACCGCTCCTTAATGTAAAAAAGCGAATTGTTACTTCAGAGGTGTACTATATGCTATCATTGAAGCAGAAGCACAAGCTTTTTAAGGGTTGATCAAGAGAGACCCGTCACCGTCTCCATCGACAATGGATGTAGTCTTAATGGTGTATCTGGAAACTTGATATAGCGATTCGAACTTGAAGCAACCAAGGTGATATGATGCAAGTCGACCTGATTTAATTCAGGTTGTTCGCCGACATCGATGAACTGTGCACATGAACTTGCTGACATTACGTTTTCAAAAAGATCGGTATCATGTCTAATTCTGGAGAAAAGAACGTTATTATCGACGTGATGTGCCTTCGTGAGCAAATCCAAATGTCAACTGGACTAGAGGGTACGTGTCTCCTCGCGTCAAAACGGAGCACCACGCGAAAGTTCGAAAAATACCGCATTATTAATGTCCGTCTAGATGGGCTGATGGGTCGATGAACAAAGGTGCTTTCCGAGTTAAGCTCACATCCAGATGACAGAATAACAATTGATGTATGGAAAGTACGTACAAATAGATACTCTTTTAATGACAAAAATCGTCTTACTGCTTGACCTATGTAAAGAGTGCTTAGTGGTTAATTCGAAGAGCGCTGATTCCTGCATATTTCATTGGTAGATTAAAATTGAAGGAACAAGGTAGGTCCTAACGTCACGAGTGTCGGTGATCATTAGTGTCTTACAGCACATATTAATCTGTCTAAATTTGTGTGTATCTTAATTTTAAGGCAGTAGCGTTTTGTCACAACACCAGTGCAGATATACGCTAAAATGATTTTTTTCATTTAGGTTACCAAAAAAGACTTACAACTAGCCAAACAAGTTAAGCAAACTATTGGTAAATCACTTAGAATGTGAGTTCTCATTGGGTTTGCCAAGGCCACAAAGAATTGATTCGTTTCGATTTAGTGATGATGGTTTATCGTACATCTAAAATTTCCAGACAAAAAAATGCAGCGGCACAAAAAAGACGTAGCGGACATGCGTGTAGACTTAACAATTTTGTCAATATAACTTGTGGATAGGCCTTGGTGTTAAAGCTAAGATGGGTGCTATCGGCAACAGACATGACGCTTATACGTGACAGAAATATACAAATGCGTGAAGACGTATAGAATGTGGCATATGCCATGGTCGACAAAAGGTTAATTTACTGAATTTGTACAGTCAGCGAAAAAGAGGACAATGATGGGTTGAAGTGTTTGCACGCATCCAAAGCTTCGCAACGCGCGTTGCAATACGTTTGTTGGGTAAACAGTGGGCACGCTAACTAAAGATTCTAACTTCCATACATTGCAATAGTCACCGCAAATATGTAGTGTTCTATACTGCACAATCGCACTTCTCAAGGAATTACAATAAGTCTGGAATACGAATGAAAACCACTTAATAATACTCTTAGGGCCTCCGAACAAAATCTTGGAAATTCTAACTAGTCATACTTCTAATGATCGTAACGAGAGTGAGCAACACTCGTTAATTTGCGCTTCCGTAGCACGGGCGACGCTTGAATAGTCTTGCGCAGCTGGAAGGGTAAATAATGGTGCGTCAGTCTGCCCACCTAACCTCTTTAAGCATAGAAGTGTCAATTTAAATTGAAAAAGTAGCTTATTTCTTAGCAAACCCGTATTAGATATTTTGTATATACTTGCCTCGGCAATATCCTGTAGCAAACATTCGACGCTACTGTGCCATGAAATCGATCTTTAATAGTAGAACTTCACACACAATCGAACATTTTTTGAACTGTTGCGATGGGTACGCAGCACAGCAAACTAACTGCACGATATCTGCTGGTGGCAGGACGGATCAAGCGGCGTATACAGCGCACAAGCAAACTTAATGACTGGTCGATTTTTTGCCTGACAGGCAAATTTGAACCAACAGGAAATTTCAGATAAGTGCTCGGCAACGGATACGCTGGTATTTACGGCAAACTCTCAGCTGGGCAAGGAAATGGATTCACCAGTGTGAGTTACACCATGAGCATCAAGGCAACAACTTGCACTTGTGCCCAGATGCCAGATAATTTGCCCTGATTCATTAGCTTAATCATCTAGCGAGAGATCATCATTCGGTTTCTTGACCGCTAAGAAGCACTTGATGTTTGTAGCTTCTGCATCCCAAAATGTACCTTCTCGAGACGGCCTGCATTTGTCCCTCTATTCCATTTTTCCAGACACTTCAGTTTAGCTACGGCCTTTTTTATTCGACTCTACACTCATTAAGTCCGATTTAAGCCCACCAGCAGCATAGGACAATATTGGAGGCTAAAGGGAACAGATGGGGCGGAATTCCCGTATCATTTTTTCTGTGTCGGTCTAGTGGTCGTATTTGGGACCGGAGCATGCGATGTAAACATCGTCACGTTGCTGTTATGTCAGTGGTAGAATGTCGTGTTAAACATGTGTATGATTTAAAAAACACTAGCCAATTGTGTGGTAGAAACGACATACGTGTGGGAAGTAAGCACGATAGGTACGCCAGTAATATCTGCTCTTCCAGACGATTACCTTTATGAGTTAACAGCTTTTACATAGGGATTAAAGGCGAAAGTGATCACAACATTGGCACCACTATTCGTAGACTTTTTTACAACATCACCTGGGTGGTGTATAGGCTAATTTGAAGTAGGGCCACAAATTGCGAATAGTATGTTGCAGATGATGTCTTGAGTTTACATAAGAACAATGGCCAGGCGACCAGCGCGATAGCGTTAAGATTAACCCATGAAGCAAAAACAACTTTGTCGACTATCGGTGAGGTCCCATAACCAACTTCAGCGATTTTATCACTTCATCGGAGCTTTCAACACCGCTATGTATTTGTGGTGCTGAGAGGGCTCGGGCTAGACGCCATAATATGAGTATCCATCGGTGAGATAACACGAGACTAAGAAATACATAAAGCCGTAAAATTTTATGAGCACACCACTTGGGCAGCAAGGTGATATTAAGGTTGAGCAAAGCGCCATGCCGATTTGTTACAAGGCCTTACTTTCAACGGAGTGAAATAGTATGGACCAGAAGGTTGTACTTTTAGTTGCAGCTAGCGAAAATGGCGTTTAAGGTAGAGCACGCAATCAAATGCCAGTCGCAATCCAGCCAAAATTAAAGTGGAGCAAAATAAGACTTTGCTGACTCGACAAAAATATCACGTGATTTTCATTTATATCACAGAGGAAGAGTACGTAGAGGAGTGCAAATAGATCGCCTCTATTATAGTTGCAGCAATAAGAGGTAGCACTTGCAAATTACGAGAACTTCACAGCCGACATGATGATAATCTTTAATTGTGTTGATAAAAGCATCGACTAAACTGTACCATCAAATCATGCTATTACTACGAATGTATATGATCACTCGATCTAACACTGACAGTTGCATCGAGAGTACGATCACAATTTTTTTAGCTACTCTAGCTTTCCTAGGAAATACACTTTCGATAGCACGTAACAATTAGATGTTTGGGCTCATACACATTTAAAGCTGTGCGTTCGTATCACCATGCTTGGCAATATTTACAAATATAAAGTGTGACAGGCCTTGCATTTCAAGTCATAGATTAAGCTCTTTTCTAGACGGCCATAGATGAAAAAAACACTCGAAAGGATGCGCAGATCAATATTATTGACCTCGACATGCGGAGCGACGAAAGGCGTTTTTGCTGATCTTGACCCTATTTACCCTTATAAACTTAAACTTGATTCCAGGTGCATAATCTGGTTACACAGTACGGTAGTCAGCGTACACGAGAGAACAGTTCAAGGGCTTGCCGTTAAGACTATTTAATACACCTTAAAATTGGAAGCAAACAATCTCTCAGCAGTGAGCGAAGTGCGAGCAACAACGATCAAGAAATACTCCTTTACACAATAAATCATCAGTATTAATATTTAGTGCGGGTTCTCTAATGCATACTTCAAATGACTCTCTGGAGTAGATCCTACACTTAATCCTTTAAATGCTAGATTAAATCTCCACGGATACTTACGATAAAGTAGCTATGCACGAGAAAACATTAGTTGTCATCCCGATAAATTTCTGCCTTGCATTAACATAAAAAAATATTGTGATTAGTTGATGTTGCAATTGTAACGACCTACAATCGGGTGCCCCACAGTACGTCTCAACTTGACATCAAAGAGTCTTGGTCACATTCTAGAACGTCGAGACAGAAGAACACGTGACAACAGGTAAATTAGAGCAGGAAGTTTGCTCTGTTCGTATAAACTTACTTTCCATTTTGCACTGCGACGATCAAGTTGTTAAAGGTTTTGAGCCCAATAACGAACCCGAACGAGATCCTCAACGACGACAGCTACTTCCTGTGGGAATTCAACGCCCGCATGGCGTTGGCCAGGAAGGACCTCCATGTGAAGCCAAAAGCCGCAGTGAATGTCCCTGCTCAGTGGAAAGCCGCCGATGTTAAGGCGCTGGTTGTGCTGTCAAAGCTGTTAAGTTCGACGTACCAGATGATGGTGAGAGAAGCCAAATCTGCATGGGAAGCATGGCAAATCCTGCGTGCGTTTTTCATGAAGCAGAGTCTGCACAATCGTGTGCAACTGCGCAAGCAACTCCACGAGTTCGCGATGGCTAGCGGTGGGAGCCTCATGGAGCATCTGGTGCAGTTCGATGAATTGTGTGCCAAGTTGGCTGCGGTTGGTGACGCTTTGCCAGAAAAAGAGAAGCTGGTGATCCTCCTTGGTAGTGTGCCTAGTGATTACGACGCGATGGTGCGGCTCATCGAAGCGCGACACCGTGTGACACTGCTGGAGGCGAAAGAGATGCTACGACGCGAGTATGAGATGATTCAGAAGCGCGAGGTGAAAGAGCAAGCATGCAAGGCGACGGTGAATGGCAATGGCAGGCTGAACAATATTGGGCGTGGATGTCGACGTAGACGTACGCAAAGGGTACCATGGTGTTGACAAGAAGGAGTTTAAGGGACGATGCTATGAGTGCCAGGAAGTTGGCCACAAGAAGCAAGATTTCCCGCGGCTGAAGGGCAACACCGGTGGTTCGGAGTTCGCGTTTTCCGCTATGACCGCCGGTGGTGAGCGATCGTCCACCTAGCTCCTTGATAGTGGAGCCAGCTCGCACACGACCACGGATCGTAAAGATTTTTCGGATTACCGCCCGCTTACAAAACCAATCGAGATCAAGGTGGCAAATGGCGAGCGGGTTGCCGTTGAAGAAATGGGTACCGTGCGAGTCATCTTTACCGGATGCGTGCGGGTGAAGTTGACGAATGTTCTCCACATTCCAAAATTGGACCGAAAGCTACTGTCTGTTCCTGCACTCATGTCCAAGAATTACGATGTTCAGTTCGACAGGACCGGTGCCTCCATCTCGGTGAATGGCAGTGTTGTTGTTCGAGTCCCTCGGGTTGGGAAGCTGTACGCGTGTGAAGTGAAGTACAGAAAGAGAGGCAATGCGTATACGGTAGTTGATGGTGCGTCAAGTGGTAAGACCTACGAAGTAATCCACGCGCGCCTGGTGCACGTCTCCAAAGCCAAGCTGAAGCTAGTTGCTCGCGCGTGCGATGGTGTCCCCCCTACGGCTTTACTCGGATCGGATGGTGGGTTTTGCAGTGGCTGTGCGCAAGGAAAAATGACCATGAGCTCGTTCGTGCACCAATCGGGTAGCGAGATAAAGACAAGTCGCCCATTAGAGATTGTGCACACGGATGTGGTGGGACCAATTAAACCGAAGTCCAAGGGTGGTGCGGTATACATCGTGGTCTTTGTGGACGACTTCAGCCGAGTGGTGCTCGTCAACTTCATCAAGCAGAAGTCTTAAGTCTTCGATTGCTTCAAGGCATTTTGCTCTCAGGTTAAGGTGCATTACGGCTGCAAATGATGTGTTTTTGTAGTGACAAATGTGGTGAGTATGGGAGCAAGTGCTTCGGCAAATTCTGCGCCTCCAAAGAGAAGAATACGCCATACAGCCCCCAGCAAAATGGGATAGCTGAGCGTTTAAACCGGACACTCGCTGACATGGCCCGATCGATGCTACACTACATGCAAGTAGACCGTGTGTGGTGGGCTGAAACGTTTTGGACTGCAATTTACATCGTCAACCGCATCCCGAACACTGTGCGACTGGAATAGAGCCCCCTCGAAGTATTATCCGGAAAGCGCCAGTCACTCGAACACCTCAATGTATTTGGTGCTCGTGGCTACGTACATGTTGACAAGCCAAACGCAGGCAACCTCGATCCTCGAGCTCATCATTGCCTCTTCATCGATTACGTCGATGGATCGAAAGCGTACCGCGTGTGGGACTACGACGATGAGCGCATCGTGGTTTCGCGATCGGTGCATTTGGATGAGCGACCACCAGCCACGTTCCATGCCGTCAGTGACGACTCAAGTTGCTCTCCTTGGGTGGTTAGCATCGATGATCACGATGATGTGATATATATTCCGCCACCGCGACCAGCGGATGAGAATGACTATGGTGCAACTGCGAGTGTCGACAATGCTGCCGACGTCGAAATGGAAGAAGTGTCCCCTACCGATGCTTAAGTCTCACCCGCTCTACTGATACTTTGGACAGGGGAAGAAACAGCCAGGCGTAAGTTGTCCAGCGCATCATTCCTGTTTCCGCTACCGAATATCCACAGACGCAGCTCGCCCAGCGTTTTGATTGCGATATCGTCCCGCACTCACAACATCCAAGTCGATCGATTGATGGCCCCGCCATCATGGTCCCGCAACTCAACCCGAGCAGTGATCTCGTCCGTGCTGCCGCAAGTGGTCCAACCACACCGTCAGTAATCAACCCTCATGGTGTTGGTGTTGGTGTCGGCGTCGATGCATCAGAGAATCGCATAGTGTTCAGTGGTGGTTTTGTTCGCCATCGGTCGATCACGTACGAACAACCGCGTCTACTGACTGATGGATATATGCCTTTGCATTTTAGTGGCGCTGAAAATGATGATGAGCCAGAACCAGAAAGCAAGCGACCACGCCTGGACGAGTACGAAATTGCGCTGGCTGTGTCTGAGCTGCCTACATCATACTCTGAAGCAATGGCGGCCCCTGACGTTCCGCAATGGAAGGAAGCTATTCGTGCTGAGATCGGTCGCATGTGCGGAACCACACTGGAATATGGTGCGGCGACCTCCAGGAAGCAATGTGATCGGATGGAAGTAGGTGTTCACGAAGAAGTACGACGAAAATGGAGCGGTGAAGCGCTACTAGGCAAGCCTGGTCGCTCGAGGTTTCCTGCAGACTCGCGGCATAGACTATACCCACACATACTCGCCGGTAGCAAGCATGAACACGATCCGGGTCTTTCTCGCACTGTGCTGCACTCGACGCTTCGTGATTCGCCAGTTTGACATCGAGACCGCGTTTCTAAATGGCGAGCTTGACGAAAAAGTGTTTATGAACCCCCCTGAAGGAGTTAATGTGGCGCCGGGATTGGTTTGCAGACTCCGCCGCAGTCTTTACGGACTGAAGCAAGCATCATCTGTGTGGCACCGTACTATCCTAGACGTGTTCAAGAGTCTCGGTTCTAAACAGTGTCGATCTGATCCTTGTCTCTTCGTTCGACGAGATGACAATGATCCAGCGGCCGCAGTTCTTGTGGTGCTCTACGTGGACGATCCACCTGTTGGTTGCAAGACAGAGGAGCAAGCGCGATTCGTGTGTAATGGTCTCGCGTCGCACTTCACAGTCAAATCACTCGGTGATGCTCGTTTCGTTCTCGGAATGGAAGTACTCTACGATCGAAAATGTGGTGAAATGGTGGTGAAGCGATCTCAGTTTATTACCAAGTTGCTCGAGCGTTTTGGTCAAGTATCTGCTCATGGTTTCCGCAACCCAATGGTGATCGGTCAAGATCTCAGCCCATCCGACAAGTACGGTGTAAGCACAGACAGAACCAAGTACCGCGAATTAATCGGATTGATGCTGTACGTTGCCAATGCAATGCGTCCCGACATTAGCGTCGCGCTGTCGATCTTCTCTCAGTACCTCTATATGCCGCGTGAGATGCATTGGAATGCTGCGGTACGTGTGCTTCGCTACCTCAAGGTCACTGTTTCGATTGGCATCCAATACACGGCTAAGAGCAAGAGTTTCGCGACATACTGCGATGCAAACTGGGGCGGCGATAAAGAGACGCGACGCTCGACGTCTGGTGAAATGGAGAAGATGATGTTTTGGCTTACTTAGGCGCCAATAGCATCTCATGCTTATTGTACCTGAGACTTTCGGCGTCCAATCGAGCGGATTGATCTAATCAAGCAGAAAGCCTGTCCACCTATCGTGATACAACTGCGATTGCTGTCAAGGGATTAGGCACCCGGCTCATGCATCTTTTCCGCCATTAATTTTAGCATACATGGCTTCAACCGTACATTTGTTTTGTGTGCCTGACGAATATGTTCGTCATAATTACTGGAACAAGCATATTAGAAATTTGGCTTGCGCGAGAGCGTGTCGGCAAATATGCTGAGCTTGTGAGGCTAAGTTTAGTGCGTAAACAATATTGAAAATGTTATACCATTCTTTTGGACAAATGTTGCCCTGTTGTATACCTGGTATTAATAGATTACACAAGTCTTAAGCCGATTGAAAGGATGAAATTTATTGAAGGGCATGCTTCGTGGAAAGTGACGTCTTGTCATGAGTGGGGTACTATCGATTGTAAGCTAAACAACCTATGCAAGGGCTAGACGACTTTTGTGACCATCCTCATCAAGCTACAGCGCCGTGCATTTGATAACATATTGTAAAAGCTGCCAAAGACGCTATCATGTCCGATAAATCCAGAACATGTGCCTGCTAGCAAGTCTCTTTAGTGCTATTAAATTCATCTTGGGGCTAGCCTTCTCAACGCCACTCAATCTTCCATTTTGCTCGATCGGGCATAGGCTTTGCGAGATCATTATATTTTTTTACAAATAAGATGCAGATGCAAAGCATTAATTCAACTCTTGTTTGATTATAGGGTAGGTCAGCCAAGACGTCTCTCGCATTCTGAGGATGCGCTTAAACCTGCCAAGGCTTACGAAGCAGTCAAAGATTTTTGTATTTTCTGCAAAAGACACGTTTGTTGAAAGTCGATGGCGATTAAGGGACAACAGCATGCCTTCAATACCATTATTTACCGTATGTCTAACAGGACTCCAAGGCGCTCGGAGTGCTTTCTAGCAGTAAATATTGTTTGGAGATACATAATCTCATATCTGGCAAGAGTTCAGTCCCACGCCTTGCTGTCCCAAAAAAAAGAAGTAAATATATGTGGCATCACCACGTCTCACTATCTCGCTAGTGAAGTTTTTACCAGATTTTTAAAATATTTAAGGATCTCGATGCCGAGTAGCAGAGTACGCTAGCCTCAAAGACATCTATGTCAAAAAGGAGGCTGAAGTCATATACTCGCGGTTGGTGGCATTAATGCTGTTTACATTCAAAGCGCTTTCTGAAACGGCTTTGACAGCCTGTGCTGCGGTTGAAACTTCATTTTTGACTTAAATGATTCAGATACATCGTCAAAGCCGCCTTTGTGAGCATATCAGTACTTTTGATACCTTTCACTATTGAGTCAGTTGTGTACTTGCTCAGGAATTGACCAAAAAAGCTGTATGCACAATAGAGATGATGACACAATAAAATTAAGCGGCCCTCATTTAATGCCTTGCCACGTCAATCCTTCCAGGGCTTGTACTTTTGTTGCTAAGACATGCCCCAATGTAAGCCATAATTATCCTTGTCGATAACAAAAATGACTCCGTGGTGTTTTATTCTCAAAATTTCTAGCCAAGTCTACTCTGATTGTAGAACTGGCTCAGACATTCGAAACAAATTTACTTGTTCCCAGCGTTTTTCCTTGGAGTTTAATTTAATTTATCGAAGTGACATCAATAACTTGCCGGTGCGTGAAAGTTTGCGATCGGTTAGATTTTACCAAGACCTTATTTTTCTAATCCTCGACCACTTGCGCGTAAAACTAGAACTACTTAACACTCAGGCACTTACTTCTTGTGTTGCGTTCCGGCCACACATCTATCGGATGGACTTAGCTCTTTCCTAGTAAAAAGTTCCTTCCATTCTGGCGCCGAAATTCCTTAGCTTTGAAGACGTGGCTTCTATCAGAAGTTTTGCGACCTTTGGGCGAAATATTGGCTTACATCTTTGTTATCACCAGTGCGGGCACCGATTGTGGGCTCAATCACATTAGAACAGAACTCGATTCGGGCCCTTGACGACTCGATTTGCAGAACGAAACAACGAACATTTTGACGACACAAGCCATTGTGTGGCCAAACTTTGATTTGGAAAGCGTTAAAATCGTCCACCCCATCGGTGCTATTTACAAACTCGAGTTTGGCGTGGGGCAGGCCAACCCGCAGGATATCTAGAGACACAGTCAACTCGGATTTTTCGACTACTGACTCCCCAGTAATAGAGTTTATCACAATTCTTAACTATTTAGTGTTTTTAAAGACTTAACACCAGGTGTGACGTGCTTGCACAGCACCATGCATAGGGAAACATTGAAGAACAAACGGTCTTCTCGCAAGATATCAAGCGCTATCGACGATCGACGAGTACAAATAGATTGCAGTGTAATGACAAACTTTATTAGCAAAGTTTATAGTTTGATATGGCCTTCATATCACGCAGCAAATAATGCCTTGTTTGTGTCTTTTGCCCAGCACTCACTTTCCAGCGTCGACTTTCGATTCTTACTTATCAATCGATAATTTATTGAAGCTTTCACGATTCCGCCTCAAATATTTGTTTTTTCCAGACCGTGTCTACTCACTTTCTAAGATCTTTTCAGCTTAAAGAAACTCGCCACGATTGATAACAACATCTATGTTCTAAATCTAAACCAATTTAAAATCGTTTGGCGCCTTAATAATGAGATGGAAAATGACTCGGCCTATATCACTTTCTGTAACGGTAAGAAGTTGTGCACGAAATTCTGCATAAGCCTGGTACCAAGCCGACATCTGTTCAACAGTGGCACCAGAGCCTTGATCCGAGCAAAGCAATTCAAAAATTAACAAAAAGATAATTCAAGCAGGCATTGTTTGACCAAGTATGTCTGTCTTTCTAGCACCAACAATTTGTGTGAAAAGGCTTGTAGGATGGTGCATTGTGCACAATCATCGTCAGTTTAATCTAGCGACGTTCTTGCCGGCGATCCCGGTGCCGAGAAGAAAGAGAACTCTGATACCATGTCCCGAAGGCATTGGTCGTCGTGCATTGACCTACTTTGGGTTTCTATCAGGTCAAATTGCGTGAACCGGAAGTACCATTTACCGCTTTTTCGACCCCAGATGGTCTTTTTGAGTTAGATTACTCCTTTAGGACTAAACGTTAGTTCGCGTTTTCAGAATCGGCTTTTGGAGAAAGTTTCTTGAGGTCTAAGGGATGTGATGAAATTTTATCTCGGCGACAGATAAGTGTTCACACAATGTCAAGATGTTGCAGACCGAGTCACGGCTTTAGACCGCGCATCAAAGGGTGAAAGGAACAGCAACTTTACTTTAACTTTTCAAAGTGCCAGACCTGCAATGATTCAATCCCATGACTGAGAGACATTGTTGGACGTAAAGGTGTCTGAATGGACTCCGACAAGATTGGGATCAATGCAGAATAGCCTGTACTCAAGATAAAAAGAAAATAGAAAGCTTCTTAGGCCCTACAGTCAGTACCTCTCTACGAGGACTTTGCGCAATTTTTTGAACCACTCTACGACAGTATCAAGAAAAACACGTCCTCGAGAAGCGAACGAGCTCTCGGACGATCAACTACGCTGCTTCCCTTTTCTCAAGCGTCGCTTGACGCTTCCACCTGTATTAAATCTTCCGACCTTTCCGAAACTATTTGGTATACGAATGGACGCTGCGAATCTTTGCGAAACGGGGAGTCTGGTTTCATAAGAAGTAAGAGCAGGGGAATCAAATTGCATTTACTGGTCTTAATATGAAGCCAGACGAGTTGAAGTGCCCTGTTGTGAGTAAGTGCTACTTTCAATTATGCGTGCGCTAAATGTATGACGTGTGTATCTTCTCGATCGACCCTTCACGGTCGAAACGGATTACAACCGTATTGTGGTGATTTTGATGCAGAAGACTACAAATCGCGGCGTAGCTCGATTGTTCGATGTGTTTGCTGAGTGATTTTTGGTGAGACTAACACCGTGGCTGATTCAAGCTAGCTTGCAAGAGGCACTGGATGCGACTAAGAGTCGCGGGATCATGGCGACGACCAGGACAAACAAGATTATAGTTGCTTCAAGCAGCAAGACAATGTATGCTTGGAACAGAGACCTACAGCACATACTTCACCAAGAAGCTGAGAGAAAAAGGAGATAATGTGTGCTGGGTGGTAATTTGTATGATTAAACTGGCAAAGATAAGACACCACGACTGTATACTTTAGACCACGAAGATCTAAAAAATAGCATTATCTGTTAGAATTATGATTCTGTATCGGCACGCCACCAAGGATTTCCAAGGTACATGAAAAGTATCACTGGCCGAAAATGACGAAGTAAATCGAGCGTCGTGTCAACACTTGCAAAATGTGTCAGCGCAAAATTTAATAGCCATATTAAACCACTGAGGTAACTTCAGTCGCCGGATGTCTCAAAGGCAGATGGGTCGACACCTCAATGAACTTTAATGCGTCTTTACGGACGGCTAAAGCGATTACGATGCCGCCATGGTGATTGCTGATCGCTTAACAAAAGGGCCATGTCCATCGCTTCGAAGACAACGAACGATACTGAAGAAATCGCATAGGTCTTCGTGGAAAAATTTACAAAAAACCGTGCCATATCATTTACCTTTGTGTCCGACCGAGACAACAAGCTCACATCCAAGATAAGACTCTCGATCGTGTCCGCTGGGGAATTGCAATACAATTTGGCTTAACCGTTTTATTGAAGATTACCTCCGAGATGCCGTCAATCTAGCACATAATGATTGCGATGACTTTTGCATTTGGCTGATTTAGCCTATAGTCGACGCGTACACTCTACAATTAAATGTCACCGGTAGAAGGAAATCTAGAAAATGTTCCTTATATACAGGACGATGTAGCACCAGATCCAGAATTTCACTAGTAGGAGACATCAGCACAAGGGTTTCTATTACATCGAGAAACGCTACTCAAGGTCGCACAGGACTGGATGAATGAGGCGCAAGAGCGCGTGAACAACATTTATGACGAGAGAAGTCTTATTCAGAACTTCCAAAATGGCGATATGGCGATTTTGAACGGAAAGAATTTGGAGATTCGTCACAAAGGTTTTGATCAAGTCGAAAAACTCGCGCCAAGATATATTGGCACAATTCCAATCGTGAAGCAAGTTCCGTGAGATTTCTAATAGCTTGGATTATCAACGGGATCGACGCCGCACCCAGTGTTTAACACTTCACTGTTGAAGCCGCATCGCAAGGACCCCAAGCATCGGCAAGCGGTGAATAAAGTCATGTTGGCCAATGGCTCCTAGAGACAACTCGTTGAAGCTGAAGTCGGAGATCGTAAGTGCTACAGTATTAAGACAATTGGCTTGGTGAAATCAAGAGGTAAGCGACATATTAGCTTGTGAATAATCTAAAGCAGATATCCGGACTCATCGATCTCTATTGGAATTCAAAAAAAAGATGAGCCCTATCTTTTAAGATAGGCATTTTCTTGAAGATAGGTCATGTGACGTGACCGTATCATTACCGGCAGGTTTGCCATTTTAGCTTATGTATTTCAACCGGTCAGCTCGCCACGATTACACAGTGACTACGGTAAGTTTTAGCCCGTGCGGGTGCGACGTCACCTAAATAGCGGTATCGAATGCTTTCATTGTGAAGTTTTTTAAAGGAAACAAATAGTCGACAAAAAGGTGGCATGCCAAACTAAGCACCTTGAATATACTTCCTTTGCAATTTGCCATCGATTATTGAACGGAATCGACATAGAAGTCCACCCTCTACAATAGATACATGGTATCGTAATATTGTTTTGATACAGAGTTTTCGAAAAATGATCGACTCGGGTCGTCAGGGCGACAAAATACTTGGAAAGGTACTGGCTGCAACTTTAACATACGAGTAAAACTTGAGAGGCATTCACAGCTCGTAGGTTAGATTGCCTTTCTATTGGTGTATTAGATATTCTGTTTTGTTTTTCGGCTGTCGCCTGAGGACTCATTAGTTATGCCTTCGATTGGACTGTATGTTTGTACCTTAGAATGAACTGCAGTGAGTCGTGAACGGCTTTTCGAAAATTTCTTTAGTAACTACTTCATATCATGAAAATAGCTTCCACACCCAACGTTGTGCCTCTTTGCAGCAAAAGTTCGACATGATCGCCAAACTCGTTAGCATGGGCACCAAGAAGGAGGATAAAGACATCGAGATATGTCTGCTGCGCAGTTTGTCGAGAAGCTACCAGGACGTCGTTTTTGTATTAAAGATGAGCCGAGCAGAGCCGAGGACACAATACTTTGTATAGATACTAACGAATGGTCAGATCAAGTAAAATAATAAAACATGATTGTCAAGACTGATGACGCAGCGAAGGTGGAGCGCACCCTTTGCCAGTGCACGTACTACAACAAATTGTGTACATGCTGGATATAGATAGAATGACACCCGAAAGACTTGATGTGGTGGCCAAGCTTGCGGACGCGCAGCTTAATTTGTTCACTGCAAACTTCGAGTGCGACCGTAGTTTTTTAAGAAAAACTTGATTGTGCACAAATCTAGTTTAATTGTATCGGTGTGTGACAGCTGTTGGGACGACAAGATGGTCATTTGATTCATGAATGTAGGAGCCTAAAGGATACTATATAAAATGGGTGTGATTATAGTACGCTTCGAAATGCTCCCTTATGCAAAGGTTTAGCTCTGATAGAGGAAAATTTGATTTTGGTAAAGTCTGATTGATTTTTCTGTTTATAAATATTTCGATTAATCCTATTGAACAATGAATTGGTTTGCTAACTTCAACTTGCTTAAACGTTAGATTCTTTCATCGCCACGCAGCAGTACCATCTAAAAAATATTGAGCACAGCGCGATGTAGTGCGCGACAGGGAGACTTGATTTGTCGTCTTTTGCGTCTGCAGGCAATGAGTAATGCGAAAAGAATGTGATTTATGCTTGTTGTGCTGTTGATGATATATAATCTCGCAAATTTGTGCAAAGCGTAGCGGGTCGGAGAATTTCCTGAAAAGTTTTGAGCAGTAACCTCATTCGTTTTGAGAGGTGAGTATGAGTTTCTATCCTGCTTTTGCAATTTTCTGTACACACGAAGCAAATTCGCGATAAAAGCAAAAAAAATGTGAGGTATAAATCAGGTTTCGGTTTCTATAGGTGGCATGATAAAATATGAATTTTGTGCAAATAAGAGAAATATTTTGTTCTATTACAAAATTTCACATTGGTCGTTGATATCTGGTCAGTTACAAACAATAGCATTTTTGACACTACACACCAACATTAATAAAAGAGCTTTAATAAGCAGCAACGATTGATGCCCCCTCGAGGTAGCAGCATGGCATTTATAAAATATGTAATAATTATTGCGCTGGGTCAAGGGGAATCAATGCGGGACTGGCTTTAAAGTTTGATAATCATCGATGCGAGGGATGGACAAACCCGACGATCCTGTCGATCTATAAGCCACTGTAGCAAATTACATGCGAGCAGACTGGAGAAAAAATGAATGGACGTAAAGACTTGAGTACAAGATGAGCGGCCTGGCCATGTTCTTAAAAACCATTTTACAGTATGTGGCATTTCCAATGCAATGTGACATTCTGTGGCAGAAAGGACGGTCTGTGGCAGAAAGAACGGTCTTTCTGTTTAAAGGAAATTTCCAAGAATTGACATTGCTTCAGATCAGCTTTAGAGTCAAGGTAAACAGGATAACAAGGCGCTAGAAATGTAATTGCCTTATTTTTGTTGTTACAGCAAGCCATACATCTGAGGGACCTCCAGATAAAAAAAAATTATCCTGGGACACTCCTGCGCGTTGCACTTTGATAACTATCATCAGAAGTAGCGGTTAGTACCAGTTTTACATGGTGATCAAGTTTATACAAATACAATACGAGCGCAAAATCAGTGTGTCAGCCATAAACTTATCAACAGAATCAATTGCCCGAATCAGTGGTTACCGATGCGCGCATTTAATCATTTACCCGATAAATAGCGAAGAGTCAAGTATGTTGGGATTCGTGACTGGTGTTCTAGCAATCAGCGCGCACGTTATAGTGTCTCAGCCAAACGAACACTCCCCTGTCGTTGTGGCTCGTGAAACTTATGGTCTCCGTGACGTGATCTTTCGCCGCTTAAGGAGTCACCAATCCGAGACTGCAAGTGCACGTGCGGAGGAAGGGACGAGCGACATTGAAGAGAGATCGGGTCATGACATTCCACCCGATTTTTATAAAAGATTGGCGTCCACCTCTACGCCATATGTGGCCAATTTATCTCATAAAGCCCAAATTGCCGCCCAAGCCTTGAGAAAAGATGCCGAAAGAAGTAAAGGAGCGTTGGAGCTTCTCAAAAAGTATGCGGAACTCGAGGGGAAGATGGACGCACCTAAAGAGGAAAAGAATTATGTCGACCGATTGAAGGCGGCCGCTTTCAAAGAATGGAACGAAAAAGGATTGAACCTCGATCAAGTGAGGGTGTTGTTTGCTGATAACAAAAGAAGGACGTCAAAGTACGAGAATTTAATTGAAAAAATTGTTGGGGAGTACGAGAAAAGCTAGTGGGGTGTTTGGCCTAAGTTAAAGATTAGCTGCTTCTGAACACCGTAAACTCATTTGAATAAATAATTAATGTGAGCATAATAACGTGTAACAGCACCTTTACTAGTAAACAGATAAATTAATATAATAAGCTCTCTATATATAAATTGGCGGGCACAAACCGACTCGAAAGTCTTTCTACGAAATAAGACGCGCGAATTAGACTTGCACCTGATCAGCAGCTTTGACTGTCAGCAACTGTCGACAGCACCGAAGCCTTGCCCTTGTAAGCCGTTGCATAAGCAAACTTTGCAGTACAACTCTATATATTTAATTGAGTTGCGTTTAACATTTCGGTAAAGATACTAGCTACCAGACAGATAAAGACGAGCTTTTAATGTTGGGAAACTAAAAGTGCAAAGTCAAGCCAATCGGGAATAACAAAAAATCATCCTTTTTCCATAACAAATAAGAAAATTACACTCGTAGACATTTTTTCTCAACCTAATCGAAGAAAAAATAAATTTCCTACCCCCATCGTAATTTACGTAGTAAACACAACCATTTTGACGAAAGCAGTGCATTAAAATAATCGATCACACAAAACGGTTTCAGATCGTTCATTACAAGCCACGAGCGCAGCTCACGTAAACTATCGTCAAACATTCAACAATTAGGGCTGTACCATCTCGACTTCATTTTGGCACTTACGACGACTACTTCCACCGCATAAATTACAATTTTACTTTTTCATCCTGGGTACTTTTAGTACCAGTGTGACACTTTAGGATCCGTCTCGTTGTTTTTTCTTTGGTCGTCCTCTTTTATTCTTGATAATTGGTACACCACACAGTTCTTTGACAAGGTCCAATCAAACAGTTGATGGTGTAGAATCTTATCCAAGTCCAGCGCTGTATTTCAGTGTAAGTGAACTTGGGTTCCGTGTCAAGTCAAACATTAACTGGCTTTGATCAAATTTTGCTGTAACGTAGGCAATATAGTATGCGTAGAAACAGAGTTCTCATACTCACAGGCTATTGAAACGAGTATTTTCGTGGCGCACCACCATCGTGCGATACATTTTTCACAATAAACGACTTTGCAGTATATCCTGTCACCAACTTGTGTCATCGAATTTAGTCAAAGTAGTCTCAACTCTTTTGTTGGCTATTTTGGTGTGCTTGTTTGGCAATCATATTGACGGTCGCTCGCCGACACGTACTGCTCAATAATTATAGACATTTGAGTTGCAATATGTTGCAACAAGTAACATATGCTTTGCTCTCACCAATAAAAAATCAATTAGAAATTCAGGATATCAATTCCAAAAATTGCCGCGTGGGGTGCGAAAACAGTACAATGCCACGGATGAGCTGTCGCACTTCCAGGACTATGAGGTACTTTCTGTCAAAACTGTAATTCCGCCTATATCAGACTGAATGCGTGGTGTGTATGCATATGATGGCATGTACATAGCTCTCCGTACATCTCTTAGGAACGATAACCTTAAAGGACTGAGCCAAGAAACTGTTGGCGTGATTAAGCGCAAGGCTTTACTAGCTCACGATATTTTTCAGACTGTCCGTCTTTGCACTGGTGAAGGCGACCCATTACTCTCTCGCGTTGACATTGTTTTTGCTTTGAGCCTTACGACACAGTGCTCGGTAATCGTCTCAATTAAAAAGGACTTGGTAGGCATACACGATTAGTAGCCTAAGTCGTGCAAGTGAATGTACGCACGCGCAAAGCATATGGTCTGGTTGCCGAATAATGCCACACAACTGACATGCATGCCGATGACATTGTGCTCTAGTATAGAAGTTCGTTCGGTCTCCCCGAAGGACTCGGGAGGCAACAGAGCTTTGTCGGCCGATTAAGTAAAATAGCCCGTTTAGCGACTGTGTCGGACGGTCGACGGTGTACAAGAGCAGCGCCATTTCTCGTTTATGTCTAAGCCAATAGTCGTGAGCGGGCTCATTCTGGGATACATATCTCACGATCCTTGACATTTGACTGGACATGTCCATAGCGAATTATCCGGAGACTGGTAATCAGACAGGATGAATCAAATTCATATCTTGCAGCGTATGTGTTTATAGGCTTGGCTTTGGAGAAATATGCCTTCACTACTTGATCTAGTGGCTTGCTAACATCAGATCTACAACAACGCACAAACAAGCTAAAGAAATCGTTTCGAAGAAACAGAGTCTAAAGATGCATACAAGACCGAATAACTGAAAATCAAGATATGCAAAAGTTCTTTGACCAAAAGTGATGTTTCAAAGTGTTTTCTTTCGTCGCAGGTGATAATGCTCAATGCATGGGATTAACTTCTCGACAGCGACCACAGTTGCATTGCTATGTCTGATTCACTATAGGGTTGATTCAGCTTAAACATTTCAAGATTTTGTTCCGTGCGATTAAAATTAGAGTACGATTTGCTATGTAAGACGCACGATGCTTTAATTAGCGGTCGTCTGGACCAAAAGTAGATATTTGTACACAATAACAAGTGTTCTTATATGTACGGGTAGTTGGCCAAATATGTAAGCACCAACAGGCCGTCTAAAGTTTTTAAGCCTTGACTTCGTCTTCATTACCCCTGGTTTGGTGCGACATGGCATAGTGCCGTTTTAGTGGCATGATGCATTTGGCACATGACGTTTAAAGGGACCCGAAGTACACCGCTGAGTTCCAGCAAATGCGATTCGGTTCAAGGATGGGCAACGCGGAGAGCAACTTTGAGCAAGTACGACGAGTCGTCCTGGGGTCGCTTCTCCATATCAAGATGCCGCACAAAATACTTGACCGCCAAGGCTAGCAAAACGTCCATGGAGCGTGCTTGATAAAGCAAAGAAGCTTTTACAAACGTCAAGAGCTTTCTCGAAAGTGGCGCAGCAAATGCATTTTACATAATCTTTGGGAGCCAGAAGCGACTGTCCATAGACCGTTGTCATCTTAATTGACGGGTAGAGTATATGTAGACCGTAGTTTTTGTATGATTGTTGGGGGTCGCTCACTTCCTAACGCGCGGTCGGAACTCCATATGCTCACGCTCACAGTTACTATATCTGTGTATAGCTTGGTATCATACCGAAGACGAAAAAAATCAGAGGTGATTGTCTTTGACCCGATGAGAGAACAAATAGCATCGTAAGCACACGAAAGAACGATACTTGACCAAAGGGGTTGGGTAATAAATCGCAACACCACGAAGGCTTATTTCGACCCAGATTGTAGCCTGGATTGTGGTGGATGCAGTGTTACGGAGTACGCAAGAAACAGAGCAGACCATCTTTGTCTTCATATAAAGGCCACAATTAACTCTTAAGTGGCATACGATGCAAAGCCAAAAGTACGAGCATAGCCTTCATGGGGTCGCGCTGGATTCATATCTGCATTTTAGCCAATTGCCGTTCGTAGATACTAAGCCTTTGGATAGCCCTTGCGGCAAACGAAAAAATAGCATAGTGCTTGACGTCATAGCCCGCATCGACCGAGTAGTTTCAATCCATAGGCACTTCATTTCCCATTAGACCTACTGTTGGAGATTGAATAGATCTCTAACAAGATGGCGACTTGCGCCGGTACCCGGTGTGTTCGAGTCGCAAAGCTTTTCGCCCTTTGTGTTAGTGACTTACATTATTGGACCTACACGAGGTATGAGCCAGCTTTTTCTGTCTTTGACTACATTTTCTACAGGTTCTCAATCTCGGTGTCTGAATTGACAAGGACGTCCTAAGTCGGATTTACCTGTAAATGTTATTTCAGGTCTTTTGCATGGCCGGTGAGTCTGATGTTAAGTCTTACACCTATCAGAATATACGCTTGAGCAATAAGGCTATTTTGACAACGGTGTCTTAAGCTTCAAAAAAGAATCAGCCCTGGCAGGCAAATGTTCGAGATAGTGCACGCCAGATCTTACACAACGCTACTGGCCAGATCTTACATAGCGCTTATCGTCAAACTTATCACCCGAAGACGGAGGAAGCTGCGAAACACTGGACGTATGAGTACAATCGCACGCTACTGCGCGAAAAGTAAATGACCCGCCCCGAGATTTCATGCTTTAGCGGCTTTTTGTTAAATGAACCACGTCTGGTTCGCCATTCACGGCTTAGTTTAATCTTAGGCGCAGTCATTAATTTTGGTGTAGAGAAACCAAAGCAATGTTTATCGGTGTCGACATATACATCGTTCAATGACTCGACCGGACAGATATTGTTTTGTTGCCTGATAGCTATACTTGTATTGAGCCAACTTAACGTAAAAAAGAATCATACTGCTGATAGTTTTCCGGAAAAGGTTGGGGTGACGCCCTCCTTCCAAGCGCGGGGGCTAAATGCTCGCGCGCTTCGGGCAGGTGCTCTCGGGCATCTGCAGGTCTCTAACGAGTCTCACCCTCGACGCGACGGTCTCCAGCACCAGGGCGCTACCTAGGCTCTTACCAAGTCAGAATTACACAAAATAATGGAAGACCCTCACGGCCTCGGTGCTGGCTGCACTGCCCGCCGAACGAGACCCGACGTATGCGGACACCACTCTATGCCGTGGACTAGCCATAGAGCCTAGCACGTGCATTACTTGGCAACGCGATAGCGTAATACAATACAATACAATACTGCTGATAGAGCCAGCCAAAAAGCCATCTGCAAATCGTAATGGATAAAAGCGTTACGCACAGCTCAGATACTTTAATGCACACTTCCTTTAAGCAAGGAGCTACGGTAACCCAACAAAACCTGCTGACATTCGTAAGCAATCTACTTGTGTTTGTAAGCTTATATCTTATGCAGATAGATAATTACGGTGTTCACTTCAAGGCATACAAGACAAGCTGAAGTTTTTCCTCAGTCCAGAGAGGTGCAACATTTGTTTTTGCATAAACTTAAAGCAATCGGTGGGCTTCAAGGCACTTTATGACTATAGTAATGGTGTATTGGAGCACTAACAAACGATGGGAGAGTTGTCTGGGTATGCCGTCTCCTAAGATGGATGCCCCGCCTAAGCCAAAATCCCTCACGATATGCGTGAAGCTTAAAAAAATTGGCGAAATATTTTTTTGCTCTGTGTTAGAGGTCTTATTTTAAACGTGATGTTTGCCTTTACATAAGCAGAGCAAAAGAGAGAGACTCTGGCCGTCTTGTATCTCGGCAGAACAACACCTAAAATATATCGCAGTATTTGATACAGCTTTGGTTGCTGCCAAGATTATTTGCTTAACTCTGGCATCTTCATCTGCGATAAAATTTGTTCGAAGAACTTAGACTTGGTATTCGCTTTGTATGTTTGATGAATATGCTGTCAATAAAGCTTCTAAACATGCTAGAATGTGCATCTCATAGTCTTGGTCGGCCTCGAATCTGCATCGGCAAGCACATACACTTTGCCAGGCTAGTTTTCAGCGCACAAGTTACATATATCGCAACAAATGATAGCCATTCTGATTTTGTTTTGTATTCGACGGTTTGTCGCTGTTCTATATTACAGGGTCTGATTAGAACTACAAAACCTTAAGGCCCACAAATACACGCGGAACTTTATTAGTCTGCTCTGTATGCAGCTTAATTCCTTGTTATAAGCAAAGTTTTCCTGTTTTGTAGTCTTGGCTCATAAATCGCCATAATGCGCAAGCAACGGGATATTGTTAGATGATGCTTAACGCTTTTGTCTCATCCGGCGAAGCCAAATATATGCCTGCTAATACATTCCGTGATGCTATTAATAGCCTTTAGTGCTAGCCATCTTAGCCGATGCTTTGCGGGACGCGCATAGACAGCAGTAGATTTGTGCTAATAGTTGGCTAGGCCTAACCACTTCCTCAAAAGCCGTGGCGTATACCCAGCCAAATGGCTATTTCTTTTTCGGGGTGTAATGTAAGGGACCACACTCACATGTTCTAGAACCATTCTAGAATGTCAGTGAGCGTAGGTTACAAACATCCTATATGTTTTCGATAATAAAACTTAACCCACATTCAAGGAGAGATGATACATTCATTCATATTAGTTAATAGGAAAGGCGACATACTAGGAGGAGTGACTTACATGAGAAATACAGTAGGAAGAAAGTGGATAGGTTACATATCAATTTAAGAAGTAATATCACTTTTTTAGTTCGCCACAAATCTTCAAGTCGACCTACAACCTACAGTCCAACACCGCCGACCAACACCCAGATCCTGACAAGTGGTAGCACTTGTTGGTCGTGCTTTCGCGTCGTCAAGTTCCTCGTCCGGGTATAACTGTCCCTGGGGTGTTTGCTGTCCCTTTTCCGCCCCAACCGTGTGGAAGCGCTGTGAAATTGGTCGAGTGTGTGGTTTTCAATATCTGCCCGTTATTCTGAGAGCCTGCTTTTGCAGATAGAGTCACTCAGTTGGGTATTGAGGTTGAACCCGACTTGGCTGGTTGAAGCAGTTAATCCATTTTGGAAGGTTTAATTCGTGTGCGCACAAGCCGACCCACACTTCCACTCATAAATTCGAGTCGATAGCTTCGGGGAAAGGAAGTAGGGCCAAATCAGTCGTGCACGTTCTATGGGCAAGAAGCGCCGTGCTGAATCGGAAATTCCCTTTGATTGTGAACAAGCTTTCGTCTTCGACTCTGGTGACCAAACTTCAAAAGCGGCGCAAGATCTCATCCATTCTGTCAAAAAGTCTCGTCGAATCGCTTCGCTCCTTTCCAAGCGGACACCAAAGGCAAGTCTCTCTCCGATCCTCTCCAAGAAGTCGACACTTTACTTCAAGAAGTCGAACGGATTTTAGTCAAAGATTTACGCTACAATTTAAGAAATCTGGTTAAGGCTAAAAATTAAGTTTTTGCTTTTTTAAATACTTCATTCATCATGGCCGAACCATCTATGAACCAGATTATGCAGCATCTTATGCAAGTTATGAATAAACAACAAGAAATTATCGAGAAATTAAGTCAGATACAATTGGAGAGTAAAGTTAAAGTTGAGGGATTGAAGCTGCCAACTTATAGTGGGAGAAAAGATGAGTCTGCTCGCCTCTATTGGGCAAACTTGGAAAAAAAAATTTTGGCGCATGGAACGAAATGGAAAGAGGAGTTTTTAGCGAAAGAAATTATCGCAGTAGCTGCTGCGTGGAGCAGCAGCTCAATGGTTTGTGCTTCATCAGCATGAATTTTAATACGGTAGATGAATTTTCGTTGCTTTGGATAAAGAGTTTGTACGGGCGGATTTGCAATATCGTTTACGTGACGAATTGCATCGATTGAGACAAGAGAATTGTAAAGATTTACCTGATTACGTTGCGAAATTTCGACAACTTATTTCGCAAAAATCTTACATGACGGCGATTGACCAAATAATATATTCTCAAAGAGAATTACGGCAAAGAACTAGAGAAGAAGTTCAGTATCGACGTTGCGAAACTTTATCAGCGGCGGTCACAGTCGCTCTCGATTTCGAACGCGCTCATTCAAATATTTCAAGTGGCTATGCAAGTCAAGCACCACGTGTTCCGCGTCCTGGTCCACTACCAGTGACACAGCCATCTAATGGACCTGAGCCTATGGAAATTGACCATGCTCGTACTTTTCAAAGGTCATCCCGATATCAGAACGTTATCAAAATAATCGTCGTCCGAATAAGCCCAAGTGTTCATTCTGCAAGAAACTTGGTCATACTATTCTACAATGTAATAAGCGCAAGAACAGACAACAAGGCAACTACAATCAAGATAATCGGAATCATAATCGCGCAAATATCCACTTCTTCGAAAATGAAACTGTTCAAGAAGAAACGATTGCTACAACGTCTCATGAAGCGATCACAACATGTAGTGAAGCTACTGCAAACTATAGTGGAAAAGATTTAATCATCAAGCAAGGAAATTTTGATGAACATGCTGTCAATATTATTCTTGATTCAGGCGCCACGTGTAATGTGGTCAATCCAGGACTTATACTAAATGTCCATTCTGAAGAAGTTATTCAAGTTACTCGTTTCGACGGCAGCAACACTATTACGAAGAAAGTTAAACAAGGGTTTGCAGAAATATCTTTTGATGGAAATAATTTTTCAAACGTTCCGGTCATGGAATGGCCAATAAATAGTAGTTCTCACGATGTTATTTTGGGTAAATCGTGGTTTACAGCTCACGATCGAATCATAAACTGGCGAACGCATCAAGTCTCATTCAAGACAAGCGATAATCAACCTGACCCTTCAATTGAATATGAAATTATTTCCGCGTCAGAGTTTTCAAAGAAAATAAAGAAGGCAGAATATGAAGAAGTTTATCGTATTAAATTTTGTCAAGCCTCTGTGGATGAAGAGCACAAAGAGCCAAAACTACAATCTTTGCTGGATTCATTCCAAGACGTTTTTCCAAAGAAATTGCCAGAAGCTTTACCGCCACATCGTTCGGTAGAGTTTGAAATGACCATGAAACCAGGAGCTCAGCCAAGTAATCGACCACCTTTTCGTCTATCCTAAGTGGAACGAGATGCAATACAGAAATTTGTTGACGAAAACCTATCCCGCGGTTGGATTGAATTATCTGACTCTCCTTGGGTATCCAATATTTTTGGTGTACCAAAGAAGAATCCGAAGGCAGGAACAAGTGTTTCACGTTCAGAATGGATTCGATCTGGTAACGCAAACATATTGTTGCGATGGGCTATTTTTTTCCGGTATGTCAACTCTCAAACCATTGTTCCAAAGATTCCCTATCCGCGCATTGACGAACTATTTGATAAGATGCAAGGAAACTGTTATTTTACTGTGATTGATTTGGCGCAAGGTTATCATCAAATGCGCGTTATCCAAACAGCAAGAAGTATACCGCATTTCGTACAAGTAATGAAACCTATCAATGGCGTGTTGCACCAATGGGTCTTGCAGGTATGCCAGGATTTGGTCACGACTCATGCGAGTTCTATTTGGAAAATTTCTATTTGTTGTCGTATACTTGGATGATATTTGTGTGTTTTCACACACTTATGCTGAACACTTAATTCATTTGAAGACTGTGTTTCAAATTTTGCGAAAAGAAAAGCTTTATGCTCATGTCGGCAAGTGTAAATTTGCACTCGAAGAAGTCAGCTTTTTGGGTCATACTGTATCACGGAAAGGATTGTCTTTTGATAGTTCCAAAACAGAAGCAATTGCTAAATGGACAGTGCCATCTTCAGTTAAAGAACTTCAAAGTTTTCTCGGCTTAGCTGGTTATTATAGCCGCTTTATTCATCAATTTGCTCAAATCGTTTTGCCTTTAGGCAAACTTGTGAAGAAGGACATACAGTGGACTTGGGGGAAAGACCAAGATCGTGCTTTTGCTAGTCTAAAGTCTGCTTTAGAGTCTGTACCAGTACTCACCTTACCTAATTTTTCACGCCCTTTTGTACTCACTACAGATGCGTCAGGATTGTGCATTGATGGTGTACTTTCACAATTTGTAAATAGTCATGATCATCCTGTTGCTTTCTATTCTAAGAAGCTTGGTGTTCATGAAATTAATTGGCCGGCACATGAAAAGGAATTATTTGCAATAAAAGCTGGTCTCGACCAATGGCATCATTATCTTTACGGTCATCAATTTGAAATATTCACGGATAATAGCGCATGCTCGTGGCTGCTTCATCATCCTAAAGTGTCCCCTGAATTGGCAAGATATTTGACAACATTTTCCCAGTATACTTTTACGAATCATCACATCAATGATGCTCTTGATGTCGTCGCTGATGCTTTGTCGCGTCGACCAGACGAATGTGCTCCTTCAACTATCGTTTTCATGAATGTGATGCTAAATGTCAAGCTCGAGGTTCTCGTTTGCGTGTTTCACCATCTGGGCCAACTCTGCTCCGGTAGGGGCCTGAGTCACTTCAAGTTGCTGCAGTAATGATTGCATCTTACATCGAGTTGTCGCCAGATGTCCGCAAAATGTTCCATCAAGGTTATGCTAATGATCCTGAGTTTTAAGACTCATGGACGAAGTCTGATACTGACACATTGTTTATCAAACATGATGAATTATTGTTTCTACGTACTTCCAACAAAGTTGCAAGACTTTGTGTGCCGAACAACGATCGTTTGCGAACTCAAGTCATTTCGCAATATCATGACTCTGCTATAGCTGCTCATCCTGGCAATCGCAGAACTTTCTTGCGAGTTGCACAGTGGTATTATTGGAAGACATTACAAAATGATATCAAGGAATATGTCAAGACGTGTGAAAATTGTACACGCTGGAAACATTACAATCAACGAAAAAATGGATTGCTTATGCCAATCCCAATACCTGGCATGTTGTGTCAATGGATTTTATAACTGGAATACCTGTTTCAAAATGGTTTTGATGCCATTTTAACTGTTGTCAACAAATTGTCAAAACGTACCAAGTACGCTGCAGTGCATGCGAATGATGATCCATCTGCAACAGCCAAAGCATTCTTTGAAGCTGTAGACCGACACTATGTATTACCTGAAGTTATCATCAGTGACAGAGATAGCAAGTTCACTTCATCATTTTGAAGTCTCTGATGACAACCTTGGGTGTTCGACTTAGTATGACAACAGCACATCGTGCTCAAGCCGATGGACAAACGGAACGACTTAGTCGTTGAAGATGCACTTAGATGTATGGTGTCCTATCACGGAACAGATTGGACAAATTACTTAAGCACCATCGAATATGCTCATAAAACACTTGTCAGTGCATCTACTGGATAATCTCAATTTGAGATTGACACCGGAAGAAAAGAACGTTCTCCTTGGCAAAAAGGAATAAGTGGTAACGATTTGAAAGTGAAATTGATATTCAGGCTAAAGAGTTCGTGGAAAAAAGACAAAAGATAATTGAACAAGCACGAATGAATCTACTAAAAGCTCAAGCCACTCAAAAGCAATATTATGATCATAAACGTACAGTACATCAATATGAATTTCAAGTTGGAGATCTAGTTATGCTAGATACTCGAAGAATCTCTCTAAGACATGCTGCCAAAGATATGGAAAATAAACGAGCGAAATTTGCAGCAAGAAAAGTGGGGCCATATGAAATCATCAAGATGATAAATCCCAATGTGGCAAAACTCAAGTTGCCACCAAGCATGAAGAGAATCAATCCGACCTTCAATGTCGATGTATTGTCGAAGTACGAGCCGACACCAGACAAGTTCTTTAGTCGTCCTATATCCAAAGTGTCGAAGTTTGTGGACAATGACTCAGCTGATCAGCTTCAAATCATTCAGCGTGTTTTGAAGAAGAGACAATTTAATCGCCAACCCGAATGGCTTGTCCAGTGGCATGGTGAAACAGAAGAAGAAGCTAGCTGGGAAAAAGAAAAAGACATTCGACACGTAGCTCATTGGAATGATCTCGTTGCCGACTTTAAACAGCGACAATGAGAGATCAAATCGGGGAGGATGTAAAAGACCACACTCACATGTTCTAGAACCATTCTAGAATGTCAGTGAGCGTTACAAACATCCTATATGTTTTCGATAATAAAACTTAACCCACATTCAAGGAGAGATGATACATTTATTCATATTAGTTTATAGGAAAGGCGACGTACTAGGAGGAGTGACTTACATGAGAAAAACAGTAGGAAGAAAGTGGATAGGTTACATATCTGTCTAAGAAATAATATCACTTTTTTAGTTCGCCACAAATTTTCAAGTCAACCTACAACCTACAGTCCAACACCGCCGACCAACACCCAGATCCTCACATGTAAGATTCCGTATTTTTTGTCCTCAATCTGAAACCTCCCAATTGAGCGTCCGAGGTCAAATACACTATTTAAAACAGTCACGTGCGAAAATATCGTTAAGTTGGATCGGGACGAAAGCTCATTGTTGGCAAAAAAAACATTTTTTTCATAAAGAAGCATTCGTGCAGGACCACCGCACGGTTCGTAGATTTGCTTGATTTTCGAACACTGAAAGTAGGTGACAAAATCGGGACTTCGACTTCCGCAACATGATAAACATTGCTGCTTTGTTCACCGGCATTAACATGCTCACATCGCTCTTGTTGCTATGGCTATTTACTGTTGATCCAGTACTTAGGCCTGGAACGACGCTTAGCTTACACATCTTTGCTTTATTCGGGTTAATTTGAACTTTTGATGGTCGCCATTAACTTTAAGTATATATTTACACAGGATTACACTGTATTACACCTCGATGCTGATTAGGATATCGATATCCACGCGCAACGTCTGCTGCCTATCATTCTATTTTAAGACATATTCGTCAAAACCAGAGATAAGCTAATGTCTTTCAAAAGAATTGCAATTTCAAAAACACCACGTCTGGTGTATTTCTGGCTATAAGTCAGCCAAGAGCTCAGTAATCTATATTTTTTAGGTTTGTTTTTCTCGTAGTCCTTAATTCGCAGAACCCGGTGAATAATAATACAATATCCACCACTTGGTACTCAATTAATTCCCTAGCGCATGTATGTGTTCTTGTGCTACTTGCGTTTGGTAGCCCTTCTTTATCTCTTGTGTGATCAATTGCTACTCATTGGCTTTCGTGGACACATAACAGCTTGCAACTGGATGGAGGTGCAGTATTTTCAATTTGTTGAGCTAAAGAAACAATAATAGACCGTAATATCTAGCGTCTATCATAGCCAGTGCGAGCCAAAGAGGGTTTTAAATGAAATAACACGTCCGTCTTCGTGAGGATAAGAAACCTTCGATACACCTTATTGGAAACTTGGGCGTACAACTGTCCATGCTTCCTTTCGAAAGAGACATACGCAAGACGAGGGCAGAAACATCTAATTGAAACTTTTTTGCGTGAGATCGAGCGGCTGGTATCTCCCTGCAGACAATCCAGGGCTTGTGCATTTTAAAGCACGGCAAACCAAATATCAAGAAATACTATTTGTATTAAGAACTAAAATGTGGTTGTTTTATGGTATTTTTGGGTGTTTTATGGCATTTTGGGGTGTTTATATGGCATTTTTCATGACAAAAAACACCCAAAAATGCCATAAAGACACCCAATTCTGGCAAAAGGGCAAAACGACACGCACTATACTTTGCACTCAGGTCATAGGTACGTCTAGCTCGTCCTAATAACTCTTCGTAACATTTTTCTTTCTTTTGCTGTCATTCTAGGAGCCTCAGTCAATCAAATTTGGTATGACCGCAGTCGTTTGCCGGCGCACACAAATCTTTGACGCCCTGAAGTTTAGCAAGACTAAATTTTATCTCCATAGTTACTTTAATCAGCTCTCTGGTGCTATTTCCTCGTCTTAGCTGCTTCAGTCAGTTCTCCAATGCTATTTCTTCGTCTTAGCTGCTACACTCTTAGAACGAAGGCTATCGTGGTTTGTAGCCCTCCTGTAAGGCAGCGGATTTCTATCATCCCATTAGGTGTTACACTTTTTAATTTACATCTTGCGTGAAATCAGTCACGTGACGATCCAAACGGCAATGACAAAATCTTCGTCGTTGGTGAGACCGTAAGGCAAAATATAGCCCACATCTTCTCTATCCTTTGAAGGCAAAGGTGTCGTAAGCCACCGTGTGGACACAAAAGGTACGCAAACATATACCATTGTGGCGCCCTTAAAGCATAATTTTAGCCTTACTTGCTCAACCGGTACCTCGGAGAGTGAGCTACTTTTGTCTAATCGCCTTTAGGCGTGTACGAAGAGGCTGTTAAAGCGCAGGTGCACACTTCGATGCAAAATCAACCTTCTTTGTGCACTATCAACGTAGGAGCGATAGATTGCATTAAAAGTCATAGTAAGTACACCTTTGTCGTGTTTTGGTCTGACGTTTAAGTCAAAATAACTCCTTATTAAAATATGAGGCTTAAAGAGGGAGCCCATATATGTGTACTCATTAAAATGGGTCAGTCTCCAAATCGGTAGGTTTTCGTTGCGCACCAAAAGCCACCATTCTATATGGCTTTCTATCTGCGTTTTACGAATAAAGTCAGAGATGACAGTCTATACTTATTTTTCTCCTGACATTTGCAAAGCTAAAGCAGAGTAATTATATATGTGGTCGACGGACGTATCAAACGCTAGTTTGGCATCGACCGTCTGGCTTGCCAGCAGTTTGTCCAGATTTGATCTATAGCTTAATTTGCAAGCGACACAATTTGTCAACGTGGTAGCATACAAACATATGCGATCTGATGAGTAGAAAGTGGATCCTTGTTTTAACCGGATCTGAAAAAAAATCTGAGCCCTATGTCTATCTAAGCTTGAACTGCCGCCATATATGTAGTATGAACATCGATCGCAGAAAATGACTGATCGTAAATCATGTAGATGCGCGGTGAGGTCGAATACGGAGCAACTAAACTTTTTCTCTAAAACAGCGTGCGCATTAATTACTCGGAAAAGTACAGCTCATGGCCCGCAGTGGTACGATTATCACCTAAACTGCATATAGAAAAAGTACTGGCCCTTAAGATGGATCATCTAGATCTGATCACTTTCTAAACTACTAGCGCTCTTGATCCTAGAGTGCATCGAACAAATCTCACATAAAGTTGCGGCAAACAAATTGCGACATCATTAGCAAATTCAAAAATGCTTCAGACTGATACGATACAGCGATGTAGAAAGAATGTATTACCCCTAGCGTGGGGCAAATAGAAAGATTGCAGGTTTTAAGGCGTATCGGGATGACACTTGGTTGTATAAGGTAACAAATAATTTTGAAGCTGGCAAGCTTTTACTGCTCTAGTGTGGTATTATTTTAAAGATGATGGCTTTCGAGAATATGTTATGGAATCGTTAGCTAAGAATTTAGCGAAAAAATATCAAAAAGGCGGGCGAACATACCTCCAGGTCGAAAAAGTACGTTTTGTTAAGGAATGTACAACAGTACTTTAAACACTTTGTCCATTGTGAAAGAAGAAAAAGGAATAGGAATGGTGACCAAAACAGCTCGCTTTCATGAGCCACAATATCGCGATTTTGAGAGTTATGAAGCTGTTGGTATCTACTTCCGGATAGGCACGTCGTGGCTAAGGCAAATTGTAATACAATCCTCAAAGCGCGCGAACATTATGGAGAGTGTGTATTTCATCGTTATGGTGCCTGCGACTGGTCAAAAACAGGTATAAGGTTTGTGATCTCGGATTTCTAAAAGTACTTCCGTCCAAACTACGGTGCATTATGATTATCAAGAGAACGCGCTTACCCTAGCCAACAAATTAGCCGTATGGGCTGTGTAAAAGCTACCCGGTCGCCAAAAATATGTAAGCCAAAAGTAATGAGTATGCGGGCCGCTTAACATTGCTCCATCACACGGTTAACAAACGGACCCGGCGTGAATCGCTTTTGTATAGTACATTATCACCGCCTGATTCGACTTTTGCAGAAATTTTACCTATTAAAGGCACTTAACTTTAATTTTCCGACTCGCGCTGTGGCAATATTGTAGCCCATAAAAGTGGCGGTATGTTCGTGGTTAAACCAGTTAGTACTGCGAGCGGTCGTTGGCCAAATAAGAAGGCGTATGCCCAAAAAATTTTATATATATTATAAAATGGTATCTATGGTAAGGAAGATTGTTGTAAGACTCAAGAAGACTACAAGAGAATATTCTCTCTGGCTTGGATTATTCCACGTTCTTCGAGGAATTGAGAGAGTGGTTAGACCTTCCAATATGCACAAAATCGTGCTGGGTTTAGAAGGTTCTGCGCGATGTACTGGAAAAGGTTGTGTCTGGACATCAAGCACAAAGACTACAGCATCAAGGTGAGCCTCACAGTCCTGGATTTGCCGTACGATCCAAAACTACTTTGTGTTGTATGTATGCAACGCTTTTGTATAGGTAATTGGTTTTGTATACTGTCCTTTGATGAGGATACGCGAGAGCGAACCATCTTGCTTTAGCCCTTAAAACTCAAAGAACTATCCAGCTCATGACAAAATAGCACTTACCGTTATGTTCGCACTACTAAAAGACTGTTTTCATCTTCTAAGTACATTTTTTGTGGTCTATCAAGACATAAAAGCTCGGTAAATATGTCCCGCTTCTTGTCAATGCTTTATCGTACATGTTAGATTTGGCTTACATAAAGAGAGCATAAAACTCTACTAAAAGTTGACCAATGCGTTTGCTGGACATAAAATTCAGGTGCCCATCAAAAGCGTTCTTTACAAGTTAATATTGCAGTAGGAGATACTAAATATGTCTACAGCTTTCTGTGCTCCAGGAACAAGTCAAGCGTCTGGCCGTGGCGATACAGCTGCTTAGGGAAGGACCGCAAGCGTAGCACGCACATGATCATAACGATCACAGTCGCATCCCTTGAGTGCGTCATGTCGTCTACTTAGCGATTGTTGTTGCTCCACTTGAGTGCGCAGACTAAATACTTTGTCAGTGAAGAGAAACGACAAGGTCAGCTCGAAATGCCATTAGAAGAACAAAACTTTATGTTCTAATCATCAGCAAGCATATGACGCTCCGAATTCCAGTCGTTGAAGCTCATATTTTTCTTATTGGTGAGTTAGCATATTTGAGCAGATGGTGAGTATGTAAAAATCTGTGAGCCATGCTACATTTAAATGCAACTCACTCGTCGGCTACTATACGGAGTATGTCAAAACCGGTAAGCCGTTGGATGTGCATCAGTGTCAATTTTGATTTGATTTGTCCGATACCAGTGATCAATGGCAGCGTGGGCACAGTGATGTTCGCGAGTCGCTTTAGCGGAAATTTCCATTTGACAGCTATTCCTCTACGAGTAGAGGAATATTGGATTCTGAGGTGCTTAATGTAAGATTAATGCATGACGGTGCAAATCGTGTACTTAGCCACATAAAGAGAGTTCGTGAAAAAAGTGCTTTGTCTCATGTACATGAGAACTTAAAAACGCTATTCTACCTTTATACCACAGACCACTTCGCACAAGGTAGGTGTGTGGTCTTATGACGATTGGTATGCATAAAATAATGCAGATTGAGGACTGAATTACTCAATACGCCGTCTAAAGGGCTTCATTTTACCCATAAATCATTTGTTGTCTAGATTTAGCTCTGTAATTTAGGCAGGCAACATATGTCGTCATTTTTCAAAAAATCTCAGAATGCAAAGCTGCACAAATTGTTAAGGCGTCTTTTTCAAGCAGGAAAAGCTTGGCTGTACGAAATGGTACTTTATTCCCACTGCGACTTGGACAGGAAAAAAGTGGGTGGAATTTATTGCTCTTGACCGTTAAAGAAGCAACCTTTTGGTTGTAACAAAAACAAGTTGGCAGCGAAGAGAGGTGCCGGCCGGCTAGGTTACTGACATTTGACCAAGCAACACTGAGGAGGTTTTGTAGATGACACTCTACCATAATTGGCCCTTGTGCCTAGGCGTTCACCTGTACCGAGAGTGACGGGGCGTACAAATTCGCCCAGCAGATAGCCGCTAAGGCAAGGGAAGCTTGGGAAGAGCATTCTACTCCATCTTGGTGAGGGACGCGCGCTTATGGATTTTCCACGCCCGTTTGTCTGCAGAAATCACCCTATCGCAATCTTCGGGCACTTAATACTGATACGGTGAGCAATCTTTTGCATCCCTGCTCCCAAATCGTGACAAAGTCTTAATAAATATCCAGCACAATATGGTATGTCTATAATAGACGTTTCCAGCGCATTCTAATGAAACAGAGAAATCTTCAAATGTGCTTTTTTCGACCCATCACGTAAGCAAATTGTCACGAATATGTAGCATTTCGTCCAAAGCCGTCTATTTTCAGCTGCAATACTGTCTTTTCTAATCCCGAAAAAGGTTCACCGATTTGACCATGATGACTTTTTATTGGAAAATACTCAGGGTCTCCCGCACCGGTTACAGACAATTCCTTTGGTCAGCCTTTTTCCGACGTCGAGTGAAACCAGTCGGAGGATGCAACACGAATTGCCACGGCAATGTCACGATGGAACTAAGGCACTTTTCTAGTTAAGTGACTCTAATTAATGCCACGCGAGAAGTGGCTTCCAAAGAGCACTTAAGACGTGCAGAGCAGTTGATCTTTTTTTTTATTCCACGCTTCTCTTTCTTCCTCATCGGATTTGTTGTCCAGAGACTGATTGGACATTTTAATAAGGAAAAGACCAGCGTTAGTACCTGGCGGTATCAGGGCATCGGTACTTTGGCTACTTGAAACACCAAGAGTTGTCTCCTTTGACTAGCTCTCTTCCTCGTGGTTCTAAATTCTAAGGACTCCGTAAAAGAGGGATCTATAGGTCGGGACTTTTCTGCTTAGAAGTAGTATTTAAGGTGAGTTGTCGGTAAGGCTGATGCTAAAGTTTCGAGCACAAAATGAAGTCACTCCAACCATTTCCCAACGCGCGGCCAAAAGATCGTGGCTTACATACTAAAGTACCGGTGACTTCGAATTTTAGATTGCATTCGCCTAAAGTCAACCGTGCAGATGCCGTATCAATGGCTTCCAAGTGTCATTTGTGTCGCAAAGTATCCGCGTCACCTTACCAAAGCTAGTGGTGCTAATTAGATAGCGTTCGCTTCTCTACGCATACTACATGGAAGTGCCGATGACCTAGGTAGTCAAGAAGAACCGCTTTTGCCTCGGCCTTGTACTTATTTAAAAGATCGCAGGTTTTGCGCGACGTTGCCTATGCCACAGATTTATCAAAAACACTAAATTATGGAAGCAATAAACCACTCACATTTACAGACTTCCCATAGCCTCTTCCCCCCAAACCGAAACACTATTTTTTGCATTCTGCTGGGCGGGCGTGCCATTAAAGCTGGAGCTGATGAAGCGGTTTCTGAAAATGGCGCTCGTGTCCATGTATGGTGAAGTAAGAAGCAATAGCTGGTCCTCTCAAGTGCATATAACTGATTTCTGCAACTTTCCTATATAATAGGAATGCATGCTTTACATATAGAGTAGTATCAAGTACGATTGGGCATTTTTTTAGTATTACAGCAGCTAGTCTCATGGCGAGTAGCGTCGTGAGCGCGCTCTTCGGATCGTACGATCTCCGCAACGCCAAGCAATGGCGGGATGAGGACATGGCATATCGAGAACAAGAAATCCAGTGGCTTAACGATGACATTATTCGTGCGCATCAATGGCGCTTAGCGGACATCGAGCGCTTTTTACGACGCGAGAAGACGCAAAGCGAGCATTTAGTGTGCGAGGCCCGCGCCGAGCAATTGTCCACTGTATCAGAGCAGGCAACACTGCTTTGCGGTTTTATCATCAGTGCCATGTGCAATGTTAGCGTGCCAGACAATGTGCATGACTACGTATTGTTCATGTATACAGTGTCGGGTACGGCTGTGTGTGTGGCAATGCTCATTTGCGCCGTCATGTGCACCAATTTATTGCTTGCAGTAACACGTTATGCAGCTCACACATTAGAAGACAGTGTTCGAACATTGGATATGACGCAGCTCGAATTGGGCTCGCCATTTAGCTCGTGGTGGCTCACAAGGTGCGAAAAGGAGCAAATGACGGCCTACAAATTCATGCTCTTTGGTGTCGCCTCTTTTTTTTTCTATCTGGGAGCCGTCTCGTGGATCCAATTCTACATGTCCACAGGAACGTCCATCAGTATCTCGTCGCTATCGTTTGTTGGGTTTTTAATCTGGCAGCTACGCATTGCCAGCAAGTGGCGGTATCTGCTCACTCCACCCACGACGGGGATGCTACGAGATTCCGAAGATTCAATACAAAGTGCGCACTTGTCGCCGGTATTACAATCATATTTATCTGCAAGTACGCCGACGGCTCTGACGATAAGAAAAACGGCGACTGCTGGCGTCACAGCATCTTCGTCAAGCAATACTACGCCTATTGATACCGATACACCGTGTTTATTATATCCATCGAATAGTATCAGAAAATATTAATAGTACACTAACAACATATTCTTGGCTTGATGCATGCAGTTCTTTGCCCGAAGATAGTAATGCCATTTCTTGAATGCCATTCCAATCACTTAAGTACCCATACTAATTGGAGTTATGATTTTGAGCGAGTGATTCGGCGGAAGTAAATACGTGGAAAACTCAATCAGTTCGTAGACAAACGCTAGGACTAAAAAGAACAACCACCCATAAAAATAGCGCACATTGCCCTTGCCCACACACTTTCCCGTCCATGGACAATGATGGTCATATTCCTCAACACATACTTGGCAATCCATGCAGTGTAAGGCCCTGCACCACAACAGGCATCAGCATTCGTCCCTTGAAACACAAAATCTTTGTTGATACCATACCTTTCTGGGCGGTACGAGTCACAATGGTCACAATACGTGTATGTATCGTCCGGCGGCACTTCAATTCTATCACCGTATATCAGTCAGTCGGCTGCTCTCGAAAGTGCCCTCTCGTTTCATTTTTACCTTTCGACAATGCCCGGATTTGAGCACCCAACAAGGGCATAGCATATCAAGCACAAGACTGACAAGACCACTCCGGCTCCTACCTCAACAACACTGGCCTTCTTATACGTTAGTCCATTGATTAAAGACGCTAGAATGAAGAAGATCGACCACGTAATCAGCATCAAGTGCCAGTGTGGTCCCATCATGCAACTTGGTGGCATATCCGTGTCTCTTTCCAAATCCGTGTCTCGCCACCGGACACCAAAATAGGTGCGTTTTAAATGAACAAGCTCCAGTGCATGATGTGTCGTCGCACAGAGCACACCTTTTAATGCGCACACCACCTGCCATTGACTACTACTCCTGCCGCCGCCGCATTCCGGGTCATAAGCGGGTGGGAATGGACGCACGCTGAGTCGGGTGCGTGCTAGCAAGCTGTCATATTCGTAGCTGGTTATGGGTGCAAGTGGTCGCTTGTCGTAGCTTACAGACGGCGAAACGATGTGGATGGGTGGGTGCTCGACCTTTTTCCTCATCTCGAACATTTTATCCATCAATACTTGCTTTAAACATGAGTTAGAAGTATTCTTTTACATTAGTAATTGTACAATTTGGGTGTACCGTATCCTCTCAAATAATCGTGTACCCACGTACGCTGTCACTAGCGCGAGAACATGAGAGCTAACTGACTCTGAGTTTCGTACTTCCCATTACACTATGGGAAAATTTCAGTCAGTAGGTTACCCAGCTGTTACACAAGCACTTGGGTGCGGCTTGGCAGGGCATGGGTGTGATTGCTCGTCCATTCTCGTTAGCTGCCTTGATTTGGATCCTACGGATATCGGACCAGGTACCTCCCGGTCCTGGGTCGAGCAACTGACTAAGGTCAGTGTTGTGTACAAATTGAGCAATACTTACATATATCGTGATATGGTATGGTAACGCCTCCGAAAAGTATTTCAAGCGCTTTGATGTCGCACAGCCACGAATCAGTCCCATCTATCTATCTAGACGTTTACGGACAGCTATAGCTTAGCTAATAATGACTCTTTTGATGCGATAAGACGGCTAGCGGCCGCGAATCAGTCCCGTCTATTCATCTAGACGTGTACAAATTCATTATTGACATACCTTAGCAAACAATCTGAAGCGCTGAGACGTCATACGACCACAAATAAGTTCCACTTATCTATCAAGATGTGACCGGACTCATTATAGCAATAACTTGGTGAACATTGACTCTTTTTTGGCAATGTGACATCGTACGGTCGCGGATCAAGCACGTCTATCTATCTAGACGTGCACGGACGCATTTTAGCTATAACATAGCCATCGTAGCTCAAAAAAGCAGATTTTAACTTATCGCATGATATATGGCCTTTATCCACTGGCAAAACGTGCGTGACAGCACAGTGCCAATATGTCAAAATATTACATACGCAACATATATGGGATTGGTCAGCTCTATTCTCGTAGGGCGGCTCGTGCGCCACTCGCTTCGGCACCCACTATGACGCCAAATTGGACCGCTTGCTCGATTAATTGCTAAACAGTTACTTGCTTGAACACCAAGTCTGATCGATCCCTAATTTTGGCATGACTGCTTGCTTGCCACTTGCTTATTTCGTCGCGCTATGAAATTCATGTCTCTTAGACATGTGTGTGCTACCGCACCTCGACGTATTTTATTTGCTAAGAAAGTCGATGCGTACTGCATCAATCTAAGCTTTTTCTACATAAAAGATCAGGATATCTTATCAGGCTTAAAATACCTGTAATCGTGCGAGTGGTAATAGTGGTGGCATCCAATGTAGGGGTAACAAAAAGATCATCATAAAAATAGTATCATGTGCTTTAGCTCAAAAGGGCAGGCGGTAAGCGCGTATTAAGAGCTCGGAGTTATCAGGTTTCTATCAGGCCTTGCAAATCTGCAATAAGCCCTGACTGGCCCACGTGGAGGGCCACAGGTAAGGCAAAAATGCAACTACTCTCGAATGTGGCGTGTTTGAAAGTGTGCAAGAACATCCAGGCAAAGTTGTGTGGATACAGGTAAATGTAAAGTCGAAAGAGCTTAGAACTAATAGCAGGTGCGAAACAGTGCGCAAGGTCTACATTGAATAAAGTTGACACGTACTTGCAGACTATCCTAGTTTTGCTTCTGATAGGCAACAACACAAGCAGGTATTGACTCTGCCTACTGGCACAGATCCATAAACTCTAAAGTATCCATAAAATAACGTGCCCAGAGACGGAGAACAATCAACATTTCACAACCAAAGCGCAATTGGCTTATAATGAGTAGAAGCAAGCACTCTTTTACAAGACATATTTAAATTGGTGTTTAACAAGCGATTGTTCCCCGACTTGTTGATCAAGCAAAACGGCCCCAATATCACATTTCTCTTAATCTACGTCGATGACTCGATTATGCTAGGTCTATCTTGGCACAGAATAGGTGTATCACGAGTATATAAAGCTGAAACACCGGGCAAGATATCTCGGTGTGCCGGCTCTCTGTACAGATAACAAGGCTTGCCGTTACCGGATGGCAGTTGTGCTGTAAAAGGCATACTACATTGTAGACTTATCGAAGTATTTTAGCACGAAAGGGCTCTCGAGAGCCACTTCACCTGCGATAGTGCAAAAACTGAGGCCACAAGGTAGAATATTTGCGGCAACAAAGACGTCATTGGCAAATTGGTTCCGTAACAAAAAGCGAGCTGGCGCTCTGTTGCACCTTTTAATGGTTTAGCTGTCAGCATATTTGCACGTCACTCACAGAAACCCAAAATAAATTGACCGGTATTAAGCAAATTATATGATACATGACAAGTATGATTTATTGTATAGCAGAAGATTGTCTTATGTAAGTAGCGGTTTATAAATAAAGCACATGCAAAGTACATAAAAGTATGGTCTTACTTTCTCTACATAATTCTGTAATACGGCTGCGAAGTTGTAGAGATCAATGATAAAAGCTTTCGCTGCAGCAACAACAAACCGGTTCAAGGTGATTGGATTTTTCAAAATTTGCCACGGGCGTGCTTGTATACGACGCCTCATTAAAAAAAAATTAAACGGATTTGTTTTAAACAATTTCTCTGCAGGGAATGGATATATCAAGGCGTCTATAGCGCAAGCATAGCACGGGAATGTCCAACTCAAGAGAATAGAGCTTGTTAATCTCTTGATCGCCTTCATACACGAGCTCAACGGCAAGCAATTACAATTCAAGCGCGTTTCGCCGATGAGTGACCTCGCGAATTTGCTTGAAAAGTACGCAGCCTTAAGTTGGTGAGGCTGTTTTCGTGATAAGCTGATTTTTACCTTAGACGCGTGTTTGCTTGATCTGGATACTTTTCTTTACGTACACATATCAATAGTTATATAAAAATAGTCAGGATAGTTACGCTCAGGACCCCCTTTGAGGATCAACGTGAAAATATAGAAGATGTGTAATCAATACTACCGTAGCACACGGTACGCACACCATTCCACATAGTAGATGGCTTTTACTGGCCGTCCAGACGATGTGTGGTCAGGGGGTATTGGAAGGATATTTGGTTTATTGCCTATTTCGCATCAGCAATCTTCTCAGCCAGAACAATATTGAATTTAATTCAACAGCATACAATGACAAGCTCGATAAATATGGGAATGTAAAGCTAATCGCTTATAACGCACAATAAAAACGCACTTGTACCGCCTACTCTAGGCGAAAGAATCTCCTGGTTCATTTCGAAGCCCACAGTGATTTACAAGCAAAAACGTTTAGCCCACTAAAACTTTGACCGACTTACCTGTCGAAATGTTGCGGTAGTACACCTTGAGCTGCACCAGCATATACCAGCATATTTCAGAATGAGTAATGCCTGTACACCACCAAGGCATTTAATGCCTGGATCAGAATTCGAGAAAATTCTGAGCGCTTTGACGCTGAGAGTGAGCTACTTTAGTCGCGTAAATTCGGAAGCCCGGTAAATTGCTGCTTCCTTTCTTGTGTTAGAATTAGTTTAGATGATGAAAGTGCAAGGAGAATTATGCATTGAAAAAACACGTACACAGAAACTTCAAAATTTTGAAAGCTGATCACATCCCAGTTATATATTTGCCTATAAGTTACGAGATCGTGTCACCTATTACGAGCAGCTTTCTTGGTATCAAGTGAGGTCAAACAGTGAGGTCAAACACTTGATACCAAGAAAGCTGCTCGTAATAGAATGAACAAAGTCAACAAACACCTTCACGAAAGTACGCTGCTCGTTTTCAATAAAACAAGTTGCGCTTTTGGATTGGTAAGTTGATGCGTGGCAGACGAGACTGCACAAGAAAGCATTAAATGCGAATTGTTTACAAAAGTGGCGACGAGAATATGTACACTGATAGAATATCCGCAAAAACGCCAGTGTGCTGATCGTGTAAATGCAATTGCTGATCAATTTTCCTTTGTATTTATACTAAAGAAAATACAGCGTAAGATCAAGTATATCACGCTCTAATTGGTTACAAATCCACTGTCATCGAGTCGTTTGATATAAAAATCGGCTTGATCATAATGTGGCTGAAGTGGTCTGTAAGAAACAATCAGCCATCCCTCAAATTCTTTAATTGCATAGTCATTCTGTGCATGTATCGTTGTGTGATGCAGCGTTACATAAGCCAATTTATTGTAGCTTTTGGCTTGGAAAACTTATCCGTGTGCTGGACAGGTCTTTTTATAAGTATAGAAACTGAGGTATTGTGAGCGGTTGTAAACGATCCTGTCAAAAATGCGAATAAGTTCTCTATGTTCAAAGTCGGACTAACTTACATAAATTCTGTATCAAACAAATTAGACATTAAATTGCTTTCTATCGTCCTTTAGTCCCATTAAAAATGCACATAGAAAACGGTCGCTTACTGAAAGATTTTATATCTTCCTGCACATTTTCTCAATGCATGGTAAGGCTGCCGTAGCTAATTCTCAAGAAAGGCTTTGTTTTTTTTGCAGATCCCTTTCAATGCTTTTAGTCCGCGTCGCATACTGCTACTCACCTGAATCTATTCTTAGCATTAGTTCTATTACCATGACTTGATGTAGATCTTATATCTAAAGTTATCGATTAAAATCATTGTAGGTTATGGCTCTGTCCCGTCTGCGCATGCTTGGAGAGACTAAATATTTTTTGGATATCTAGTACAATAATACCTACTATTCTGTACTGGTCCTCTGTCGACAATCGCATAACACTTTTCTTTAAATCCCTCTGTGCTATGCATTTCCCAATCGAAATTTGAAATATTAACTTTCCTTTCTCATGCAATATAATATTTTTAACAAAAAGTGTTCTATACACTGGGTTCTGTATGGAGTTTGATCGTGTATATCAAAGCTTTAACATCCTGTAACATCAATTTTCAGTTTACCTCACTGTCATCTTATGCGTCCAGGCTTTTAATAGAATGTCAAACGAACTAAAAAAGCAGTATTCAAAGTGCTTTCCAAAAACGTCATAGGCCCCAACTCTGCACTCAGAATTTGCAATATTTAGTCGACTAATCGCAAAGCGTGATAAATAATTCGTAAATAAAATTAGTCCAGTATTAAATACTGAACTAAGAGATTTACTGAGTCTATCTACTTACATACTAGATATATACGGGCTTTGAAGAGTCTTCGAAGTGTGTTGGCTCATATACCTAGAAGAGCCTAGAGCCCATTGATGCGTGAACTGCGCTGCTTAGTGCAAAATCAACGAGATCTTTTCTGGAGCGTCTCAGCGCAAAAGCTATGCAGTAATGTTAGCACACGATTGACCCTTTTCTTCTGACCATATGTCGGTGGTAAATATCAGTAAATGGTTGAAACAGTGTAAAAAAAAACACAGCAGGAAATTGTGGATATTCAGAAGGTTGTGTGTTTATTTAATGAAAAACATTGTTTCTGTTTGTTTTCTTATCATACAAGCTAAAAGTTATGACAAATATTCCTGCGCTACTATTAGCTCGCACCAAGCCAAAAATAGTCAAGGTATATAACTCTGCCAAGGACACGATGTGTGCGTTGCGAGTTCGATCATTTAGCAGGTCCGACTAGTCATCCCATATATTAGCACGTACTTTGTCCATGTGGAGTCGCCAATGTGGTACTGAGGTCGACAAAACATTTTTCCTTATTAGTTGAAGCATAAGCATAGGCCTTTAGAGTACATTTTACTTTAGATCTTTGATGTTCGGAGAAGCAACTCGGGGTGGACTAGCCAAATCTAATTTGAAATGGATTCACTTAAAGTGGTATCACTGCGATCTCCGTCGATGTAATTAAGACTTGACTTTTGCAATCTTGCTTGCTATACAGAGTCGCACACAAATCATACCATTGTTTTCTCAATGGTATGCCTGGCAAATCCATTTGTCAAGTGTTTTTTTCAGCATTCCTGGTAGCAGCTGCCGCATAATATGCTCTGCGCAAAAGAGCGTCGACAAGCCATCGATGTTGCCAGTCTTGTATTCAGCACGGACAAAATACCACACGAGCTTACTAATTTCAAGAATCAATATAGTCGAGATTTTATTTTATTCTATAGCCTAGATCTACCACATAGAGGCTACAGCCCGAAAGACGCGCTTGAAACTTTCCTAGCGTGTACCTAGTACCTGGCACGTGAGCACTTCCCTTTTTCAGTTTTTTGTTTTGGAGGTAGGTCTTTCGATATCACGTTTGATTTATCCATCACAAAAGTGTATATCAGATATCTGAGACATTTAAGGATCTCAAGTCTAGGTGTAACGAACGCTATCTTTACGTAGCGTTCACCAAGAATTTAGTAGCTTCGACTTTTTCCAGGGTGAGTAACTCTGATGCCACTGGCAATGCCTTTAAATAATGCTCACCTCTTGTGACACAGCAATAGTGATGTTGTCAACTTTTCTCAATTGAAGCCTTCTCTGGGGCAGTTTGGGCTAACCAAGGATCTAATGCGAATTGCATCCGTGTTCAGTTCTATAAAGCTATACTACCTGCTCTTGATGGTATTAGCTACCCGCCTTTGGCCTAGTGTCTTGCAGACCTAAGCTTCCATGTCGTCGATGACACCAATTTCTCGATCCGCGCATCTAAATGAATTAAATTTAAACACTTTTGGTGGCGTATTACACAGCCAGTTAATTCTCTGTAGCTGGAATACTACTGTGGTTTATTCAAATTGAATATGTGTTACTTAGGCAGCTAAATACTATAAGATAATACAGTCACAAGATAAGTAGTTGTCAGTATCAAACATTAGGTTAAAACTATATGGATGATAAATGCTAAGTAAATGAGGACTATGTGTTTGCCAAACCTCTTCATGTGCAGCCTCGTCCTTTTTGCTATCTGGTCGCATGGTACCACCCTTCATTTCGTTTAGCTGCAAAAAAATGGATTATTTATAGACGTCGTCACGTCTACCTTTCTGAAGATTTCAGCACCTTAGATACCTGCTTATATGTGTAAAACACGTTTTTAGTAGAGCCACGCACATATTAGGGGTGGAAGCATGATTAATTAAAATCTTAGTGCGCGGGTCTGAGAGGCTGGCACCTACGGCCTTGCCCGCTAGACGATCCAGCATTGTGTTTTTCTTCCTGCGTCATGCCCAGGATCAAGTCATGAATGTCCATGTCAAATGACTTTGTGAGATCGTGATTTCACATTTCTTTGCCAAGTCCAGATAGGGCCTTGCAGGACAAGGACCTAGCATTTTGGAGGAACATGCCTACGTGTGGCTGTCTGCGCTTGTGTTTCTGTCTGCACGTAAAGGAGTCGAGACTCGTATTAAATTCTTCTTAGCAAAAAATGATGGGGTCTTATGTCTTTCTTTGTAAATTAAAATTGCACTGCTCTGGTTTGCACACAGAAAAACGTGAGCAATATTAAGAGTCGAGGTTTACCAAAAGAAATGCTTTTCTGATTCGAGTGCTCCCAGGACACAAAATACTCTAGTGAAGTGGCTTGAGGATGCGTAATTAGCTCTTCTTATAGTGCAAGTTCAAGACGTTTTTGGACTTTCGTGGTCAAGGACGCCTTAGTCCATACACCTTCGGCCAGAAACGAAAGATTCGGCAACTTCTTTTTTTCAAAGCCGGAGATCGTAGGCTTCATACGGCTCAGTTTATACTAGGTGCTACCATGGGGCTCTCAGAGCTTGGGCTGCCCACGCTCTGAAGCATAGACTTTTCTCGCGAAAGCAGCTGATATTACACATTCCCACTGATTGACGGCAAGGGAATTTGTTGTGCAAAGTGCTGATTAAACGGATGAGAAAAGTGATCGTATTAGCTTACAAGCCTTTGCAAGAATTTATATAGTCAATCTATCCGCGTGGTCGTACGATCAACGGAAAGTGCCACTAGTTGGGACGGGAATAAACACCACCTTGCTCAGAGGAGGCGTGGACGAAGATATACGATCTTTCGGTAAATGATTGTTCGCTAGTAAAGAGCGCTTTGACAAAAAAGCTTAACCTGGTGCGGTGTTGCGACGAATCTCTGTTTCACGGAGAAGAAATGCGCGGGGAATCGTTGGAATCAACTCACATTTCGATGCGCCATGATCGACATCGCCGGTGCTCATCTCAGTAAAAGTTGCCTTTTGGGCTGACAGTAGTGATGACACCGCTTCGTCTTGCGTCTCGCTAATATTATACAATAAGGACATTGACGTATGAAGTCAAGCTTAGTGTTAGTTTTTTGTTTTGGTGCCACCAAAAGATTCATATGCAGTATATTCTGTTGCATAGGCTGGAAATACAAAAAACTCGATATCTTTTATGTACAAAAAAGGAACCTTATGTGGTGTATTCTCTGTCTAGGATGGCACATCGATATACAAACAGGTGTAAATAACGATAGGGTCATCGATGTCGTAATCCCCTTAAGCTCTTTCGCCAGAATGTCGACTTTTATTGAAATACTCGCCTCTTTCAATGGCCGTTACACTTGTCTAAATCAGTCAGTACCTCGAAATGCACTCATTAATAGAGCTCGACCTTAAGTAAAAGACGCTATGTTAAGTTGCATTTTGCTGATCGCGTCACTCTCACCTGTTATTAAATCATCTAAAGAGCTAGAACATTATCTTCAAGAATGCCTGACAAAAAGGAAAACTGCGATGCAAACGATTTTAATCAATTATAATACAAACTTCTCAGTTTATAACTTTGTTGTTTTACTGCTTCTTTTCAATCATATAATTCTTGATGCGCAAGAGTCACAAGCCATTCGAACAATGGTTCTTTTTCCCCTAGGCTTCCTGGATCTTTTCGCCGGATTGCTTCGTTTTCTCCTAGGCTTCTAGAATCTTTTCGCCGTATTGACACCCATGAAAGTGGACGCCGTTCTTGATGATAGTGCTAGGAGAGATAGTTCCGCCTGATTTTTATATATCAAGGGAGCCTTGATGAGGTTCCGGTCCGGGTTGGGACGGGCGACTCAAAGCCGTATTGCATCGTTTGCGAAAACTTGGTCAGCCGTTTCTCAAATGTTTCTGAATCAATGGAACCCAACTACCCATTTTGACCTTGACGTCGTACTTCTCATATCAAAACCTAATAAAGATATATTTCTTTCTGGCAAAGATGCCGACATTGCACTAACGTAATACCTGTTTATACGCATGCACTCGATTATAGCTCGTAAGAAAACTATGTAACGTTTCAATTCTAGAATTTTTCAAATTGTGTCTGTACTGATTTAGGTGGATTGGTGATTTTAAGATGTGTTTGTTTCGTCGATGCGATATGACGCTTATTTCGATGATTCGCTAGTGAGGCTGGGCTTTATCTCGTAGAGTTGTTTTGCAAACTGGAGCGCCTGGTTGATGGTCTTCCGTTATCTCATTTCTTTGATGGATAAATTCACGGCAAGGATCGTAGATAGGACGAAACGTTATTGTCAGTGTATGAAAAGATGCATTACTTGGCCAAGCGAGTATGAAGCGCATGGTGCTGATAATTTTCGTGGAGCAGGTATTTCTTTTGATGGGTTCCAGCTTTAGGCTTCAGTTATGTTTTAAATCTGAAATCTTACAAGCGCAGCCAATAGCGACTTAACTATTGTAGCGCAAGACACGAAAGGCATTGCTGTGCTCTTAGGATTTGCATTCAAAGCTTGAGAAATATTACCGCATCAAAGCAACCTCTTTATATGACTCTTTCTTTTAAAAGCTATGGCATCATTGTAGAAATGTATGTGTAAAATATACTGCACATGAAAAGATAATTCGCAATGTCTGTCATTGCTGTAATTTTGACCTATTTCTGCTACCAGCTAGACAATAACAGTACCACGTTAGTAAGAGCGCTGAGCGTAATTGATCGCAGCCCCAGAGTTGACTAAAATAGTCCATGGTTTGCGAAGCTCCCTCATGGCTGATTTAATAAACCATCAAGCCAGCTTTGAAAGCGCGAACTATATGAATGGCATAAGCTTTTCGGGGATAAGCCCTGTCATCATGCAACTTGTCTTTGGGGCCCAAAGAACTTTTGATTAGCCTACCAAGCCTCACTTGGTGCTGCAAATACTTTGAGGCATATCACATGCGTGATCGATAGCGAAATTTCGGGTCCCTGAGCTTTTGTGCGCTAGACAAAGGGATTATGACCGCGAATGGCAGGTACTACCACAGGTAAAGCATCGACAGATGTCTCCGCAGCTCGAGAATATTCCTCTTCGTCTTTAGCATGACCGTCCGATGGAAATGACTTTGGAAGTCTTTCCATAGTGAATATTAAGTCTGGCATGCGATGTCCCTTTTACAGCTCCCTCAAAGTGTCCATTTGTACATGAAGTACCACCGTCTGGGCCACACTCATGCGTAGACTTCATATATGAATGGTGACTGCCACCTACTGTGAAAAAAGGCTGCCGGCTGCCGGCTGGCTCCTGGATACGGTTTACCTTAATAAAAATGGCGGGCCGCAAGGCACGCGGCACGCACAAATTTGGGTGGTCAGATGCGCTAACATTTATGAGACATTACGTTAATTAAATTAAAAAACGCAAGTTCTTTTTTGTATCCTCTCTCATTTCTTCAAATTTGCTAAAGCCCATAATCTCTCTGACCAATAATAGGATATCCCTCCTGTTCTCCTTCATAAATTTCGTGCTCACTGTTAGCACTTTCAATTTAAGCGGAAATGTCGGCGTCATCGATGCAAGCGACTAAATCATACTACGTCGGTCATACTGCAACAAGGATTTCATAACTAATTTACTTGCTCTGATCGCGTCAATTCTTTGTGCATTAAATGTCGCACCTCCTCGAGGCCGAGCAGGACTGTCAGCTTATTCAGCCCGTCTCGTATGCTCTGTGGAAAATAAGCATACTGCTCCGACCTCTAGAAAATCAGTCTAAACGACTCGAGTGTAGCTTGTCTACGAGTGCAAAAAGTGCAGCGGGACTGTCGTAGCTGTATAGCGTGACTTCAATAAGAGCCATCTACTGGTTTCAAGAGTAGTCATACCAAGACTTGACGTAGTGTGAACTACACTTTCTCAAGAAAGCCCTGTGAATGAATGTCCTATAATTGCTAACGTAATCAACGAGCATATAAAGTAGTATCGTATAAATAAAAGAGCCGCCAACTTCCACCCAATCTGCGATTATATAGAACCCCTAACCCCAATACACAACGGTAATTGGCTACAATTGCCCATGCGCGATAACGTAATACATTACATTACATTGCCCTAAAATAAATCCAAGGACTGTAACCTCCAACGCGAATGTGAAAGATTGCGCATCGCATCGTCATCTCTTACTCAATGCCCACCAAAACGCACATTTTTAACGTCAAGACACTTCAGCTTTTACGATCTTAACAATGAACTGCCTCCAAGATATTCCAGAGCGTACCTACGGCAGTCTGAAAGAGGCACGCGATACGCTATACGGGAGCACTTAAAGTGGCCACCGGAGGTTACTGCGCAGCAGCCAGAGGAGCCGGAAGCATTGACGGAAGTGAACCACGGGTTATGTCGGTGGTGTCAAGGCACACGCTAACACTGTCTGGAGGCATTTTGGCATTGACGCATCCCTGCGTTAGAATACATGCACTTAATAGTCCTCAAATAAATGAGCTCTCTTCTCTTAAAGTGACTACAGCAGCTTGTGCATTCAAATTGACATGGGGAAAAAGCAAAGCTGCCTTTTGTATATTTTCACGATAGAGGTATTTAAAGCCAATCACCGTTGTGTATTGGGGTTAGGGGCTCTATATGATCGCAGAGTAGGCCCATAAATAAATGCAGGCATAAACTTTTTTTCCTGAAATAAAATACTTGAAATATTCAAAACATCGTGTGCCTTGTGCCACAAAATATGAGCCAACAAACCAGGTCGCTTGTATCAATTTTCTGATTGTCTTGGATTAATATTATCGATGAACATTGTAAAGACCATATAAACTCGGGATATATAGGCAATAAGCGAACAAGCACAAAGGTTACACCAAAACACCCATGTGTTCTAGGATTGAGGGCTCATTATTGTTGCTGCAATACAAGCGTCAGCAGCTTTAATCTTAGTGTGAAGGAGGCGAATCCGCTCTGCCACTCGGTACTTGCCGAGCTGTCGACGCAATGGTGAGGAAAACGTAAGCGAGTGGCCTACTTCTGGCACCTGAATGTCACTTTCAAGACTTGTAGCATACAGTGCACGGCCAAGATGCCGTTCGAACGTGTTCCTTGGTGTCAAAGATCATAAGGTCTTTCAGTATCGACTTGACAACCGTATCCTTAAGAGGTTCGTAACCAGGTACCATTGTCACGTGGTCAAAGGCGTAACCCACAAACCCTTCGGCGGTTATAGAGGGTAGCGTAAAGACGGGCCAGAGCGGGTTATCGACCGGTACAAACGTAGCTGGACCTACGAAATTAGATTGCCTTCGAAACTTCATCACATGCCTTGGAGTCGCAGCGAGTACCATACCAAGAGCGCTCTGGCGTTTCAACGCCACGAACCGAGCAATTTTTGGATTGCGAAACTCGATAATGTCGCAAAACATTGCTACAAAGCCATGATCTGCGGTAGACGTGCAGTAGTGTTCGAATGCCTGATGCGTCGATCGCACAGCATGCGTGTGCGCCAGCTCCCGATCGAATTCGTGTCGTGTTGAAAAGAGATACGATAGAAACGCCGATTGGGACGTGATGATTGTGTGAAAAACTTGGCGTTCGTAGACTAAACTGTGATAAAGAGACTCGTGATGGTGCTGGAAAAAGGTTCGCCATGATCTGGAAACGCCTTGAAAACGCGCGAGTGACTCGCCGTCAATGTATGACACGATTAGTAGCACGATTTCGTCGACTGCCAGTGCTTGTAGATGACCCTTAGGCAATGTTTTGATCGAGTTGGAGAGGTTATTAGTTTTGGGTCTGCGCAATCCCCCTGTAAAAGTTGAGCGAAAGGTAAAGGATGGCGAGATAGTCACTAGATCGAGGGGCGTCATCGACGTAGGATCAGCTGAGGTAGTCGATGGAGTAAGGTGTGTGTTTATCGTACACTGGAGTCGAGATGCCCCGCTTTGCATGAGTCCAAAGAGATCCACAGGAGCCATGAGGAGAGCGTGAGTAAAGAAAATCTCTTCCGACTCGTCATGCCGTCCTGGCACATTTTGATTGGTAGATATTTTGAGAAGCGACTGAAAAGCGTCTTTTCGTGCATTATTGTTTATAAATTCATAAAGGCTTCGTAAGACAGGAAGATATGATTGAGTAGTGCTCTTATTGAATAATGCTCGTTATACACGCGGCCGGCTGCTAGGGAGAATGAAGCCTGTTAAAATGATTTGAGCGGAACATAGAACATATCGTAATCTGCCTTATAAGTCATAGCTGCTGGCTTATATGAGTATCTTTTTTTGCCAAGTTGCGCAAATTCAGTGTTGTGGCTAGTAATTATTGTTTAATAACTCAAGATCTTTTATTCAAAGTCTGGCTGCTATTTTATAAAAAAAGCGACCTTTGATCGGGAAATTAATAAATTTGATTAAAAAAAATCTCTAGAGCGCTGGACAGAGACAGAGATGCAACATTTTGGCCGTGTTTGACTTTGGCATTCTAGATATGCAGCACGATAAACAACTTCAACTCAATTTAGCCTCTAGCAAGCGCACAATTTCTACGCCAGGATATCATCTTTGAATTTCTTACCTTGTTTTATTGCCTTACGGTTCGTAACTTTCTAACTTTATCGAATGGCAAGTATTACTTGTCGCACAAAATCCCTTCGGATAGTGACTATTTATACCGCCTCGAATCAATCCAAGGTCATTGATTCAATACATGTGCACGATGGTACAAAGGGGCCACGTTGCTAGCACGAATCAACTGATTATGATACACAGCGAGATTTATTTATCGTCAGTCGTTTGTCAATGTTGCCACTGCATCGACCTTGTGTTTGCAGGTATGACACCACTTTGCCACAAAGAAAGGATTCTTTGTACGAATCCAATCCACGTGTAATCAGCGGTATCACCATAAGCAATGTCGTGCCATAGATAACCAACGTCATCGAACCCCAAATCGCGATTTGATCAAAAAAAGCTGGTCCTTCCTCTAGTGTGCGTCTCGAATGCTCGGATGTGCCTCAAGCAACGCCCTCGCGACACCTCGATCTATCTCAACCTGTCACAGCAACATCAAAGCGACAGCAAATAATCGCAAACCATCGGATTCCAAATCAAGCGTCGGAAAAGAGAAGATCGACCCTCAACGAGCTAGTCCTTAAACAAAGGTCAAATAGCAAGGCACACGAACCAAAGCAACCTGCACTCCATCAACTTCCCCCTCCCTCTCAAAGCCTCTTTTCATCCCTCGCAAATAAAAGGCAACTTGCTCAAGATCACAGATTGTGTCCCCCGTGAGTTGCCTGTGCCAGATTCTGATTCGCCCCCATGCATCAATCCCGTAAGAAACGTCGTGACCAAGACGCGTGGCCATTGCCAAGTTTCCACGCCATGTTTCCAGCGCATGCACCCAGCCTCGAGGACGCGTCCATGACGTTTAAAGGGTTGTCGCCACTCGAAACCAATGACCACGCAAACGAAACCAAGAGCCACGCCACGACGCGACCGAGTCCCAACGAAATTGTCACGGCGTTCGAAAGTCTCGATACGGACCGTGACCCCGCTGCTCGTTCTTTTCTGTCCGAAGGACAATGCCGGTACCGCCATGGCAAGTGTCAGGAGCCACGAACAGTCAAGAAGAATGGGGCGTGGCACACCTTGTGTGCGTACCATCGGCACCTTTCAAATCGCAATCAACGCAAGTTTGATCGCAAGAAACAGCGTCAACAACAAAACGCGAGCGAAGACGTGGAAAAGCAAGGAACGGCATCGCATTGAAACCTTTAAAGAGCACTAGAGTCAGACAGAAACGGCAACAACCACACGGCTCGTCGTGCCCTCTTGCGTCCTGGCGCTACGCGACAAGGACGGACCACGGATGTTCTTGACGTCCGTATTGAATCGCGAGCAACTCGTGCCAGATTCGTTCGGCCACTGGCCCCGCCTTCCCGTCCTTGCCATCGAGGGGAATGACGAGGTCTTCGTCCATGTAGTGGATCGTCGACACGGGAGACACGACGGCAGCGGTCCCCGAGCCAAAAATCTCGAGAATCCGGCCCTCGCGACTCGCTCGACGCACTTGTTGCATCGTGATGTTCCCTTCTGTGACGTCAAAGTCCTGCCACGCGCGCGTCACGTGCAAGATCGAGTCGCGGGTAATCCCTGGGAGAATATCGCCGCGATCCAATGGCGGCGTAATCAATTCCTCGTCGCCTTGGTCGTTAATCCAGTGGATAAAGATGTTCATGGTCCCGACCTCGGTAATTTCATGCTCGGGTCCAAAAATCCAGAGATTCTGAGCGTACCCCCGCTCTTGCGCATGAAATTGGGGTACAATCCCTGGCGCGTAATTGGCCCCGACTTTAAACCCACCGGTACCCCCCGGCCACGCGCGAATGTACCGGTCGTTGACAATCAATTTCACGGGGTTAAATCCTTCGGGATAGTAAGGACCCACGGGGGAGAGGATGATAAAGAGCTTGGCACGGTCACTCGCGCCGACGCCAATGGACGCTTGGGTACTGATCCCCGTCGGGCGAATATAGAGCGAATAGCCTTCTCCGGTCGGGATCCAGTCCTTCTCGAGCCGCAAGAGCGCTTTCAAGCACTCGAGCAGCTCGTCGCCGTCAAACGTTGGCAATAACAGCCGTTGCATCGATTGATTCAACCGCTTCATGTTCATGTCGGGCCGAAAGAGGCGGATTCGGTCGTGGGCGTCCACGTACGCTTTCATGCCTTCGAAACACTCGAGGGCATAGTGCAACGCGGCACTGGCTGGATCCATGGCGATGGGACCGTACGGTCGGATCACAGGGGGGCCCCAGCCGTGCTGCTTGTCCCAATCCACTTCGAGCATATGGTCCGTAAACGTCTTGCCAAACGTATAGGTTTCTTTGGGCAACTTGGCTTTCGGATGCGTCGTGCGCTTGATCTCGAGGTTGGCATATGCAATGTCCGTGCAAGTGGAGAAAGACACGGTGCGTGGGCGGCCCAGGACCTTGGCGCTGCGTGCGAGCATGACTGGAGGCGGGGCGTTGGAGGAACTTAAGTACGAAATGACCCGCAATTCGTCAGTTTTAGCTTAATTACTTAGGCGAAGACATCGATTCAATTCTTGTAAAATAAGCTTGCAATTCTTTTTGTTTCAATTTCTAATTTTTTAAACTTGTACTAACTATATTGGACAAGTGTAGAATCCACGTTAGCCGTTTTTTAATAGCTCTTCGTCTAGTACCTCGTTGGCGGTACTCGGAGCGCTCGTTTGAAGCGCTGGCATGTCGTATGACAACGGCAGCGATGATCGAGCCGAAAGAGCTCTCGGCGAACTCTCTGCATGCTTTTTGTTTTCAACTTGTTGCATATTAATGTCGTCGCCATGTTCATTCGTCTTGAAAGTGCTCTCGCCCTCTTTGCACTGGTGTTCCTTCATCGTCACAGAATCATGCTCTCCCGCATCTTGAGCATCGTGGCGTTCCTTCTCGGCAAAACCCTTTTCCAAGAGACTTTCCTCTTCCTTGAGATGACGCTCACCGGCCAAGTCATTTTTATTCTCAGTGCACTCATCTCTAAAGGTCGCCTTGCCAGGCTCCTCCTGAGCCACCTCCTTGTATGCCTCCTCTTTATGGTCATCAGGCGGGACATTGTCGGTCCAGATCGACTTTAGTTTATAAAACTTTTCAGCATCGTCAATAGTTGACTCTAAGATGGCCTTGGACTGAAGAAACTTTGCTTCGTCATACGGCGTATGCTCGATCGATGCAGCTCCACCCATGACAAACGACTTCTTGACTGACGCTTCAGGTATCGGTCTCAATCAAGCTATTTAAAGGCTGTCCGACTCGTCCTGGTCGTGTTGCTTTCATAAGATGGAGAAGTCTAATTAATAACTCTATCACTTTAATCGCTTGACATTTTTATACATTAGCACGTCTATTTTTGAAATCTAGAAGCCTGTATAATAAGTCGCATCCAAACCTAGTGATCTGATGCAGATCGTGGGCACCACTCAAGTATACTTTCGCTTGCTATACGTCTAAAATATACGCCAAGACATCCGGCACTTGGGCGCGTATCGTCCCGGCAATCAAACCAACCATCCCACTCCCAACCAGCCACGTAAGCGACATTGCAAGGTGAAAAGCCAATGCATGGAAAGCAACTGAGTTGCCACTTTCCTGCTTGATTCGATGACGCAATGTCACATCAATCGAAATGGCACTGACAGCCACCACAAGATGCACACCAAGGTAGCGATAAATGCGCAATATGCTCAATTTCCACACGCCCAGTTCATCCTGTCGTTGCTCGACTTTAGTCACTAAAGCCTCACGCTGAGCTTGGAGACCAAACTCACCCCGTTCGGCAAGCGCTAAAACGTCTGCCGACACGATATGGCGGGACGTTCGTTGGCGCTCGTCCCGAGAGTCATAGAACCTGCCCGCTGCAGCTACGACATTGTATAGGCAATGGATGACCCAGAGGGACAAAGCCACTAACACGAGGGCCAAATCCGTGGGACGGGTCAGATCCAGGTCCTGGGTACGCATCAGTTCCGTCTTTTGGACATAATAAAACGTATGAAGTGCCGCGCCTCCAATGGCACAAATCAAGGCCGTCACGAGAATGGAGGGTACCAATAGCACAAGACGTCGGAGAAAATGGGTACCACTACACGGGAACGCAAAGAGCAAGACGTGGAACGCAATGCCTCGAAAGAGGTTAAATGTCGTCTTGGCCGCAAGAGACGTTAAAAGTAGTACAGGCGATGCGTACTTGGTGTGAATGGCAAACGGATCAACTGTAAGTGCGAGGGCTGCGAAACTCAAGGACTTGTCGGTCAAGAGACAATAGAAATCAAATCGATTCAAGAGGGATGCGTAATCAACCAGTGTCATAAAGGTCGTAATCAAGGCGTACCCCATCATCGTAGCCAAATGACGTCGCAACACACGCTCTTGGTGGTACTCTTTCAAGTCAATAAAGCTGGAACAGCAGTCAAAAAGTAACCGATAAGTAACCAATGGCTAGAATTGGAAATAAATAACAAAAGAACTTACTCATCTTGCAAAGCTGCGAGTTTTGATCGTACACATCGGAGGACGAAAAGGGCACACGTTACGCTCAACAGAACTTTGAGAATCAACAATACAAGGAGCCAAGCACGGTCCGTGGCCATGACGTCAGCAGGAAGCAACAAATACGGCGTGGTCGCGGTCGCATTGTGTGGTGCACACAATCTCCCCGTGCTATTTTGCACTTGATAAATGACCGTCATATATGCCGGATCTTGCCACAAATCGGGGGCCAAGTCAACATATAACGTCCCCATGGTTGCCACTTCAGTGCCCAAGCCAAACAAAAACCACGCATAGATCCCCACTTCCGTCGCCAAATTGCAATAATAGCCCATTCGTTCCACCCACGTCCGACTGAGGGGCGCCGTAAACGCTGGCGTGCCCTGTACCATTAACGCGTGCGTACACACTTCTGCAAACACATCGTTCGTGCCGCCATGGATCCGAATCGCCACCTTTTCATCGCGATGGACCCACGCCACTTCCCCCTCTAATTTCGACACTTCCTTACACGGTCCTTCGACAATCATTTCGACGTCCGTGCCCAGTTGCAACCGACGCAACGACACGCGCACGCGGTCGCTCGCCACGTTCTTTTCCTTTCGCCCATCTTCGTATCGAATGGTATACGTGCTCTCCACGGCATTCACACTTGCGACCGTGCCAAAGAACGTGTGGACGCCATTTGATACTTCCACGATACTGGCAACCGGGACGAGAGGCGACAGCATTGGCAACGACGCAAGGGGCCATTGCTCCAACACGCGCGTCATGGGATTCGAAAAGGTCGGCCAGGCCCAAAACCGAACGTGCAGCTCGTCATTCGGCACTTCTTTGCGGGTCAACACCCCATTCTCGCCCATGTATTCGACAAGGCAAGAGTGGTTGGTCTTTGCTTTTCGAATCACACCGTCTTGCCAGTCGTTTTGTTTCGAGCGAAACCGAACCGCCACGCCGGGACGCAGCAATGGCGCGCCAAAGCACGAGCACGGAGCAGGCCACTGCCACTGCCACGACGAAAGATCGAGCCACGGCACGGGGCGCACTTGGCCAATCGACCGATGGGGCACGAGCGTGCCATCGTGCAAATCTTCCACGTCAAAGCGTGGTTTCCCACTCGTGTGGGCAATTTTCAACACAATGCCTTTGCGCTCCTCGCCGTCGTTGGTACGATAGTACACGTGCGTATGGAGCTGAACGCTCGCTAGCGTGCGATGCGAAGTGCCAAAGACGCGACTCAACGTCGACAATGGGCGAATCACATTAAAGGGAATGCGCTTTGAAACCTTTGCAATGTCGTTGGCATGCACGATATCGCACTGGCGCAAGTCGCGATTTACCGCGTGAATCCGGCCTCGACGAAGTCGTCCACTCTTATCTTCAAACTCGACCCATTGATGCACTCTCAACGCAACGCCTCGCGGACGTGGCGCGTGCCCACGACGTCCGCGGTCAGAAATCGCTTCACTATCGTCGTCACTCGACTTATCTTCGCCACCACTGGACTCCTCTCGTGTCTTTCGCACCTTTTCTCTTTGTTCCGCTTCAATGCGAGCGTCTTCGCCACTCTCGACCTTGTCACTCGTCTTGATCGTTTTATATCGACTCGTTCGAATATCCCGTCGTGCAATCTTTCGCTTTACGATGTTGCCCTCTTCACTTGCAATATCAAACTTGGCATTCTTTCGAATGCGACGGATTCGACCCTCTTGCCACTCTCCCGTTTCGTCTTTAAATTGCACCATTGCATCCAGTTCCAATTCACCACTTTCACGCTCCCGCTTGTCGTGTACAGTGCGTTTTCGCCGCTTTTCTTCACTTTGATCGACACTTTCGACCCGATCTCGTCGGACATTTTTCTCTATTTTTCCCGTTTTGTCGTATCGCACGATATACTCGCCATTGCGATGTTGTCGCACGAAAAATGCATTCACAAACTCTCCATCTTCGTTGCGTACACGCACAGCAGCTCCCTTTTGCATTGATAAGCTCGCATCGGAGCTCATAATGGGCGTGGCTGGTCTCCAAATGAACGGATGACAAAAAAACATTAAAAACGACGCTATTTATGGGGATTCTCTAACTGCTGTCATAGCAAAAATCACTCAGGGATTCGCGCTACGACTCAAAGCGTAAACTATCCTGTTGGGTATAAAAATCTGGATTTATTTTTCTTAACTTATTCTAGTCGTCGTCATAGTCCTCGTCTTCGTCGGGTGGCATTACTTTGTCGTTGCTTCTTGCTTCTTCTTTTAAGATATCTTCTTCCAGAGCACGTAAGAGTTCCAGCTCTCCATCCTTGATAGTACGTTCTGGTGGCTTGACGGGAGACGTGTCGGGACGCTTTCGTTTAGCACGTCGGCTGTCCATCGCCGTAATTATAGCCGACGGATTAAAAACTTATAACAGAATATTCCTTTCAGAAAGAATACGAAATGCTTCCCCCTCTTTAAGTAAGAATACTACAATTAAAGTCCTGCCTTTACTGAACCACGTGCTTGTTAAATAGGGCGACGAAATAGTTCGTATCGGTTATAGCCGCGAATGGTTCGACTCGCTCTAAAAACTTACCACGACTTTTGACAAAGTCGATTGGTACACCCGATTCGACGTCCCGAACGTCCACAATGTGCGCATCATGGGATTCAATATGATCATCGAAAAACACCACAATGTCATCTTTCTGCTTGTCGTCAATCAGCAACAACTTCCCATAGCGATGGTCTTCAGCATGAGCACTCCACCACTCCCAATAGTCACGTAGTGCTACTGTACTGGCATTCTGCAACATACCCTCAATTGTTTGTTGAATCGACTGAAAGCCACGAACTACTTTGACTTCCGAGTTTTTTAATGCAGCATAAAAGTGAAGTGGCACGTCTTCACTTTCCTCGTTTAATGTGGTTGGAAATGGTACCTTTACCAGTGTACCAACAGCTAACGCCGTACCAGCAGCATCAAAGCCATCCCGATAAAAGGTACCAACACATTGTGCCTTGGGCTCTAACTTGAGTCGAAATCGCTCGGGCAACGCCGGGAACCCCATGGGATGGTGGCCGTCAACCAGAAGCTCCAATTCTTTTGCAACGTCAACAAGATCGTTCCCAAACGTTCGAAACACAAGCTTGACATCCAGTTTCTTTTCATGGACTTGAGGAGAAGTCAAAAATGACAAAAAGTGTAGGAAAGACGGCAACAAGTAGTAACGACCTGCACTCCAAGCTTCCTGAAGACAAGACGCTGGCATTGTCGCTGCCAACTCTTGCGCCGTTTCACGTTGTTTTCCGATCGGAAAATACAGGTTTTGCATTACCTTGATAAACGAATCATGCACGGGAGAACCTGGCGCATCTTTGCCACTCGTAAAAGCCGACTGTAAAGCCGTGCGCTGTTTCTTAACAATCCGGTTAGTGGCTTGAATCTGGTCAACATCACTGTTTGCAAGGGAACCTATACTCTGGTACGGATGTGCGTCATCGACAAATTGTTTGTAGGTTATCAAGTGACATTTATTCGATTTCAGCACGGGAGGGTTGATCGTACAGGCCTTTGAGACGCAGATCCACTCAGACGGACGAGTGGGATTCACATACCCCCACGTGCACTCGGACAAGAGATAGTTCACCGTATTCTCCATGGAGCGGCCACCTGCCGCATCCGACATGAGAATCGTGCGATTAAGATCAAAGTGCAGCACCACGCGACGTCGCGTCATATTAGTCAAGACTTTAAAATGAATAAAAGTGTAGCTTTGAAAATCACCCCAATTATAGCCAATCAAAACAATGCACAAGCACATCAAGCTCGTTTACGACTCGTTTTCTTGCGAACCTTCGCCTTGGCTCCATTCTTCTTTTTCAAAAAGGGCTCGTCGTCGTGCGCATGTTTTTCAATCTCATCGTATCCATTCTCCTTTTTCTTCTCGTCATCACCTACCAACAAGGCCTCCCCTCCACTGTATTCCTCGTCTCCGCTGTCAGCGACCGCAGCCGCGGCTGCAGCCGCCGCTCGTCGCTTTTGTTGGCGTGAACTCGTCCTTGTTGCAGGTATGATTGGACGTCGTCGACGAGTTGGCGTGCGTTTTACCGACGTCTTGGAGGACTTGAGACTCCCACGAGATTTCCCATCCGCTTCAGACGCAGACGCGTCATGACTTTCCGAGCCACTTGCGTCTTCACTTGCAGAAATAAGGGCACCCCGAACACGTTTTCGAGGATTCCCAGACATAAAGGACTCCGTTTCATCACTAGGAAGACTTGGACGCATGCGAATCCGCCGTAAAGCGCGTGTAGGCGTCAGCGGGGAAGGCCCAGTGTCATCACCATACGTTGTCATGTTAGAATTATAGTCCTTGGCCGGTGCTGCCGCGGTTGCAATCGTCTCAGTACGCTCATTCATCTTATTGACGTGTTCATCTCGTTTGTCATTCTCGTGTTTGTATCTCTCGAAACTAGTCGCTTCTCTCTTTAACGCAGCCTCTTCTTCTTTACGAGCAGTAGCTGCTTGTTCTGCGTCCTGAATTCTCTGCAACAGCGTCATCTCTTTCTTCACACTTGCTTTCCGCAATGTCTCGGTCAGTGTCCTTGCAAAGTGCAGCAACTCCACACCTTTTCGTCTTGCTTCTTGTTGTTCTCGCTGCTCTGCATTCGCCACGACATGCTGGCAAAAGAGATACACTTGCTCTGCAAACTGCGCCCACTCACACACAACTCCACTCGCCACACGATCTTGTATCGTTTTGAGATCCGCTGCTTTCTCATTTGGTGTTGTTATCTCTTCTTCAATTCTAGCTGTTGTAAACATGGCTGGATCCACGCCTTTACTCTTAGCTACCGACACAATCTTTGACAAAACATCCAGCAACATACTCTTTCGGAGTGACTTCAAGCTTGCTAATGCAGCCTCTGCCTCTGCCTTCTCAGAATTCTTGTCCTCCGCAACCTGCTTCTCCTCCGTCTTGACATGTTTGTCCATTCCACTTTCTTCCTTCTCACTTTTGACCGTATTCATCTCTTCCTTCCACTTTTCTCCTCCATTTTTCTCCTCGACCTTATTTTTTTTCCCCAAACCAATTGCGTTCTTCTTTTCCTCACTCGTCTGCCTTTCTACAATCATTTCTTCTTTTACTCCTTTCTTCTCAACAACCTTCTCTTGCCTCACACATTCCTTCTCATTCTTCTTCTCTTTCGTCACTTCAACCGCTCTTTTCATCTTTTCTGTCTCTTCTTCATTCTTCTTTTTTCTCACCTTTTCTTTCCCTTTCACCTTCTTTTCCTTCGCCATATCTTCCCCTTCACACCTCTCTTCTACCGACTTTTCAACGCCCACATCTTTAATCTCTTTCGTAAAAGTCGTCGTATCAAGCCCAACCTTTGTATCCACCTCCACCACTACCTTTGTCTCCATCGCCTGGTCTTGAGCCTTCCCTCTTTCTTCAACCTTCTCTTCCATCTCCTTGTCTTCTTTCATCCCTTCCACCTTCTTCACCACATTATCTCGAGGTGAAGCCGTAGGTGTCCCATCACTTGCAGACGCAGAAGCGTCTCCAGTGTCTGGATCCTCAAACCTTCTTCTCGGTCTCGTCCTGGGTCTCGACCTTTTTCCTCGTACTCGCTGTAGCGCTGAGTGCATGGGCAATGTACCGTCTCTCAATTCTTTTTGAAGCTCGTTTTCTTTCTCACGTCGCTTTGCGGCCTCAAATTGGTCCACAAGCGCCGCTAGCTCGGCGGAAAAGGACGTAGGGGCGGGTGTCCACCGCGCTAACAGTGGCGTAAATTGAGGCTCCGGAAGGGGCGCTTCACCAGCTGCGACTGCTACAGCAAGTGCTGGAAGTATAGAGTCCTTTTCCCCAGCCCGAAGTGCCGCAATTTCCGCTTGCAAGTACGAAATAGCTTCGTCGAGTTGCGGCAGTGCGGCTTGGGTCTCCATCGTGCGTTGTATTTATCTCTCACTACAAAATAGTAGAGTGTAGTAGTATACTATGATTGCGTAGTAGTGGTTGATTGGCATCTTTCTAAGAAATACCCTTGCTTATGATTTACTCACGAAAGTTATATACATTGTTGGATACAATCGCCGCGCTTGACAAGCTGCGCTTGCACCAGTCTTAAGAGGGATAATAGCTTGCAACAAGCTACTGCTCTAGACCATCGAGCTGCCTGCTGAGTAATTTCTCCTTGACCTTCGTACTCCGATGAGGTATTATTCCTACTCACTCAATAGTCCAAATCCTTTACGAGCTTAACGCATTCAAAAGTATCCCTGTGTTAGTCGTGGTTTGCTTGCTGACCAAGAATACAGTCGCTGGACTCACCCTGGCGTTTTCATCAAGGATTGCTAGCTACAGAAATAGTCAAGCTTGCAATTTACATGTTAGCATCATGAGCAACGACGATTGGTCTCACCCTTTGAGCTTCAGCTTGACCTCCACAGCTACACACACACCAGTCAGCCTCAAGATCAGATTATATCAATGTGTCTTGCGCAGCTGATGCTATTATAAACTTGGTATTTGTTGGTATTTATTGCGGCAAGTAGTCTCTCAAAAACGGACGATAGCGGAGTGCTCAAATGCGCAAATCCAACCTTTGTCCTGGCTCTTCTTCTTCGCTTGCTAAATTCACTTTGTGCCTGCTCTACATCATGCCACACTGTACAATAGATCAACACACCAATTTTTAGTTCACCTACACTTGCGCAAACCTAAAAAATGTACGCACGCTTCCAGAGGGAGGAGCCTCGTCGTCCAAAAAATCTGCGCGAAGATCGTCTTCTATAGCACGAACTTCTTCGTCGGGTAACCCTTCACTCTTGAAACTCACTGGGAGATCCTCAGCTGTAACTAGGATGACAAAGTCGCCGCTGGGGTTCAGCGAAAATTTGTTGGCCAAAAAAGAGTCTTCTCCTTTCTTGCGCTCATGTCTTGCATTCTTGTTGCGTTTGCTCGAATGCACCGTCAGCGTCGAGTGTGGCCGCATCACATACGTTGCTGGAAACCGAAACGTCTGATCCATCTGGCCACGAACGACCCAGCCACCCAGCGAAATTGGTTCGTGACTTGTATTTTTCAGCACAATCCGATCCTTTTCCAAATCTAGCGACGCAATCTGCACTGCTGATTCCAGCGTTTCCGTCTCAATACTCGAGTGCTTTGTTCGCTTGAGAGGTGTGCCATTTGTGTTTTCATTCTTGCGCTTCCGGCCTTTCGTATTAGGCGTCGCAACAGCCACTCGACTTTCTTCCCGGTCCAAAATACGTCGATACTTCATAATTTCCGCATCTAACGCAATTTGACGTCCATCAGCTCGTTAAACTCGCGCTCTTTGGCCACTTTAGAAGACCGAAAGCGCTCCAGCGTTTCCTCGTACGCCCTACGATCTCGTGTCGCTTTGCTACGTACTTCACGGTACTCCCGCTCCAATTGTGCCACTTTTTCCGTAAGAGCTTGACGAGCCTTCAAACTTTCTTCATAGTCTGTCGCCGTTCGATCTAATTCCTGCTTCGTACTCTCCAGCTCGGTCTGTACATCTTCCAATTGATTCTGTAAACTACTCGAGACGCTTTCAAAATGGCTTCGCACTTCCATCTCCATCGACTGTAAACGCTCTTCCGTATCCTTCTTCCATTGTTCCTGTGCCTCCAAATGCTTTGCCGCCCATTCCCGTCGCAACTTTGTCAATTCGCCATCTCGCGTCAAGTCAAAGTCAATACTTTTCTTGCGCAACTCCTCAAGTTCCAACGTAGCGTCGCTTAGTAATGCCACGTGACCACGTAATTCGCGCTCTAACTCCTTAACTCGACGTCTCGCTACGTTCAGTTGTGTCGTCTGCTCAGAGAGCGTCTCCTTCGCTGATGTTGCATTGGCCTTCTCCTTCTCCAGCTGCACCCGAAGCGTCTCCACCACCACTTTCGCATTGGTAAACTCCGTGTGCTGCGCGCGGAGCTTCACTATCTCTTTGTGTTGTTCCTGCTCAAGAGTCTGTAGCCGTGCATTCTGGTCCACCTCGTCGTCCAATTTTCTATGTGACACCACAACAACTATCTCAACAAAGAAACCATTCCACCAAAAAAAACATGGCCGTACTTGCGAGTCTCTTCAAGTTCTTTCGTCAATCGAGCGCGCACGCTCTCGAGATCTTGTTGCATGCGTTGCTTTATGGTCTCTAATTCCCTCTCGGCTGCAAGTTTCGCACCCTCAAGTTCGTTCACACCCAGCACATACATTTCAAGGCGGGAATTTAATTGCTGATGGAAAAGCACAGTAATTGCATGGGGCAACCAGAAAAAAGTCTTAGTCCTCGATTAGTTTGGGGCGATTCTCGCACGAGTCAGCGCACCTGAAGCGAAGCTTTCTCCTCCATTCGCTTTGACTTGATCGGAGAGAGCTCGGTCGGCATCGCGGACATTGAGAGACAGACGACCCAAGACGGATGCGGATGACGCGAGTGGGGTGGCAAGAGTGAAGGTAGTAAGTACCAAAAGGGACTTTTGAACTGACGGTTAATGCGTGTACTATGTTGATGGTGTGGCAAACATAATGAGAACAACTTTTTGGTATCAAATGGAAACGCGATCATTTCTATAAAATACGTAGGCCTTGAGTCTCTTCAAGTTTTATGGATGTAATCTCATTGACTAGGCTGTAACGGACCGTTACATAAAGTCGGGTTTGCTCTAAAACGCCGGGTATTCTACATATTGAGGTATGGAATAAAGGACTGACGTAAATTGCTATTGCAAATTGTTTGCATAGGTGATATTGAAAGGTCTATAAACGTCGTTTAAACAACAGTCTTTGAAGCTTGGTCTAGGCAAAGTATACAGTCGTTCACCACAAGATCACACATTTTTTTGACGCCTCCTCTGTGCAAGATGATGCGTGACCTCGAACCACTGGTGGTCAATATCACGCCTTCGAAAGTGGATTTTAAGTTGAATCTTTCATGAAGTCTAGGATAAATCGTACTACCTTTCTGCATTTGTCGGAAGTGCAGTTTGCGCTGCTCGAAAAAATGATTACTTTTGACGCGCAGCCCTCCCTGCTGTTAAGCAGCTAAATTGCGTCGCGGCATTCAAGCTCTATGATCGACATTTAGGCTTTAAAGGCCAAAATTACACAGACTTCAGTGCTCCTGGTGGTAATTTATACTGTGTGATCCAAGTCGGTGAAACCCGCTAAAGCACTGCGCGTTGCAACTGCATTCTCTTACCTGATAGGCCAGGCTAAAGCTAGGCATTCGTTTATGAAACCACCCCATCTGCGTGTTTTTGTGCCCTGGAGTACACATAGAAATTGAAAGGCAAAAGAAAATCGGAAAGCTGTAAGTCTCACAAGTGCTGAGGTTTTCGAACCCGAAAGCAAGAGAAACGTAAACGTAATGGATAACCCATGATTCATGGCCTTTACCACTTCCTGAACAAGACAAAGCAAATGTCCCTATACATACCTTAAATTAGGAAAGGTCGGCCTTGGGTCAACTTTGATAAATACAGACGCGATGATAAAGAAACGATCCAAATCGCTTTTTAATAGAGTACAGCCCCAGATAGAATCGCTTTTATAGGGGGCAGTTTCTCGAGTCTGACAAGTAAAATTAATGGGCCGGCTCATTCCCAGTCTAATTATTTGCTGCCGATCAAATCATCATCAGCTTCTTTGGTGCGGTAAGCAAGAGCACATGTTCTGTTTCTATCCTGACGGGTCGACGAAGTGGACCTTAGTCATGTCTGAGGGATCCAAAGAGTTGCTAGTAGAAGCCGCATTTTTAAACGAGGAGATTGTAGATCGCCAGTTGGAATATGACTGACCTGGCCTCAACATCTTTTATGCGCTTAAAGGAAGCAACTATACTTTAGATATAACATTTCTGCAAAAATCTGAGCCCTCAGGTGAATTTTGAAGCACCACCAGCTGTTGATAGCAAATTTTCGCAATCGAGTAGTATGGGTTCGCAAGACGCACTGAGGAACACAAAATCGTAAGACACAATGGGAAATCCAAATTTCACAAGTAGCGAGTACGACCAAAAGCAGGCAGCATAGCTCCACTTGAGAATGCGATGCGAAGTAAACTTCAGGAAATCACGAACGACCCCGTGGATGACCTTATCCAAAGATTAAATTGACATTCAAGCGGACGCTAAAACGCGTCAGATGCGCTTTAATTGGAGACACTTGGAAGGTAATGAAATTCGAAGAACCCATCTATGATAGTATTGTAAGGACAGAAACATATAAAAGCATCCATTTTTTGTCAAACCCAGTTGTATACGCGGAGATCCCAAAGAATCACAAAGCCTGGATTTGTCTTATGCTAAAATTGTACATCGATGAACATCAACACCCTCCCCTTTTTAGAAACGAGCCACAAGATCAATCTTGTTTTAAAGACGGAGAATTATCATCAAGGATTGTCTGCTGTCTCAAGAGCAGCAAGAGCTCATTACCACCTTATTTGTTAAAAAACGAAAGGTGGCGTAGTGTGAAAGTCCGTGTCTATTGCTCCATCGCGTCTATCATCTTTATGTGAAAATCTGGACGAAATTTGATGACTACACAAACACCCAATTTAAGGGAATAATATGCATGTCCGGATGCACGTTGTAAATGCACTAAATTTGGTCGACGGCCTCTGCCAAATACAGATGAGAGAGAAGAAAGTAGCCCCACGGCAGCTTGTACGCCAAGCGGTATCTTATACGAGGTGAGGTCACAAAAGCTGTCAAACGCTCCGGCGACGTTGATAACACAATTCTTCGACCTGAAAGTGGGTTTTTTAAATTGGACGAAGTAACTTCATTCTAAAAGAATTATGTTCTCTATGGAGGTCTATTAAGTTCGTGAAATATACATTTGTTGACCAATGAACTTTAAGTCTCCATCGCCAAATATGGCTTTGCGGCAGAACATATGTTCAATTCAAAATTTAATCTAAAAGCATTATAAAGTAGGGCTGGTAGAGCCAGCACCAGGGGTAATTAACAGCATCAAAGACTGATACCTGTTTTGGCTTTGGCAGACGCTGGCTGCAACTCTTTTGACTTTGCGGTCGGTTGCTTTTCTACAACTCGCGGAGGATGTCACGAGCGAATCATATCGACTCACTTTAAAAAAAAGCTGACTTTCGAGCCAAGTGTCTTGTTCATGACCGGTTTTCTCTATATAAATTAGGCATAGATGAAGCTTTGAGTGCATTTCTGGGCTTTCAAGTCATTATATACAACGTATTGTTGCGGATGGCATGAATGTCATACGACTTGTCCTAGAGTACAAATCGAACAAAATACCGCTGACGCTCTTTCTCGCAGATCAGACAACGAGTTTACTTTCTAGAAACTCTTTGTACTAGCAAAAGTATCAACGATACAAAACTAATGCCAATCTGACCCCGTTTTTGTGCAATTTGTCTTAGACTACGATGCCAGAGTCGGATGATCAGCCCCTCGACAGCATTCGCAGTTGCACCGTTACGAGTGAGTGAGTTTTGAGCGGCAAAATATTCCGAAAAGAGCAAGCTCAAATTTCTTTCTTGTTTCATATACACACTGGCGAGTTTATATGTGGTCGTGATAGCATACTGCTTAGATACCAATAATTGTAGCAGAACTACTGATACGAAATCTAAGCAGCAAGCTCCTTCCGATAATTTGTCACTATTTACCCCATCGATGTCTCGAGTAGTAGGTGCAATTGTTTTTCGCAGCGCTTATTCATTTCAGTAAAGAAAAGAGATTGGATTAATGTCGCTAGTTAATTAGTTTGAGAGGGCTTGATGACTTTGATGTGACTCTGCTGTGAAGAGACGCCAATTGATTAATCCCGGACACTTAGATTTAAAAGGGTATGCACTTATGGATAGTAACACAAGCGCCTTGAAGCGAAAAGCTCAATACCTTTATCAAGCGCGAGACTGACTTTAAAGCTCTATTTAATTACAATAAGTCTCGAGTGTCATAAGATGTTCAGCTGTCGAAGTATCGTGAAAGAAATTTATGAGCTGGTAGCTATTCGGTTCAAGTAAAGGCTGTATCACAAAAATCGCAAGGTGGGTTTCTTTTTTTTAAATTGAGATCCCAACTTCATTCTTATTCTAAATTCTATATTACAAAAGGTTTGCACGATATGGTAAGGCATCACCAGTCGGGTACTAGCTTTCTTCTTTCCTCTCACTTGTAAAAGTCAAAATTGTACAAAAGTTTACTAGACATTCTAATCAACCTATCTGTCGTGCGCTGCAATGGTGCCCAAAA